>JAYJMJ010000405.1:653392-667559 GCA_036873875.1 Laminaria ephemera
AAGTGACCCCGGATCTGAGTTACGACTAGGGAGGGAGAAGGAGAAAGTAAAAGTGCGAAGATAATAGATGGGATGAGAAGAAAAAAAAAAAAAGTAGTAGTAGTACAGTAGTTGTATAATAATAGTAATAGTACATCATAGTACTAAGTATAATAGCAGCAATAGTAAAAATAAACGTGCTAACGATGTTCATTTCCTTACCGACCCCCACACCCCTCCCCTCTACGCCCCCGCAACGCCCCTCTCTGCCCACCACTACCTTATACTACTATTAATACCTTATCGCGTGTGCAGGATTGAGCAGCACAAGGCTAACATGCTTTTGGAATCTTTCACTTCTCCGCAAAATCCCTTGCGGACGGCGTATTGCGCCGAAGAAGACGAAGAAGAGGAAGAGGAAAAAGAAGAGCAAGAAATGGTGTTCCAGGAGCCGGAAATGCGTCTGCAGTCGAGGAGGGGAGGGGGAGGGGGATCGCGGCGGGCGTGGAGGCCGATGAGAGGGGGCGGGGGTGGGGGGGGAAGGCGATACTCGGATTATGGGTCCGTATCGGAAATGGCGTGATGTGTCACCATGATGCAAAAAAAAAGTTGGGGGCTTCGGCTTCGCGGAGGAGGGAGGCATGATGGTGACCATGGTAATTAAGGACATTATCTCGTGGAGGCAGTGGGGAGGGGGGGGGAGGGCGTGTAGGTGGGGAGGGGTTTGTGGAGTTGTTGGTTTATTTTCACAATTTGCGCGGATAACTCTGGCGGCGTGCATACCACTCTGTCCGGAAATGTAGGGACCGTTTAGATTTTTTTTTGTTTGTACCGAAGCGATCCTTGCATGTACGGACAAAGTGATGTATATGTAGCGAGTGTTGTCTTGTATCGAAGCTGTTGTTATGCGTACTCGTGCCGTTTTATATAGTTTTTTCGGCTTGTTTTTTCTTGTGGTGGGTGCCTATCATAGCTCCTGAGAGATTGGCGACCATGGAGGGCACCAATAAATACGACCCCTATACAGGCAGTGCAGGGGGTTGGGTTGAGAATATACAATATCGGCGACGGAGCGTTATTTTTGGTTTTATCCTTATGTGTATGTGTGTGTATTTTTTTTTGGCTATATACCACGTTTTACTGTAGGCGCGCAGGAATAGCCGTGATGTCACGTCGGGGTGGGCTATTGTTGTAAACGGGCGCGAGCACCGCGTCCATACAACGTACCGGGTACACCATTTTGGACAGAAAATGTAAGGACCGTTTGGTATTCGTGTTAATACCCCAGCGTTCCCTATATTTTCCGCCCAGTGGTATGTAAAGTGATCGCCGTTTTTTTTTGGCGATCTTGGTTGTCCGGTGTTTAAGGTGATAGTACATGTTTATGTTTGTGTTTATCCCACCAGCCCCACCAAAACCACGAGAGAGCCGGTTTTTCTTTTTGAAAGCATTGATTCATTTGCCATTTTTTGGGGAGAACCGTTTTTTGTAGGTCGTTAATCCGTGTGTGCTTTGTAGACACCATCCCCTTTTTTTAACTACGGGCTGTGTGTGCGCGCTCATCGACGAGCGGCTTGGGTCCCCCCCCCGGGTACGCACCCGGAACCAAAATGCAAAAAAGCGTAATTTTTCCAGTCTGTTTATTTGACGTTTGTTCTATATATACAACCCGAGGGTACTCTGTATAAGGGCAGGATAATATAGCCTAGAGTGAACCCGATCGGGACTGGACAATTTTACGGTCTCATTTTTTGGGGGAGTTCCAGGGAGGCGGGGGGAAGGGAGGGTGTATTCCAGAGAGGGACACAAAACTGTTGGTTAGATTTTATTTTTTGCCACCGTGACGCAGATTCCACGGGCGGACAAAAGCCGGTACCGGCAAGGCATCAATATGATTTTTTTGCTCTTTTTTCCCACCAATCTTTTCGCGCACAACGATTTGAGTTGGAGTGCGTCTGGAGTACATGCGCATGAAGCCCGTCAAGGGCGTGTTTATTAAGAGGAGGGTATATACTGGGGGGTACCCGGGTACCAAACCTGGTTGTTTTGGTCATACTCGGGGAGGTAACCGGGTATCAAACCTGGTTGTTTTGGTCATACCCGGGTAGGTACCCGGGTAACAAATCTGGTTGTTTTGGTCATACTCGGATAGGTACCCGGGAAACAAATCTGGTTGTTTTGGTCATGCTCGGGTAGGTACCCGGGTAACAAATCTGGTTGTTTTGTTCGGGTGGGTACCCGGGTACTAAACCTGGTTGTTTTGGTCATACTCGGGTAGGTACCCGGGTATCAAACCGGGTTGTTTTGGACGTACTCGGGTAGGTACACCGGTAACAAATCTGGTTGTTTTGGTCATACTCGGATAGGTGCCCGGGTAACAAATCTGGTTGTTTTGGTCATACTCGGGTACATACCCGGCTACCAAAACCTGGTTGTTTTGGTCATTTTTGGTCATACTCGGGTACATAGGTACCCGGGTATCAAATCTGGCTGTTTTGGTTATACTCGGGTATATAGGTACCCGGGCACCCCCAGAGTATATACCCTACCAGCTACCAAACACACCTGTGAAACCCTTTGAAGAGCGCCTACAGCAGTACTATACTGTAGAGGGTACATTTTTCGTTTGAAAAACGCCTCATGCTCTTGTGGTGCGCTGCTGCCGTGGGACGGTAAAGGCGGCGTGGACGCCGCTGCTGGGTGCTATTACGGAGGGCCATAGTAATCAGGACCTACGACATACACAAAAACCATTATTCCACCGTTTTTACTAACCATGTTTGGTCCTGATTACTACGTTCCTCCGGATTAGTGCGATTTTCACCCGGGGTCCACATTACGCGGGTTGGTTTTTTTGTCGGATTTTTTGCGCGCCGCGGTTGTGGATCTATATAATAGCGTCCAAAATTTGGCCGCGGGGTAACTAGAGATAGCTAACTGCTGTACAGGACGTAAATTACAGGAAGAAAATTGATACATAATGGAGGGAAGGCGCCGTCAGCTGTGGGGGGGGGGGGGGGGGGGGGGGGGGGGGGGGGGGGGGGAAGGGGGGCCCCCCCCCCCCCCCCCCCTTGAGAGCGACGGCTTGGCGGCCCGGCCGAGGAGGGCGGGAGGGGGGTAGACGTGGGACACAGGTCACTGCGAACGCCCAACCCTGAAATAGGGTGATTAATATCATTTAAAATACCTGGTGTAGGTACGATAGAAAAAGAGATATATTCTAAGTACAAGTACCCTTCTGGGCTCTTGCCGCAAAATTATTTTATGATAAATATTTCAAATACGTCAGCTGTGAGTTCTACCAATATGAATGGTCGATCCCCAACTTTTACAAGCTGCGTACTTGCTTCGGCCGCGCGTTTGTATATAGATATATTCCTCTTTGAGGATATGTAGGTCAGTGGCTCCCCTGGATGCTGCCAGGGTCAACAGGACAATTTTGCCTAGTAGGGCGATTTCGGTCCATAGTCATTCTGCGCACTTTTATTTACACACCACAGTGGTCTCGTGTGAAACGTTTAACTTTCTTTCCCACTTTAACAATAAGACACACGCACGGTAGAGATGTGCCTCCTTGTTTTTCTATTTACGGAGGAACGTAGTAATCAGGACCAAATAAGGTTAGTAAAAACGGTGAAATATATAGGTTTTAGTGTATGTCGTGGGTCCTGATTACTATGGTCCTCCGTAAAATAGAGGCTCCTCACTTGAGGAGCTCTATATACCTCTCCCAAAAAACTGATTTGGGGAAGAAAAAAAAAAGTACTATATACCCGATGAACAAATTCCAAGGCCTAGGTATAATTATATACGAAAAATTCAGATTGCAAAATAAGAACAAGACGTTCGGACGATTTCGGGTTAAGGAGCCCTGTCCTCCAGATTTTGTTTTTCGCCAAAAAGTGGTATAGCTCTCTATCGGTAGAGGTGCCTATCGGTAGAGGTGCCTATCGGTAGAGGTGCACCGTTTTTTTTTCTGAGGCTCCTCACTTGAGGAGCTCTGAACCTCACCCACCACAAGCGAATTTTTTAGTAAGCTGAAAGGGCAACTCGATGAACAAACCCATGGCCTATACGTATACAAAAAAAAACTCGGATTGAAAAACAAGAACGACATTCCGACGATTTGTCCAACCAAACACCTGAACACCTCCTCTCCTCTCCACCACCTATCTATATTGGCAGATCAAAAATATATCTATACAAAACGCGCGGCCGAAGTAGTACGCAGCTTGTAAAAGTTGAGTATCGACCATTCAATTGGTAAAACTCACAGCTGACGTATTTGGGTTAAGGACCCCGTCGTTCAGAAACAAAAATGCCAAAATAATACCAGGTAGGTTGTATGTGTGTCATACCTGGTGCGTTTCTTGTAGTCCGGTGACGCGCGAAACTATATGATGCCTGGAACGGTAGAGGTGCAGCGTTTTTTTTTCTGAGGCTCCTTCCTCACTTGAGAAGCTCTATATACCTCTCCCAACAACTGATTTTGGGGGGAATTTTTTTTTTAAAAGTGCTTGCTATACCCGATGAACAATCCCCCATGGACTATATATTATAGGTGTTCAATGAAAAAAATATCGCAAACCATTTTGTGTAATTTTCCGACACGCTTTTGGGTTAAGGAGCCCCGTCCTTCAGAAAACGTTTTTCGCCAAAAAGTGGTATAAAAATAAAAAATAATACCTCTATCGTACCACGCGTCCGGGCTACGATACGGTATTCCAGGTTAACCACTAGACCACCGAGGCGGCAGACGCATGCTGCGGTAGAGGTGCACCTTTTTTTTGTTCTGAGGCTCCTCACTTGAGGAGGGAGCTCTTGTGTGCCTCACCCAAACACCGATCTGGAAAAGCTCAAAAGCGCTCCCCGATGAACAATCCCCCCATGGCTTAGGTATATACAAAAAAACCAAAACATATTTCAAACCCCCAAGATTGAAATTATACGGCGAGTTTGTGCTAAAAGGAACCCCCGTCATTCAGAAAACGCTTCGGCCAAAAAGCGTCACCTCTATCATATAGCACGCGTCCGCACTTAAGAAGCTCTACACCCTACCCAACAAGCAACCTTTGAGACAAAATTGTAAGGTATAAGGACGCATGATGGTAACGCAGAGGTGCGCCATTTGTTTTCTGAGGCTCTCCTCTTCACTTGAGGAGAGCTCTAATACCTCTCCCGAAAAAAAAAAAAAAACTGATTTATTTGAGGAAAAATGAGAAGTGCTACGTATTACCCGAAGAACAATCCTCCCATGGCCTAAGGTATTATACAAAACGCAAAAAATATATATTGTGAAAAAAAAATAATGAAATTCCGACGATTTTGGGTTAAGGAGCACCGTCATTCGGAAACCGTTTCAGCCAAAAAGAAATGCTATACCTCTATGGTAGCACGCGTCTTAAGCCCGATACAACCATCCTATCTATGATGGGCTATTGCGGGGGTACATAGTAATTAGGACCAAATATAGTTAGTAAAAATAGGGGAATATATAGGTTTTTGTGTGTATCGTAGGTCCTCATTACTATGGTCCTCCGTAATAGGTATCTCACGGATGCTATCATAGAGTATCATACGCTCGATGCATGCTGCGATAGAGGAGGTGCAACCTTTTTTTTCTGAGGCTCCTCACTTGAGGAGCTCTATATATACCTCTTCCAAAAACGTACCAGGTATGTCTTGAAAAACAAGAGTGCTACCCCGATGAAAAAAACCCATGGCCTAGGTATACAACAAAACATATTGAAAAACAGGAATTAATTGTTCATTTCCGACGAATTTGGGTTAAGGAGCCCCGTCATTCCGAAAACGTTTCAGCCCAAAAGTGCTGCCTCTATCGTATAGTTCACGCGTCGTTCGTTAGCGTGTTTGATATTGGGTAGCTCCTCAACTTGAGGAGAACCTATCAGTCCGAAATGTTTTCGGCAAAGTAATGCTAGTATACCCCTATTATTATCGTACGAGTATAGCACCCGTCTGGTGAGCCGATTCCTTTCGAGAGCTCAACTCTCTTTGCACCAGAACGCTACAGGGCCCATGAAATGAGCCCAACTTTATGTGGTATATATTACTTAGTTTTACGAGAGGCATCATGCTCTTTGATTGGACCTTGAATGCCCCGTTTATCCACGCCAAAAGCTTTGAAAAGTGATGTACTACTGTCTGCTGTGGTGGGCCCCAAAAAGTCCGGGCTCTTCTTTGACATGGTCGTAGTTTTGATTATTTTTTTGCGGTTTCCGATTGGGCGCTAAGAGGGTTAACCCGAAAAATGTGTTTTTTTTTCGCAGAGACCCGTGCTGCGATAGAGATAGCATTTTTTTTTTGGCAGAAACGTTTTCCGAATGACGGGGCTCTCCTTAACCCCAAATCGTCGGTATTTCGTATTTTTTTTTGGCAATATTTTTCGTGGGATGCCTATACGTAGGCGATGGGATTTTTCATCGGGTAGCACTTTTCTTTTTCCCCCCAAAATCAGTTTTTTGGGAGAGGTCGTACAGAGCTCCTCAAGTGAGGAAAGAAGCCTCAGAAAAAAAATGGGTGCACCTCTACCGTACGTAGCGTGCATCCAGACCGATATTCCAAAAACGACGAAGCAAGGCTACAGTCAGTACGGTATACAGGGAGAGCACCCCCATTTTCACTATGATACCGAAATTTTGGCCACTCGAAAAGCGGACGCCAATAATATAGTTTTTTTGTTTGCCTACAGTAGCCTAACAAACAATGCCGCCCCGTTTGGTGCATATCGCGAAAAAAACGAAAAGCAACAAAAAAGAGTGTTTCAAACCGCAAATAGACAGGGTAGCCACTCGCACGCGCGAGAGTGGCTTAGAGTCACTGAAAAATGAAGCCCTCAGAGTATACCCCCCCTACCGTACTCTGAGTACTCTTGGCCAAA
Organism: Laminaria ephemera; assembly: GCA_036873875.1. Classification (NCBI taxonomy): domain Eukaryota; class Phaeophyceae; order Laminariales; family Laminariaceae; genus Laminaria; species Laminaria ephemera. Next base: position 660,273 of record JAYJMJ010000405.1, read on the forward strand.
CATTTGTTTTTGTCCGGAGAATTAAAAAAAAAAAGAAAAAAGTTTGTTTGCTTGTTTGTTCGTGTCCGCTTTGGTTCACCCATTTTTTCGATGATCGGGATTCTCGGTCCAGGCCACCTTGCGACGCAAACACCAACCCCATCATTGGGCATGTTTCATCTCACCTTACTGACCCTCACGAAGTTTCAGCTGTTTTGGCGCCGCATGTATCTAGTTGTGCTGGTATCGGCAGTGTGTGAACCTTGTCAGATCAAGGGGGTAGAAACAAGCGCTCGACACGTATGACAGGTCCCATTGCTTTGGCTTGCCTGCTGTGTTTCCCTTCGTCGCAAAACAAGGGGAAGGTTTCACACATCGGACGGACATATCTAGATAATCTAGATCATCTATAGATTGATCGTATGTCTGTCGTTGTGATATGCTGTACAGGATCTGTGTAGTACAGATCCAACCCATCAGGAAACATGTATGTGCTAGATCGTTCTGATCATCCATCTCTCACCCGGCAACATGATCTGTAGGCCATGCAGATCATATAGACCAGGGATACAGTGCCCTGGGAGACACATATATATAGATCATGAATGAAAACATCTGATCTGTCCGACGTGTGGAGGGTTTGGACGTTTTTTGTTGCCCTTTTTCGGGTGTTAGATGGGCGCCAACACGTTCAAAAGCAGGAGCGGCCATAGCACGTCGATCGCACCGCATCCCGTCCGCTCTGTGAACTAAAGCGGCGTCGGGCCAGGCTATTACGGGGGACCATAGTAATCAGGACCCACGATAAACACAAACACCTATACTTTCCACTGTTTTTACTAACCATATTTGGTCCTGATTACCATGTTCCCCTGTAATAGTACTACGGTGGGGACCACGTGGGAAGCCCTGGTGCTGTTCCCTTTTTGCCGACCAAGTACAATGTACAACCGCAGAATAATCCCGCACTAATTCCAAGTATTTTGTCTCGCAAAGCGTGGGCGCAGTTCTAAAGGCATGTTTCTGGGGACAAATGAGCTGGCGCTACTGTAGTGTGAGATAAGTTTTTGCAGTTCTGAAGGGGCTACGAAGGGTTGCAAAAAATTGGTCATCCTGAAAAACCGCACAGATCTGCGCGATTAGCTGTTCACTACGTTCTCGCAGATCGTTACCACCAGTACCAGGTACATGTTAACTTACCAGGGGCTTGTGTTGTTTTGTTCGTCAGGGCATCGCTGTTACTCCATATAGCTCAACTCGTGGGGCGGGGTTTCACCCCCAGCGGCCTTCTAGACAACGAGCCGAACTCACCGGCGTCGTCCCTTCTTCCGACGCATGCTATGAGAAGAGGGGTATCACAATTTGGCCAATTATTCTTGGCTGGCGGTGGTCCTTAACTGAACACAATTCGACGCGAGTCGACGAGGGAAGAAAGTGCTGAATTCTTCTCGCGCTAAAAAAATGAAGGCGCGTACTGTAAGCGGGGAGGGGTGGGAGAAGAGCCTGCTAAGTGACCCCGGATCTGAGTTACGACTAGAGAGGGAGAAGGAGAAAAATATAGTGCGAAGATAGTAAATGGGATGATGAGCAAAGAAAATAATAAAACAAAAAAAAAAACTGAGGAACTACCCCATGTCGCCGGAATGTCATTTGTGTTTTACAGTATATACCTATTAGTATAATAGGGACACATGCTATTAATACGATAGAGGTGCAGCATTTTGTTTCTCGGGCTCCTCACTTGATGAGCTCAAACCCTCACCCAAAAACTGATTCTGAGAAGAACGAAAGTGCAGCCCGATGAACAAAAACCTATGGCCCAGGTATACAGAAACAAATCAGATTGGAAAACAAGAATGACGTTCGGACTATTTTGGGTTATAACCCTCTTTGCACTATTAATAGAACGCTAGAGGGCCCATGAAATTGGCCCAAATTTATGTGGTATTACTTGGTTTTAGAGGTATGCTCTTTGGGTGGACCTTGATGAATGCCCCGTTTACCACGCCAAAGCTCTGAAAAGTGATGTACTGTCTGCTGTGGTGGCCCCAGAGAGTCCGGTCTCTTTTGGCATGGTCGTATTTTATAAAAAATATATTTCAAATACGTCAGCTGTGAGTTCTACCAATTGAATGGTCGATATACTCAACTTTTACAAGCTGCGTACTACTTCGGCCGCGCGTTTGTATAGATATATTCCTCTTTGAGGATATAGGTCAGCGGCTCCCCTGGATGCTGTCGTAGTTGATTAAAATTTTTTTCCGGTTTCCGAGTGGGTGCTAAGGGGGTTAAGGAGCCCCGTCGTTCAGAAACAAAAAAAGCCGAAAAGTGCTACCTCTACTGTAGTACGCGTCTAGGCCATGACATTACTCATCGGGCTGCACTTTCTTTTTTTTCTTGGTGACAGGTTTTTGGGTGGGGTGTACGTAGAGCTCCTCAAGTGAGACGCCGTTGCCACGGGAACCGAAGGATATACGCCAGCTATGACGCTGGATTGCGAATGCATTTGAGTTCACTTTTTGACGCACGGACACGTATTGAAAATACGTGGAAGGAAGTGCGGTGAGCTTAAGCTTTTTTACCAGGTATTTTTTCCCCATCCGCCGCCGGAGGATTAAAAAAATTTTTTTTAAAAAAACTTGAAAAAATAAATAAATAAAAAACTTGAAAAAAAATAAATGCACCCCTACCATTGCTTGCGTCTACAGTAGTAATGGTTATGTGTATGCTTGCTTTCTTTTTTGCCAAGATATTTATTGCGTATGGGGTGCAGCATTAATTGCCAGTGCTCGTCGAATTTTGTCGAATTTTGCCAACTCACAAAACAGATCGTTAGATTGTGGTGACAGCATACACACTGACCAGACGGATGATGACAAAACAAGAGGCTTTTTTTGTATACAATCATTTATTATTAGTATTATTATTATTGGCATCCGACAATGTGCAGCATGGATGGGCTTCAACGTCTACCACTCATACACATCCCCAGAACGAATAAAACCAAGGGAAGCCAAAAAAGGAAACCGATGCACGAACTCTAACTCCCTTCCGTACCTATAGTGCTTCCGGCTTAGCATCGGTGTTATTGCTGATATTATTGAAGAACGCAAAACCGAATATTATCGGCGTCGACGGGAAGCCCTCCAACTAACAACTGGAAGCTTTTCAGCCGCCGCTAGCGCGCAAATATACTGCAGCAATCAGTTGCTAGTTAACCCTTGGACTACCAAAAAAAGTAAACCACACTATCTAATTCCAAGCAGCTTGCTCCCAAAAAAGTGGGTACAGTGCTTGCTATCGGGATTTTATCGTGGCCCGTGCACGACGAGCCGGTCGATTTTGTCCTACCAAGACTCTACAGATCGAACAGATCACGATCTAGATCATGTAGATCTTATATCTATCTGTCGCTATGATATGCTAAGCAGGATCTGTGTAGTACAGGTCCAACCCAGGAAACATGTGCGAGATCATCCAGATCATCCGGCTCTCACCCGCCAACATGATCTATAGGCCACGCGGATCATATTTATCAGGGATCTATCTGCCCTGAAATACAGATCATGAAATGGGATCTGATCTGCCCGATGTGTGCGAGATTCCCTTCATTTGCATTGTAACATCTACGCATACAGCGGCAGCGCTTATCCCTTGTTTTGTTATTTCAACTGCAAAACTGATACCACACTACGGTAGTGGTTCCTCTATTATAGTGCCGGTATGTGCGAGCCGAAACTACCGGCACTATAGCGTCAACCGGCACTACTCCGCATACTGACTCTACTCGTTGTTCCCATCTGTGCCAAGCGGTTTCACAGGCACTATAGCGGGCAACCGGCACTACTCAACCGGTTCTCTAGAGCGATCTCTACTGTATTTCCAAGTGACTTGTGCCCAAAAACGCGGATGCAATTCTAACGGGGGTAAGCGGCAAACCATTCCTCCATCCATGATACCATCTATGATACGTGCAGCAGTGAACAACGGACAAGACTCAGACGAGAACCAAAAGAGGCCCGCAGCGGTTGCGTTGTCAACTGTGAACCAGGATTTTTCTTACTATTTCCCCAGGCCGTTGAGCAAAAAAAAACATGAAAACAGCCACCGATAACCCCCCAGATTATTTTGTCATAGAGCTACACCATAACCACTGAGCTAGCAGCCAGGGCTGACTGTTAGCTCAGTAGAAATGGTGTACATCTAGCAGCGCGAGTGTCTCAAGCAAAACAAACGCGTCGCCACGGTCAAATTCAAGGGAAGCCCCGAACCGTAACCAGTACCGCCGCCTTACATCCAATTTGAAATCGAATTGAGTCAATCAGATTCGTTCATACACTGCTCCGTCGCGGTCACAGTCGTTGCCGTTGCTCCCCACCCCCCCATAAAGTCACAAGATGCCCAAATTCGCCTCACAAGCAGTTCTCCGTGGGATGCAGCTCACCCTTCATGCGACTCGCCCAACTCCTCACGGTGGTTCGCGTGTGTGGTGCAAGCATTGTCTGCCTGGTCGGTGAAAACCTGACGTGCTCGGTCCCGGCATTGCAGGGATGCGAGGGTCTATCTATGGTCTTATGACGACGGCCACGCATGATAACGAGTACCCCCCCTTCCCCTAATTTTATATAACAACAAAATGTGCACCAAAAAAAAAAAAACGACGGCGGGACTGCACTACGAGTATATATATATAGCCCGGCCTTATAGCCCTGGCCAAAGGGAAACAAACGCAGGCTAAGAACACTCCGTCTGGAAGACGTCATATGTCGATACAGCAATATCTATATACACCAAGCAAGCATGATATACCTCAGAACGTCACATTGTGATGTCGGGACGAAAAGAAAAAACTAAATCGGAGCCAGCCACCTACATAAAATCTACCAAAATGACCTATTTAATTGCCAAACTTGGGTACCGCAAAGTTGCTCCGTCAAAAATACCGAAATGAACAACCAGAATGACCAATCAAAATGGCCAAAATGTCCAAAATGGTGGCACACCTAGGGGAGGGAGAAGCCACCCCATCTAGGCCAGAAAAAATCACCCATAATGCCAACGCTCGGTGAGCATGCGGTGGGAACGCAGGTATCCTCACGCCGAAAAAGGGACGCCTGCGCAAACCCACCTCGGTGCCCCCGTGACTTTTGTGGCCTGTAAATTCACGTACAAACAGCAAAAAATGTAGACTACGTGTATACCTGATATCGGTATGATATACCCCCTCCTAGGCTATTATTGATACACAGTGACTGTAACATCTGCCACGGTCAACAAAACGGCCAACGCAACTTCAACAGGCACTGCTGGGGATAATATACGTCTCAAGAGAGATCTCAACGAAAACAATAAAAAGAAACAGACGAAAGGAGTATAGGAGAAGAAGACGAAACGAACACGAATAATTCGTACGAGCAGGGTGCATCAGAGCACCAACACATTCTCACGCACGCGGGGAGGTTGGGTTAAGCCGCACCGCCAAAACAACGCATATTTCGCACAGAAAACACAATTTGCACGTTCGCGCGCAACATCTAAATTTGTAGGTATCGATTTACGTATGATACACAGCAACCAGATGTACATCTACTACATCTCTTCTGCAGCTGCTTGTGTTCTTTTCAAGTAGCAAAACTGTCCACGTCAAAGCATCCCAAACTTGAGCGTGCATCTATCACACTAGCAAGGGATACAAGAGCCACGATAATGCAGACAGTTACATCAACCCATCTAAACGTCCTCACAGTACATACAGGGTAGTTAGCACCAGCACAGCACGTTTGGAGCCACGAACATACAGACAGCCACATCGCAATACGAAAACAAAGATCTTCACAGCACATACAGAATAGTACCAGTACCGTACGTTTGGTCTGAAGTACTTACTTACTGTGTGAGGCACTGGGGCATGCTCAGTTTTCTGGGCAATACGTACTCTGAAGTACTTGGGGGTGTACTCTAGACGTACTGGCACTGGAAATGCACTGGCAGTACTGATGGCTGTACTCCTGGGGTACTGGTACTGGCAGTATACTGGGAGCACTGGGAGTACTGGGAGTACTGGCAGCACAATCGATGCTGTGACGACGATTGCGAAACACCAATGATACGTAAAAACGTACAGGCAAACTTCGTGGCCAAATGTCATGAGAACCAGCCCGCGCCGTCGGGTCCCCCCCCTCCGGCCCCCCGAAGTTCAACTCCTGGGGTACTGGTACTGGCAGTATACCGGGAGTACTGGGAGCATGGGAGTACTGGCAGCACAATCGATGCTGTGACGACGATAGCAAAACACCAATGATACGTAAAAACGTAAAGGCAAACTTCGTGGCCAAATGTCATGAGAACCAGCGCGCGCCGTCGGGTCCCCCCGCTCCGGCCCCCCGAAGTTCAACCGAACACGCCTCTCGAGCAGAACTCCCCCTCTTGCACGACGAGCCCTCGCTCCACGCCCCGCTACCCTTGGACACGCACGGCATCTGTGTTGCCCAAGCAAACCGACATCGAAACATTTGCAATCCTCGGGCCACGGCATATAGAGAGGGGTATATACCTATACTGTTACGTCTTTTTTGCTCGGGCTCCCATCTATCATGAGCAGTTCTGTACCTCGCCCTAAAATCGACCCTGAGAAACATCGCGTGCCCAGCAGGACGCACGATCCCACGGGGCTACCGCAGGCATTCAAAATCAACGAATAAAACGGGATTGCAAAGATGGTGGGTTCCCGCAAATCCTCAGTTGTTGCCGGCAAATCCTCCGTTGTTCGTGAACCCAGTCGCTCAGATGTGTTTCGGACCCAAAGCAACTCCTCCCCCCCCCCCCCCCGCGCCTACAAGAAAGTACGCACAGGGTGCGGGAGTCCGCCTCACAAGTGGTTCTTACTAGGATGAAGCTCATCCTTCATGCGACTCGCCGAACACCTCACGGCGCTGCGCGCTTGGTGCACGCGGTGCCTGCCTGACCGGTGAAAACCCGACGTGCTCCGTCCCGGCATTGTAGGGATGCGAGCGTCTATGGTCATACGACTACGGCCATGCATGACATGAGTATCCCCCCCCCTAAAATGCCTCCATCATATACCGAACGACGGCACAGCTCTCTTAGGCGCCGATGGCTTTGATTTTGCGCGCTACCTTGAGACGGCAGACGGGACACATGTCGAACTTCTCTGCGCAGTTGAGGCAGCAGCAGTGGTGGCCGCACGGGACAAGAGTGCAGTTTATCTTACGATTGAAGCACACCTGGGGGAACGCACGAATTGGGGGGGGGGGGCGGGGGTCAAGCCAGAGGCGAGCGAGCGGTCGA
>JAYJMJ010000405.1:732356-752174 GCA_036873875.1 Laminaria ephemera
ACCCGACCCGACCCGACCCGACCCGACCCGACCCGACCCGATCGGACTCGACCCGCGAGATTTTGAAAACCTCCTGGTCCGACCCGAGGGTCGGGTCATTACGCGTGAAACGCCCTGAAAAGCAAGATGTAGGTGTTACCCCGGGGCGTGACCGGCGGCGGGCCTGAGTAGTCGATGCTTGATCGCGGTGCCCAGCCTCGAAGGCAGGGGCCTCGAAATAAGGGGCCAATGGATCGTCAGCAGCATTTTTTTTCCGTGCTTCGTATTTTAGGCCATTTCGCAGCCACTAGCGGGTGCAAATGCTCACCTCCACTCGCCAATAGAAACGTTCGAGCATGCGGAGCGTGTGTACCGCACCAAGATGGCAGGAAGCAGTCGAATGGCATGCTTGCATGACCCAAGGGCGCATGAGCAGAGGCACATACATGCGAACAGGTTCGCCGCCCAAAAGACGAGCCGCGCGTCCCGCTGGTTGTTGTGAACGCAAGGGGGGAAGCTGGGTAGGGTTACGGACGAGCAACATGATGCCGTCGTCGGTAGTATGGACGCGACCTCTGCCAGCAAGCTCCTGAATCTCCGAAAAGGCCGGGCTCTGACTCAATGGGAAACGCTCCCAAAAGTCGGCGGGTAGGGCCGCGGCCGGCCGAGAAGAACGAAGTGGCATAGCGTGCAGGCCCTGCCTGTTGTTGCTCGCTTTCCCACATTCGTCGTGCCCGAGTGGATTGGAAAGCCACACAGTGGTTACCCCGATCTAAGAGCACCCTGTGACAAGCCGAAGCAGGCGCTCTTAACAGCACATTGCTCTTCTTGTCTGTAGAGGGCAATATTTGGCTTTACGTATGGCGGGACATGACGATTTGACCTGAATGCTCTTATCGTAGGCGCTCTTGAATCGGAGTACCCACTACTGTAGTGATTTCACGCGCACGTTCGTGTCCTGCCGACGACGCCATATATTACAGTATGATATGCCGGGAGCAGGAGAGTATCCCCTTGCAGGTCTATCTACTGTGCGGGTCTATCAGCACAGTAATGCAATGCAGCTATATACGTGTATGAGGATCTATCAGGCTCCTCGTTCCCACCCTTTCTAGCAGTAGACCTTACCACTTATTATTCGACACTACTCTATACCAGGTATATACTACCAGGTATTAATACTATTAATACTATTAATTTATACTATTATTGTGGTTGACGCACACTGCTGTGCACAAGACGAAGAGGACTAGCCTTGAACATTATTGGTTGATTGGGTTGGGGTTATAGCAGTAACAGTAGTAGTATCATACCAGGTATCGGGTTAGGGTTAGGGTTGTACATACTCGTATCCTACATAATAACAACAACAATAGTTGCTATAACTGCCCTTCAACCATTGTTGTGTCGGATATTATTAAGTGATGGTAAAAGGTGTCCTCCTTTCTCCCCTTTCTCCGCACATAAAAGAAAGTCCCCCTCAACGAGGGTTATCTAGTTTCCGTGCACAGGACGATAGCCCTGTTGACCCTGGTATTATTAGCAGGGGAGTCACCGATCTGTATCCTTCACGAGGGTATGCCACCCCCTCCGTAACACGCGCGATCGAAGTATTAATAGTATCACACGCAGCTTGCAAAGATGAGTTTCGATGAATTTTTCGATCTCACAGCTGAATGAAGTGTTTACATACCTGGTACCTGGTATTTTTTATTTTTCATTTTTTCGAAACAAGATCGTCAAGATCGTACGATATCGATGCATGATATCATACTATACGTACGAGAACAAGAACTTGCTGGTGTACGATACGCAGGCACATTCACAACAGCAGCCTGGGTACGGGTACGAACAAACGAACCAGAACATTCAATTTGCTCACTTTACGTACGTGCTGCTGTTGTTGTAACCACTCGAGTACGCATTCTAGAAACAACATACAGGTGGAATAGTCGTCGACGGTTTCTTTATTCTTCATACACTGATAATTGAAGATAACGTTCGTACGTACCGCTCTGGGCTTGAATATAGTAACCAGTTTTGTATTAAAATAAATACAAAACGATACTTATATTTTAGCTCAAAAGTGACACCTGGTACCAGTATATTTTTGTTCAGCGCAATTATGCCGCCCCTTACGAACGATCTCCGTACAACAGATCTTTGACGCAGAAAAAAAAAAGCACGCCAACTCAGCCACCACCCATTACAGACAGGCACACCAACACCACCAGCACCGCACGCCCGAGCCCTCCCTCCGTGGCGACAAGAGGTACCTCGCATTAGCTCTGGCGTCGGCTTGCTACCGACATCGAAGCACTCTGTGCCCGGAAATCGGTAGACAGTAGACCCGCTCTTTGAGTTTGCGTTTTTCTATGAACACATCAAGGAGGAAGGACCCTGTACATACCGAATAAAACCATACCTGGTACCTGGTAGACTTTATTCTCAAAAGTCCTGTACGGTACGTACGGTACGATCCAGTACGTCGACGTACGCGATGACTCTGGCCGCGGTGCTTCGCCATACCATCGAGGAATGGCCCCGGGTACCGGACGACACCTACTGGACTCTTGTGGCGCTTCCTTTCTTGACCTTGGCAGGGTGTTGCGTGTGGCTGCGGCTGCTTTGGCCGTGTCCCGAGGATGCTCCCAAGGACTTTGCGCCGGCCACCTTGGCTACCAGCAGCTCTATGACTGAGGGTACTTCGTTGCACCAAGGCTCTTCTAACGGGTGAGTGGAGTAGGAGGGATTGAGGGTACTATTATAGACTACCAGGTATGCATGCTGTTGGGTGGTCTGGTGTGGTGTATAGCAGCAGCAAGGTTTTGTTGCTTGTACAATGTACTGCTGCTGCTGCTGCTGGGTGGAGCAGTTTGTTTCGTTTGTTGTCAATGAACCTCATAAATGCAGTCTCTAGACTATGATATGATATGTATGTACCGGTGTATCTGGTGAGGGAGAGCGATTGAGGCTGCAGTGTTGGGTGGTGTGGTGTGGTGATAAAAGGTTTGATTGCCTGTGCAATGATGTGTACTGCTGCTGCTGGGTGCAGCAGTTTGTTTGGTTTGTGTCAGCGAACCTCATAATAATGTAGTCTAGACTAGGATATGATATGTGCCGGTGTATCTACTCGTATAGTCTATGACTTCTGTTTGCCTGTTGCTGGTGTTCTTTCTGTATACTCGTACCTGGTATTGGTGTTGGTGTAACATGGTTGTGTTCGATCCTACCTGGTATTCATATTAATAGTGTGGAATAATTATAGTGTTCGTTGAAGTTGCACAGGCAGACAGTTTAGTGTGTTCAGTGTACCAAGACATCGCACAATGCTTTTACTCCGCATACGTTTTTTTTGCTTCTTGGTGGTTCTCCTGTGGTGTGTGGATGTGCGATGTCTGAAACATTTTGTCAGCCGCTCCGCTGTCTGCGGCACACAGTTAACAGTATCCAGGGGCATGTCCAGTCCTTCAAGCGGGTTGTACCAGGGGTATGTCCAATCGTTGTTTCTGCCTGTGATGCTGGTAATCGTGTGCTCGTATGCATATCTCGTACGCACTGGTATCGGGTATGCAGCCGGTCCGTACTACGTACTGCGCACGAGCCACGAGTACATTACTTCGGTGTACCAGAGGGTACGCTGCTGCTGTGCGTGGTGCAGAGAACAGAGTACAGATACTCGGCGAGGCTGAGAACTGGTCGCGTCGGCCTCGCTGCCTACCACGTAGTTGCTGCTGTGAGCAGAGAAATACATTCCACAGCCAACAGTTAGGGCAGCGGCCAATCCTGAACGATCCCCACGAAGGCCATAATAGATCCCAAGAAGGCCAGGAAGAATCTGCCATGAGCGCACAATCCTGTGCACTGCCACTGGGTACGTATCATACTGATTGTATAAAGTAAAAGATGCACCTTTTTGTTTTTGGCATGCTGTTCTCCGGCGGCCGAGGGTTTTTTCTTGCACTTTCGGCTGCGGGGCAAGCAAAGCGTCGGTCGGTACATTATGACGCATGTCTGGATCCCGGCCGAGCTCCGTGGCGGTGCTCTGAGCATTCAAAGTCGCTGAGCTGACTCCCTTTGTCAAGGGGTTGCGTTCCGCCTCGCTGAGCCGAGCAGGTGACATGGAAAACCCCACATTTTTTTGTTACTTTTGAATTGCCCGCTCCACTCTCACATGTTTTTATTCGCTTCGCTCTTCTGCCCTTCATCAGTCCAATTTGTTTTACCCTCTCTGCTGTCTGCTACGACGCAGCAGCAGCAGCAGCATCCCTTTGTGACAGCCACGGACGGTGCTCCTGTGTGTGTATGTGTGTGCGCTGCTGTATGTGTGAGTGGAGTGTGTGCTGTCATAGGCACACAAAACGATGAAGGAGAGCGGTGAATTTACTTTGGCAAAAGAAGCAGCCGCTCAGCCCCGCAGCCACAAAGTTTAGTGCATTTTGAGTATTGACGGATATCTTGGCGAGATCGAGTCGGAATCTGAAAATATTATCACGTTTTTTTTTTGCATATACACGAAGGTGCCAGAGTCAGTTATTCCAAATTTCAAGTCCTAACTGGCAGTGGTTCACGAGATACGACTCCATGATTGATTGTGCGATTTAAGACTGGCCCAGCTCGTATAGGCCTGGAGATGTTTACAGCAGTGTTTATTTTTCGACAATCGAATCCCGCACCACAAAAAACAATAATCTGCAACCCCCTAATCGGCACCGGCACTACGTCTCGATTTGAACAGCATATCCGGTCCAAATTCACGCGAAGTCATCACCTTTCATGATATATAGATAATGATGGATAACCCCAACATCTTGATCCACCGTGGACAGCAGAGGCGGAACAGTAGCCAAGGGTCTCGCCCTAAGACCAAAACGCCTGCAGGTGTTGTATGAAATCCCGCACCCCGCTCCACAAATATACAACATGAAGCCCCTCTGGTTACAAGCTCACACATGGGTATTAGTACTGCTGTAATATTGATTTGAACCCTCTTGGTAACGCGACACGACATCGTTCGACACCGCCACGAACTTCCACCATCGCCGCCGCCAACCAATGATGCGGGGAGACCGGTCATTTTTAGGCACGGCAAGGCCTCCGTTTGGCCTTAACCCCTGTAAATATGCACCCACGTTTTTGGAGAAAAACTACGGTACATGGAATTAGTGTGGGATAAAAAAAAACTGCGGTACATGGAATTAGTGTGGGATTTCTTTCGCAATAGTAAAATGGTTATTTATCTAGTTTTAGTGTAGGGGGGCGGTCAGTCAAGGGATCAAAACCGCGGTATGAGATCCTAGCATACTTTCTGTCAGTCATCGCTGCCGCCATCAACCATCGCTGCGTGCATACACCGATGCCATGCCCCCAACAGGTCATGTCCGGCGGCGAGTCAGGCATGGGAGCCGCTCTGCGAGAAGTCGAGACCCTTGCCTTCCTCAAAATCAAGCGAGAACAGGCCGGCTTGCCTCACGCAAGGTTCGCCGAGCTCGCCTCCTGGTTCTACAGGCGGTCGGCCATTGGCGGGGTGGATCACGTATGCTTGGTTTTCCGCGGGGGAGGCGTGTCTCTCAGGGAAGCCATGACCGAAAGGTTACCGCCGCTGAGCGCGGGCGTGATGGAGCGGTCGGTGTGGGAGGCATCGGAAGTGGTGGAGGTTGCTCGCGGTCTCCTCGAGGTGGGTTGTTTTGCGGAGCGGTGGGGTGGCGAGGAGGTTGGTTTGGTTATGGGTTTGGTTTTTGGTCGTTGGGTTGGTGTTTGGGAGTGGGTTTTGGAGTTAGGGTTTGGTTTTTGGTGTTGGCTTTGGTTTTGGGGTTAGTTTTGGAGTCGGTCTTGGTTTTTGGCTTTCGTGCTGTTAATATCCTGCAGGAGCTATTGGTTGGGGCGACGACGGTGGTGGTGACCGTCCTTGTTTTCCATGGATTGCGAGCGGCGAGATTGAGCCCTCTGTGGTGCTGTTATTTCTTTTGCTATATCTGCCGCTGTCTGTTGGTCCTCGTACGACATCGACGCGTTAGAATCATCTACAACGGCCCGCACTAACAAAACTGTTGAACATGAACGATTTTTATAGATGTATCGAACGTCTGTACCATGATTGCCTCTCGCCTGAGCACCGCAGCCAACCGACGCCATCTATTACTATTGTGTACTTCCATGATATGTTTCCTTGTTTCGCCCCCCACCCGACCCCACCCCGCCCCACCCAACCCCAAACTCCACCCAATCTCAACCTCCGCCCAACCCCAACCTCCACGCAACCCTCGCCGCCAACCTCAACCCTAACCCCGACGCCAACCCCAATCTCACCCCCCGCCCCACCCCTAACCTCTCCTGCGTCCAGGGTATCGCCTTCCTGCACTCGGTCGGCCTCGTGCACGCGGACATCAAGCCAGAGAACGTGGCCCTTTACCCCCCTCCGCCGACTCCCGTCCCCTCCACATCTCAAGTATCATCGAACGCCGACCCTTTTCCAACCATGCCCGGTCTGCTCTCGGGCGCTGAAGTTAGGGGTGGAGTTGGAGGTGGGGGTGGAGTCGGGATTGGGGCTGGATTTGGGGCTGGGGTTGGGGCTGGGGTTGGGGGTGGGGGCCAGGGTGGGGGCCGGGGCGGAGCCTCTGCCGTGGTTTCCGCTCTCCCTTTCGACCTACGCCTCATCGACTTAGGCAACGCCGTTTTCGCCGCCGACGCGGTTCCAGGAGTAACCGCGGGCACCCCGTCGTACCTGTCGCCCGAGGCAAGGGAGGGTCGGGCCTGGGGTCCCGCGGTGGACGTATGGGCCGTGGGGTGTATCTTGCACGAGGTTGTTACGGGTGGCCGAGGGGGCGCGGCCGGCAGCGTGTACCGTGGCGGTGGTGGCGGCGGCAGCGGCGTCGGAGGGGGCGGCGAGGGGGAGGTTGGCATCAGCGGAGACAGTCGAAGCGTTGGATCAGGGGTAGGGGTTGCGGTGGGAGCGGGGATGGGGCCGGGGGTGGAAAGTGCTGTGGTTGCTGGCGTGGGGGCGCTGGTGAGACGTCTGCTGACGGAGGATGTGAACGCGAGGCCGAGCGCGGAAGAGGCTCTGAAAGACTCGGTGTTCTTTCGGGGTTGATTATAGTTATCTCCGATAACGCGGTCATCTGTATTTTTGCGGTAGACGAATAGTCCGTTCGCTCTCCCCGGAGGGAAGCGAGCGGGTCCATTTTTGTTTACGAGCAATACAGTTTTGTTTGGTTGTGTCTGCTGTCTCATACAGACAAAGCCGTACGCGATGCAGTTGTGTGGTTACACCGCGCTCTCAAGAAGGGAAGGAGATATACCCGAATTGTTTTTTTATTCGTTCGATATTAGCGTACGTTTGCGATGTACCAACTTAGTTGGGTAGCAGTTGGGTAGGAAACATATAGTAATAGTGTTGAAACCGTCGAATCACAATCCATGGCCAACCCAACCCACAAAAAACCAGCAAAAAGTTAGGTTCGTTTTTTTTTCCACTTTTTTTTAATTCTCACTTATTTTTTTCGTGGGTTGGTTGGCCTTGGGCTATTGAATTCGTCGGTTTCAATACTATTTACATTTTTTCCAACCCAAGAGAGTTTGGAAATCGCAAATACCCTGTTATTTTCTTGTTTTAGCTGGTGGCACCTAGATTGGAGTGTGATGCGCCTCTCAGTTACGATACTCTATTGGTATTTGCGGGCAGGCAGCATGCATGCCTGCCTAACGCCTAGGGCAAGCGGGGGTTCTGGAAGCCAGCACCTGTCATCGGAGATTCAAGCACTACTCATGGCGAATGCTGACGCCATTTGTCAGATCGTGACGAGTAGACTATTGTTGTTTTGTTTTAGTGCTCACCTGTTGTATAAGGAAAAAATTACGCCGTCGCCAAGTGTCGCTCGTCGTTGGACCGGGTTGGCTAGGCGGGTGGGAGAGTGGGAAGGGCGGGAAGGGTGGGTGGGTGTGTGTTGTTGTTGATATGTTGCTTTGCGTTGTTATGTCTGTTCGGTTCCGAAAGGTTACCTGAATGTTTTCGGATGCAATCTTTTATTTTATATTACTATGAGAGCTGCGCGTGCGGCTTTCGAAGGTGTCTCGGCGTGACGACTGCTTTCGGTTCTGGCTCCACACAAGAACAGCAGCAGCAGCAGCTTTGCTTTGGTGTGTAATATGATGTGATACAATTCTGGACGGAAATGTACGCACCTTTGGGGTGTTAATATGAACATCAAACGGTCCTTACATTTCCCTCCAGAGTGGTATATATGTATAGCACCCTATAAATAGGCGACTTCGGGTTCAGCGATCGCGGCAGGGGCGGGAAGGGGTTGCGATTTCACGCGTGAAATGTTCGCGTCAACAAACGGGAGAAGTGTGGGGCAGGAGCGTGTTGTTTGTTTGTACCGCTGCTATTCTAACGTGCTGCGCTCTATGGGGTGAAATGGACTCCCTATCTGCAAATATTGTGCTTTTCTAATTCCAAGTAGTTTGGCCCCGAAACGGAGGTGCGCTTGTAGTGAGGGAGTTGCGGAGCTTGTTTTTGGGTTGGGAGTTTTGTTTTATTGGTTTGGTTTTGTTTTCGTTGCGCCTCAACCGGCGCATTCTTTATTACGGGATTGTGCCAGACCTTGAAGTTACATTAATGTCATTTTGCGTTGTTGGTGCAAAATAAGATGAACAATGGGTGGGGGGGTGGGGGAGTATGCCCCCCTCAGGGTGGTATCGGTATCGGTGGCGGTGGCCGCGGAAGCGGTTACGGCGAATAGAGGGGGGGGGGCGCTGCATCGTGTCGCCGGCATACAACAAGCGGTACGTGTCGCTGTGTTAAGCGTGTGATTTTGTTTTAGTGAGAGGCGTGAGAGGAATAGCAGAGGGGATAGTAGGAGTGCGCGTGAGAGGGGTGCTCGAGGATTTTTCCTTCGAGGGGTTTGTTTATAGCAGCGCCTGCCTCCCTGAAGGTTATTGTGAAGTATTTTAAAAACGGGGGTAGAGTAGAGCGTGCGAAAATGTCAAGGTACGACAAGTATACCAGGTAGTATTTAGAGCTACGGGCTGGACCTCAACTTTATTATATTATACCAGGTATAGTAAACAACACGGAAACAAATGCTTGGATGAATAAAAAAACAGACTTTATTATACCATACTATGCAAAACAGGCACAATCACGTTAAAATCGACCACAAAAAAAGGGAAAAATCGAACTTGGTGGACCTTAAAACAGGGACATGGAGGTTAATGGGGAACCGACGCGCTACGACTGCGGACCTTTCGGGAACACATGGAAACGTTCCCCCGCACACAAATACCAAGTGAAGAATCCCCCGGGCTCGAAAATCACGGTCTCCCCGGGAGTTACGGTTGAATCAGTTACGCGTAACTACCCGTAAAGCAGTAGTTCCCATCCCTGGTAATAATGCGCGTGTGGGCCAATCAGGGTCCGACCAAGAAACGAAGAGCCTTCTTTACTTCTTGCTTGTGCTTGGCCTCGTCCCTCGCCGTTCGAAGCCACAGATACATAACATATCCAGATCGAGCCCTGCTTCCTTGGATACTGACCCCGCTGCAGTAGAGCGTAAACCGGAGAGTGTATTGGCTACAGTCGATGTGTATTCTCGTCGTACAGCAGCGTGTGAGCGTCCGGGTCCTCAATACATCAGCAGCACCATCATTGCGATCAAAATCCGGTTTGAATTCAGGTGCGAATCGTGGGAGCCATTTTTTTTTCGTATTACTTTCGCACCTTTTCTGTCTCCTTCTCCTTCCCTAGTCGTAACTCAGATCCGGGGCCACATAGCAGGCTCTTCTCCCCCCTCCCCACCACGGTACGCGCCTTCGTTTTTTATCACGAGAATAATTCAGCACTTTCTTCCCTCGTCGACTCGCGTCAAATTGTGCTTACCCACGCTATGAAGCGCTCTCGGCAGTTACAGTTGGTGTCTCTAAAAATAAAAATCTCCACACCGAGATTAGAACCCCTGACTCCAACCTTATTAATAGCAGTGTTCGAGGTTGATCACTAGACTACCGGGGCAATACTCTGTACAAAGAGGCTTTGTACAAAGCATCGGTCTCTTTCTGCTGCTCTGACTCTCGATAGGTTGTTTGTGATACACATCTGTAGCAGCCGGGTCAGACGGGTCCGGAAGAATTCACTATAGCCCAAGACTTCGGGGGATCCCCCATCGCGCTCGCTTCTCTCATGCCCATTCCTATTAGGTCCGAGTCCTGTCTTTGGGTTATGCCCGGTTGTGCCGAGAGCTGTGGGTGACACTATCCCGAGCGCGACATTCACAATACTGCTACTACGGTACTTGGTACCTGATGGTATGAATCTATGTACCGCCTGCTACAGCAGTATCTGAAGTGCCGCCGAAGTCATTTTGGGCCATTTTGTTATATCGAACCAAAGGTTTATTGTCGACAATTTCCTAAATTTCCCTTTTTTTCTTGATTTCGAAAATAATACCTGGTAGTAAACTTCAGAAAATTTGGAAAATTTGGAAATACAAGCATTTCACCTCACCAATCACGGGGAACTATAAATTTCGGCCGCAGCTGTACTGAAGTTAGTGTAGGACACACCTCTTCCTCAAATACGACATCTAGCTTAACCCTTAAATTACCGCAAAAATAATCACACACTACTTGCGAGTAGTTTTTGTCCCAAAGACGTGGGTGCGGCTCTGAACTTAACTTTTATCCTACCGCAAAAAGCATCCCACACAGTGTGCAAGCAGTTGATTTCCAAAAACACGAGGAGTGTAGTTGTGGAGGGGTTAAAGCCAATATGCCGGTTGCCTTTCAGAGGGCCGGTAATGTATCTGCAGTCAGCAAGTCAGCGCGTCAGTAGGTCAGCACACACTCCCGTCATCGGTCTTGTCGTTGGTCCCCGTTCCCGTCGCGTGTACCGCGTACAGCATAGCATAGGACACCGCCCTGATACTTTTTGTGAGGGGGGACACTTTTACGGTTTATTTCGTCGCCTGGTCAGATTTTATTGGTAAGTAGGGCACACGTAAACGTCACGCTTGCAGCTTTTGAGTAGGTGAAGCGTGAAGTTAGGAGTCGATAGAGTTGCTCGTAAGGGTGCTTACCTTATTCATGTTTTTTGGTCAGGTATTCAGGTCTGATTGGTAACAGCTTCCATGTCTGAAGTCATTGGATTCTGGATTTTCTTTTATATGTGGATGGCATGATTGGAACAAGCGCTACACGTTGTTGGATGGCTAATGGGTAGGGCTGGACCCCGGTAACTCCGGCCAGTACAGGAGCCTGTCCTGTGACCACGGACTTGATTATGAGAGTTAATGTGAGAACAACAACAACAACAACAACAACAACAACTCCGGCCAGTACAGTATATACTGGCTGCGTCAGCAGTCAGTACACTGGACCCGACCAGTGCACTGTTTCGGCGGAGCCGAAGCCGGTCGTGGCCTCGCCGCGACCCTTGACCTCCCCGGCTGGTGAGGGAGGGGGTCGCGCCGGAGGCGCCCCCGGAGGGCCCCGCTGGAGGCGCCCTGCTGGATGGACGTTTTAACGCGATTTTGCTTCACTAGAGCTAAAACATGCGTTGATTTGGGCCATTTTTCAAAGGGAAATTGAGAGATTGACCAAGAAAAGATGATAAAAAGCGGAAATAGTGTATCGTAATACAAGAGCGTGCGGACTACTGCACACTACGAGTAGAGCACGCAATCTACATAATGGAGGGTTGGAACAAGGGCTTTCTACTACTTAATACCATGTTTTGAAGTGCGCGATGCCAAACGGTGGCTTCAGATGCATCCAAATAAACGAAACATGCCCGAGGTATCGAGTTTATTGTGTTTGAGGTTTCTTGGGCTCTACACTACAATGGCACCTAGTATCACATACTTTACCAGGCAATATTTAGGGCGTCCCCATTACTCAAGCTCATGATCACAGGGTAGGCTCCCACCAGCACTATTAATAGTGGAAACACCAGCAAACAAACAAATAAAAACGAAAAAAACAGGAGAAGACGCAACGGTAGTAAACGTTAAATTCGAAAACTGTCACTACTACTTACTGTAAAAAATCCAGGGGCGCCATCAGAATCCACAAAGCCCAAGCCATCAGTGTTTGAGGCGGCTTTGTCCGTCGTGCTCGTGGTCTGCCCTCCTCCTAACCTCTCTTCCCTCTCTCGCAGTTCTGCATGCCCTCACTGCTCTTCACCGTGCATGTTGATGGGTTTCTACTGAGTTATTAGTCAAATAACGTAAACAGTCAAAGTACTGGCAACCCTGGCAGGCCCCTCAGCCAGCACAGTAGTACAAGCAGTACAGTAGTACTGTCAGTACGTGCTAGACCAGGGCCCAGCCCCACTAATGGGATAATGATACTACTTACAGGTATTAGATCATACTGGGATCATAAGGTATCAAGTATGACGATATCATTGGGTACCAGGTGTGACGGGTACTATAGTTATTAATAGGGTACTGGATCACGGGGTGATACATCCGGTATACCAGCATAAATGCGAAAGTCGTTATACTCAAGTTAGTGTATAATTCATCCAGTATCTGTTGTAATCCACTGTTGATGGTGTCTCGAACAGAGACAGTGGATAGGTAGCACCGAAGTGACAGCAAGGCCCACTTGTGACTTCGTCCACAGGACAAAAGAAGAAAGAGATGGATGGTAAGTCGGCGCTTATGTGGTATATGTGCTCAGAAGAGCAGTGTTGGGGGGTTTGTTGGGAGAGTGAGTAGGTGTGCGCGTGTGCAACCCTTGCTCATAACTTTGATATTGACGATTTTTCCTCGTACTCCTTAGAAACGCCTGACGAACTCAGTGGGGCGCCGTTGCGTGGTGCCAGTAGATGTGTAGATCAAAGAGCGAGGCTCATAACCTGTTAGAATGATGCGTGTCCAGGCTTAGTTTTTGTGATAAGAGTTGCAGAGGTGGCACCGAGTGCCTGTGAAGATCTCTTGTGAAGAAGAAAAAAAATGGTTTGGAATGTGACGCTTGTTGGCCAAAAGTGGAAACCACAGAAGAGAAGAAGAGAGATGGAAAGCAGTGGAAAAGAGATTAAAAGGAGTACAAGAGGAGTGTTTTAGGTAGGGCTGACCGTCACCTCAATATCACGGGACAAAGCCCATGCTACGGGCAGACGTACTCTACGGCCTGTCGTACTCGCCGACAGTTCGTCCTACAGTAACGTTCCCTGTACTGTTCTTTGCAACGTTCCCTGATACTTATGGTGGTAAGCTGGTTACCCTGTACTATTAATACGATCAACGTCCCGATAAAGGTAAGTTGAATACAGTACGCCGGCGAGAAGGAACATCCGCTAGTCTCGCCGCATGTTACATTTCCCCGCATCTAGAATAAGATACTAAGTGTACTCAAGCGTAGTGACTGCACACCAACTAGATACTAGTGGACTGCAAAGTCCATATTCCGAGACCGATGAACGATCCCATGGCCTAGATCCGTACTGTTTCGAAAAACACAACAAGTGGGTTTCGACGAAATCCTCGATCTCACAGCTGTAGTGTATTTTTAGTTTTTTGTTAAAATCGGATTCCAAAGATATCGGGAAAATCCTCAGATGAGGAGCTCCACCAGATGTTGACTAACAAGTGTTACCTCTATCGTAGCATGCAGCTTAGAGGGATGTTGAGGATAAGCTCCATCTGAAAATACCGGCTACATACTCCACCTTGGGGGCGACTTGGTCAACCGTGCGGTCGACGATAGCTACTACTGTACATGCTATCAAGCATGTATGCCAGGAGACATGCCAAACAAGGGGAAACGTGCGCTGTCAAGGGTGTAAGGCCGGGTGTTACGCGCTAAAACCTAGTAGTTTGATGTCAGCCAAGGAAAACCTGCTGTCTGTCATTCCAGGTCAAGCTGGAAAGTGCTATCTTCTGGCATCTATCTTTACTCTCAAGGTCCAAACCCCTATGTGCCGGATTGCTACTAACCTATTCATTGTGTCCCTGCAGTGACGTGGACTCCTTGCAAGTGCCAATCAATTCCACATACCGCACAGAACACGATCTAGATTAATATGATCTTGTATCTGTCGACATGATATATTGTGCAGGATCTGTGCAGTGTAGATCCAACCCAGAAAATATGTGCTAGATAGCGCAGATCATTCAGCTCCCACCCAGCAACACGAGGATCTATAGATCATGCAGATCATATATACCCGAGGGATGTATCTGCCCCGAGAGACATCGATCATGAATACAGTACATAAGGCACATAATACGAAACAAGGTGATATAAAAATCAAGCTAAAATCTACAGCAATATAGAAACATGGGAGCCGTCATACTGAAGCTAGTGTACGAGTAGAAAGCACCCTCTTCTAAGTAATAAACCCAGCCTGGGTCATTTTTATTTTTTTTATCATCATTTTTACTCTCCAGCTCAACTCGTAAGAGGTTTTCACCTCAGCGACCTTCTGGACAAGCCGTGGTCACAGGTGTCTTCCCTTCTCCCCCCGGGTACATGCCTTCGTTTTTATCGCGCATAGGGTTCGTCATTGCCACTAATCGTTTTTTTTATGCTCGTCGATTTTCATCGAATTTCGCTAACAACTCACGCGCTCACGCTTTCCGCTCGTCATTTTTTACGCAAGAAAAAGTCCCTACGAGCACGAGTATGCACTCGGTGAGACTTGAACCCACAGCCTTGACTTTAATAGGGCGGAGACTCATCTACTACTCCATCGGGGACGCCGGCATATTTCTGTTTCTTCCTGTAGTATTGATAGGTGTCCTGCACTGTGGGGATCTCATCTGTCCGATGTGAGCAATCATTTGACCTTACAGACCGTCCCAAATCGACCGTTCCTTGCTCTCTCTACAGTACGTGCGGTGCAGATCATATAGACCAGGCATCTATCTGTCTTGAAAGATATATATCATGAACGGGGCATATGATCTGTCCAATGTGTGCATCCATTTGACTTCACAGACCGTCCCGCAATCGACTCTTCCGTCTGCTCTCGCTACAGTACGCGCGGGGCTATCGGAGTCCAGCTCATGGCGTGGGTGCTGCAGGCTCTGTCGGGAGACGAACCAAAAGCAGTTGGAATGAATTTTGTAAAAGTATTTGAAACATGGGCGACGGCACGACGGACCGAGCAACGGCGCGAACGACGATAGCGACCCCAAGGCCGCCAACTACTGTCCACCGGGCGACGCGGTTGATCGTCAGAGCAAGCGAGCGAGCGGCGCACTGATCCAATAAGAAACCGGTTAATCCAAAAACAATCCAAACATTCAAAAAGAGGAAAACGACGACTTACATCATGATCATCAGCAGCAGCAGCAACAATATTGTTGGTTGTCCTCTGGTTTACGACGGAGATTATTCATCGGAGATTAGGGAGTTCCATACTTATAAGGGATTATTGTAGTGAGGATAGGCATATGCTTCTGCGGGGGAATGGGATTTTATTAAGGCAGGTTAACTTGTTGGATTAAGATGCTTTGCCATATGCCGTGACCCTTGCCTCACTCGATGGTTCAATAATATATACATGAGTTTGCGTGATAATCTGGGAGTCTGTCTCGTCCCGTATCCTTCCATCTAAGACCTGTCAACGCTAAGAAAGGATTCACCCAACGCGAGCTTGCAAATCATGTTTAGTACTGTGTCGGCACTACGAGTATCTTTGTCCCGTCGAGGACGCTTTGGGCTTAACATACTAGTTTTAGAAGTGTAGGTATAAATCCTAGTCGGTTGTCCGTCAAGGAGCAAGAGTGCCGTCAACCGACATACCAGGTGCTTCTTTGACTTATGGTGTATATCGCATGTACGGTAGACAGCAGAACAACGAAACTGCTGCAGTCTGTTGCCAGATGTCGGCACAATATGATACGAGTACGGTTGGTATAAGAGAGTACGAACCACGTGGAGTTGTCCACCTAGTAGTACATGATAGGCCCTGATACCGTCTGCATTGCAGTCGATTGCAGCATGGAATACCCTCTCCCCCAGCGTCTGTTTCCCCGGTACTGCTGTTGAAGGTATTCATAGAGGTATTATTGCGTGTATGAGTTAAAAGGCTCTTTGTGTTTGGTTTGGATGAGGAAAATTGAGTGAGATTCTCGGTCAAGTGGGCCACATTATCTGGGATATAGTATGTTGCTTCCCGCAGTGTCAACAGTGGGATTTTGTAACTTGGAATATTAATGGTAACTGGTTTGCATATTGAAGCTGAATACATGAAAAATAGAACACATCCGATGCAGTCCCTAATCACTCGATTGCACAACCTCTCCACTGCTTGCGTCGAGTCAGTCCTTCGGGAGCGATGGTTGTTTCACCCAGGGCGATCAGGGATAAGACCCGCGAGCCGCGGCGGAGCCAGAGACCGGAAGGGGGCAGCCGCAGCGGAGGCAGCTGTAGCAGTAGCGTCTGATGCAATCGTTTGGAATGGTTTGGATGAAATGTGTCCGATGCTGGGTGATCGATTGCGTTGTTTGAACTTTGAATTCTGAGCCTGATCGAGATTGATTTGATTGTTTTATGTTGTTTTTGATGTGAGCGGTGTGAGAGGCTTATTGTTTGGTACGACAAATCTCGGTCCACACCAGAGCGCCCGAAACTGAAGTGGCCATGACCTGTGCAGGGGCGCGTTTGGTCCAGTTTGAGCAATCATGGGTTGAGCATTGTCCCGCCGATGTGTTGGTTATTCGTTTTGTCACGTGGATTTATCTCATGCTTACTTGATATATATGTGTGTGTAGAATACATGTCATGCATATTCGGGTAAATGAGGGAGGAGTTATGTTTTGATTTTGAGAGTTGATTAAGATTGATTGAGTCGGTTCCGTACTGGTTAGTGCCGTTTTAATCTGGCAGCAGAGAGATTGTTGTTTTCTGGTTAGAGATTTTGGAGGTGAATTGAAATTGATTTTTGGTTTGCGAAGTGGGTTTGGGATTTGAGGATTTGGATTCGATTTTGGTTTTTGGGTTAATGGAGTGGTTTTGGAGTCATTGCCGTATTTGCGGTGCTTTATTATCAACAATGTGACGCGTGCTATGCCATGCACTGCGTTGATGGATATTGGTGGTATACTAAGCAGGGGGGATATTAGCGGTAAAGTGAGCAGGGGGAATGATTGTTGTCGTGCACCGAGGAGGGGGGATGTTGGTTGTCCTCTGGTTTACGATGGGTATGTTGCATCGGAGACTAGGGAGTTCCACACTTGATATGGGGTTATCGTAGTGGGGATATGCATATGCTTCTGCGGAGGAATGGGACTCTGTTAAGGCTAGTTTATGATGTTTCGCCATGCCATGACTCTTGCCTCACGCGATGGCTCAATAATATAAACATGAGTTTGCGTAATCATCTGGGCGTCTATCTCGTCCCGTATCCTTCCATCTAAGACCTACTGTCAACGCTAAGAGAGGGCTTAACCAACAAACACCAACGACAACACCAACATCATCGTTCTTCCACTATATATATGCAGACACGTCAGCTGTGAAATTGACCAGAGTAGTGGGATGCGTTTGGAGGAACCAACAGGGAGAAGTGCCACCTTGCGGGAATGACCGGGTCGTACGAGGGCCCTTCCTAAGGGCTCATTTGGATAGATCTTACAGGGGTCGGGTTGCTGATTTCTCGCGATTGTTCCGGTTAGGAAGCACTTCCGATTGTGGGCGTAGACCCGACCCAACCCCTGAGCCTAATCGAAATCTTGACTCCAACCTAGACCCCAAGCGGGCCAGAAACCGGCGAGAAGGCATATAAGCGCGAGAACCCTAAGTGTACTTCCGAGGGAGATGAGACCACCGCTTGTTGACAGTTAGAGGTATCAGGTCTGGGTGGGATTAGGGTACCAAGTGCAAGTTTGTGTGCTTGCGCGTGTTGACCAATGGAAAATTCCGAAAAATAAGTGGGTCACTAATGCCATTAAGGGGTTTCTCGAATACGTGGAAAGCTCTACTGGGGGGCTTACTACAGTAGTACCTATTACCCGAGAATTGGTGGCTGGCTGTGTGGCCGACCCTCCATTTGCTTCTGCCGACCCTCGATTTTGGTCGGCCTGAGATGAGGGTGCTTGGTGAGCCCTGCCGACGGCTACCTATTCTGTACCCGGGTTCAGTTTGGAGGGCTTAAGTCCCGTAGGATCAGGTCGCCAAGCGCAAGTTTGTGTGTGTGTGTATGTTGACCAGTGAAACATCCCAAAGGCCAGAAAAAGAAGGCGTTTCTCGAAAAAATGGTGAGCTCTACTGTAGTATTGATAATGTGAGACCTCCACTGGACCAGGTCTGGGTGGAATCAGGGTTCCAAATAAAATATTGTGTCTGTGCATGTGTTGACGCATAAAACATTCCGAAATTTCAGTAGGTCACCAATGAAAGATTTCTCGAATACGTGGTAAGCTCCACTGGGCACCTTATTCGATACTGGTATTGTTTTTGCTGGCTGTGTGGCCGGCCCTCGACTTGCTGCTGTCGACCCTCGATCTTGCTCGGCGTGGGATCAGGGGTGCTTGGTGAGTCCTGCCGGCCGCTACTTGTGTACCCAGGGTCGGTTGGGAGGGTTCAGGTTCTTGTGGGAGCAGGTCTGGGTGGGATCCGGGTGCATGTTCAAATGTGTGTGTCTGCGTGTGTTGACCAATGAAGCATTCTAAAATATCTCTACTAATAGGCGGCCAGCAAAGGGGTTCTTGAATAAGTGGTAAGCTCTGCTGATAGTATATGAGGCCTTCGCTGCTTCCGAGTTGAAAGAATCAGTCAGGCCAAAAGCAGTTGGCATGCAGCTGGATGAGCCACGGGGGGGAAACACGACTGCGCGGGAAGGACCCGGTCCTACAAGCGCGAGAAATATAAGAATACTAATGGCCGTTGTTATCAAATCAACGGTTGGTTGTCGATTTCTTCTAAATTTTCACACTTTTTTCTAAATTTATAAATTAAAAACGCCAAATAATATGTTTTTGGAACTTTAAGTAGTACTGTTTGTATATATGCGGTTGTCGCATGCAGCAACACAAGGAAACGATATTGTAATGATGATGCAGTCTAAACCGGGTATAGGGTGTATATGTCCATCCTATCTACACCCGGTACCGGGAATAAACCCCGGAGTTCAATGGTTTGATTTTCGGAGTTGACCAAAACTCTTTGGGTAGATGCCGTGGGCGAAATGCGATATGCATTTTCTTTTTAATCGTTTTTTCTCTGGTACGAGTAGTGACTACTGTAGACGATAGAATTCGAGTGTGTTGTTTTTACAGCAGACGTGGAAACTGCACTCTTGGGTTGTGTTGTTGCGCATGTATCAGCTCGTGGCTGATGTATACGACAGTACCAGCTCCCTGCCCGGCTGCTCCCCGGCCGGGGTGGTGCTCGGGCCTGCGGCTCCCCCATCACGTGCCAGAGCCCCTAAGGAGTGTGGCGCCGACCTTGCTCGCGCGCTGAACTACGTAGCGCTCGGGCATGGCCGAGCCGGCGTTGATAGCTAACGACACGGCAGAAAATTTCATTGCGCAAATTTTCAACGCGGCAGTCTTGCCTGCGGATGCAGCGTCGTGTAACCGCCGCGGAAAACATGGGGGTCGTAGCGAACGGAGAGGAGAGGCTCAAACTCGAGTGAGAAAGCAAAAAAGTCGGGAAGGAGATGGACGCGCCGAGTCGTGGCTGCTACCCCCTTCACGCTGGAATTTTGGCAAGAACCGGGCTGGGCGAAGGAACACGGAGCGGGGGAAATCTCTGTATGGGAAAAACGGAGGGTGAAAGGGAGGAAATACGTTGCTAGGAAAAAGAGGAGGATACGTAGGAGGAATCGGAGGGCGGCTCGGAAGCTACGCGCAGATGCGAGGGCTAGGTCCAGAGCAGGGGAACTCGTCG
>JAYJMJ010000405.1:811551-823014 GCA_036873875.1 Laminaria ephemera
TAGGCGACCACTCGAAAGTGCGGTGCTGTTTCTCTTATTCGCGTGTGTGTGTGTGTGTTTTTTTTCTTTTTTTCCGGCCCAGACGCCCACACGCCACCGCCTCCGTGATCCCTGCGCCGCTGCACAGCAGGCATTCCGGCATACACATGTGGCTTGTGAAGCCCGATGAGATGTCAGATGATGCACTGGTCCTCTGTGTGCGACGTACTCTACACCCGAGTTTTTTTTGTCTCGCCCTCTTTTTTCCCTCGCTCTCGCCTCCCTCCCCCCTTCCCCTTGATACCTGTGGCGGCTGGGGACAGACACACTGGCGTATGCATAGGTTTGCTATCGATGAATAAGCGTGCATATCGTTGTCTGAGCCGTAACACGTAACCGACGGAGGCACTTGAGAACGCCTCCTACTACGACGCAATACTTCAACTCTGTTTTCTCGCTTTGTTCTTGACTCGGGTCCACCTACCGGGCCTGGTGTCGCAGCGATAATGGTCGTCCCGGACTCCTGCTGAGTTTAGGAGAAGAGTAGGTTTCGTGCTGTGGGTAGCTCACTTCGATGCAAGAACGCCATACACCACTCTTGGCATCCTCTGGTGCATGGCGTATCCAGCCCCCCTCAGTCTCGTGTCTGTGCCACCTCGCCATAAAACAGTCCGCCGCTTTGACGGTTCTCCCTAACCAATTGCCCCCCTTCTTACTCGCCGTGGGTTACATCACCGCCTCTACTCCGAACAACAAAGAGGAGTTGTCCGTGGATCCCTGGTCCACTCAAAAAACACCTTGGGGTCGTTTACTAGACTCTGGGCCCAGTTCTTTTACGATCCACCGTGCCTCGGAGTCTCCCCCACCAGCCATCGCCCCGATCCTCATCCAGCTGATTAGCCGCTCATTGTTCGTTCGTTGTACGTCCCACGCAAAGAGGAGACGCCGCTTGCAGACGGTCGTGACGCTCTCGCATGGTGAAATCCTGAGGCCCTTGGCCTACGGCATGATGTGGTTGGACCGTTGTCGGCGCTGGGAGCCAACGGTCCGTAGACGGAGTCTGTGGTGTGCTGCTCGGAGCTCAGCGAGGTGCCCCAGGCCGAGAGTCCACGTCACACCCCCGTACAGCGGGGTCGCGGGATCTCTATCACGTCGGCGTTTAGCAGGCGCACCTTCAGAGTGAACGGCGTGGTCTCTGTATCGTACAGCTTCCACTTGAATCGTTGGTAGTATGCCCACGCCAGTGGGATATGTTGTTTCGATCTCCGGCATAATGTCGATGCTCGCGTTGACAGGGCCGCACAGGTTCATCAACTGCAATGCCTGAATTTGTTTATCTCTGCCCTTCTTTTACGGCGAGCAGTGATATCCGGCATGCCAGGTTCAGTGTCGGCAGCAACAGATACCTGGCGCTCCGAAAACGTGCACAACGGCCGACATCGTTTTCGCAAGGCCTTCCGCTGACTTAGAGACAACACCCGGCAGTGACTCGTCGGCGTATATTATAACATACCCCAGGCTTACCTTCGTACACATGCTACTGACTCAGTGTTTGCCCCCACCTCGTCGCCCTCCAGGTGAACCAAATCCCTTAGATTGTCTGGGTCTTCACTGAATCATGCCAGCGCGGTGTGTATCGCAGCGAAGAAGACATTAAAAAATATGCGGTGACAGCACACATCCTGGGCACAGCCCCTGGATGACGTCAAACCATTCCGAGAACTCGCCATCATCCGTATGCACGCGAGCTCGCATGCCTTTGTGGAACAGGCGGATTACGATTTTCTTAGCATTTCATCTTACCTGGTACACCGAAGCGTGCGAACACCACCCTACAAAAGCACTCTGTCGACGGAGTCATGTTTTCTGAGGTTGCCGCTGTACCATAATTATGTTTCTTAACACTCTGCTGCCGCTTGGCATCCTGATCCCACCCGGACCTGAACCTTCCAAACGGACCATCGGTATATAATTAGACGTCAGCAGGGATGCACATTATTTGACTTTTTTGTGGTAAGCCGCGGCATGCCACCGCTACCCGCGGCGGCGCCCATGGCTATCCACGGCATGCCGCGTCGTGCCGTGGCAACCCGCCGCAGTGCTCGTGGTAATCCACGGCAAGAATTGCCGCGGCTTGCCACGGAAAGGTCCACGGCAAGCGCCACGGCAATGCCCACGGCAATACCCCCGGCACGCCACGGCAAGACCCACGGCAAATGGTAAGGCCCACGGAAAGTTTTCTAGCAATACCCACGGCAATATCTACGGCAAGGCCCATGGAAATTCTCACGGAATTGTCCACGGCAATCCACGGCAATGTCCGCGGCAGCACCCACGGCAAGATCCACGGCAATGTCCACGGTACTGACCACGGCTATAGCTTTGGTCATGTTCAAGGGGCACGGTAAGTTCAACGGCGAGGTCAACAGCAATGCCTGCGGCAATGGCCACGGCAAGGTCTACGGAAAAGCCCATGGCAATAACCAAGGCAATGACCACATAAATGCTCACGGCAATGTCCACGGCAATGTCCGCGGCGATGTCCACGGCGCGGTAACGTCCACGGCAGCCTCCGTGGCAAGGCCCACGGCAATGTCCACGGTAATGTCCACGGCAGTGTCCACGGCAATATCCACGGAAATGCCCACGGCAATGTCCGCGACGATGTCCACGGCGCGGCAACGTCCACGGCAGCCTCCGCGGCAAGGCCCACGGCAATGTCCACGGCAATGCCCACGGTAATGTCCACGCCAATATCCACGGAAATACCCACGGCGATGTCCACGGCAATATCCGCGGCGAGCCCAACAGCAATGTGCACAGTCCACGGTAATAAAAACGTGCACAGTCCACGGTAGTAACAACAAGTGACTGTGCAACCCCTGGGCAGCGTTATGGCACCACTTCGGGGCACTTTGATTTTCGTCTCAGCAAAATGGTGCAAAATTTAACTATGTGCACACCGCGTATTACCGTGGGGCTTGCCGCGGGCCCTGTCGCGGACATAGCCGTGGGTCTTGTCGTGGACATTACTGTCGACATCGCCGTGGATATTACCGCGGATACTACCGTTGCTGTTGCCGCGGAAATTGCCGCGAACGTTCCCGTGGAAATTGCCGTGGCAAGCCGCGGGACGTCATGGCATGCCGCGGAAGATGCCGCGGCTTGCCGTGGTTACTGCCGTAAAACAGTCAAATAATGTGCATCCATGACCAGGCACCCTGGTCGCACCCAACCACCAAAATCGATCGCAAATACTGCTTAGGGTTACAAGTGATTTACCGAAAAACAAATTTGGCGTGGGATCAGGGTGCTTGTGGTGGCCTATTCCGACGGCTATACAGATGTGTCTAGGGTCAGCTCGGAGGGCTCAGGTCCGGGGGGGATCAAGTCGCAGCGGGATCAGGTTGTCAAGCGGGAGCAGATTGTTTTGACGCAGAGTTTTCAATATCTTTCCTAGGGTTCGATCCAGAAAGCGCCTCAGAGGACGTTTTCCGTGATTGTTTCTAGAGGTTGAGAGAAAAACGTGTTTCGAAGGAGCCTGGGAAAACGTTTCCTGGGCTATTCCTAGGATTCGAATGACGCAAAGACGAACGAAAAAAGCATTGCATCCTGCCCCCGCTTGGCACCATCCGTGGTCCGACGCCCTTCTCCTGCTTGCTACTGTTAATACTGTACAGAAAACTGTAAAGCTATAGAATATGTTCAACACATTTCAGGGGATCGACGCGTCATGGTTTCTCCTCATGTTCTACGGAAAATGCATTTTTATTCTATTGGTTAGGCATAAGTCCGCCCTGTACCCATCGTGCACTTACTTGCATGTACACTGTATGCAGCGGAGAGCATCGACGGTCATCGATGGACGTAGAGACGTTTCAAACCCTCGCTACACTGTTTCCTTCTTTCGTATATCTGCTGTATAGCATGTAGTGCGACATACGATACTCTCGTTCTTTTATAGGGCTCAGCCCGAAAACAGCATCTCGCAGACCAATATTCCAAAACACTGTTCATCTATGTTTGAATTTGTTCGTTCGTGTCCGCTATAGTTCATTCCTAGAGGAATCAGTTTGGATATCCCGATTCTCGAGAACCTCGGTTCAGGCCACCCTGCGATGCAAAGATCAACTCCATTAGGCATCGTTCATCACCTTACTGATCCCCACGAAGTTTCAGCTCTTTTGGCGCCGCATGTGTCCAGTTGAGCGGGTGCGGCAGGGTGTGAACCTTGTTGGGTGGAAGTTGGCGTGATCAACATCTCCCTGTTTTGTTTCTTTGAAAAACGAAAAACTCAAACGTGTGCCCACGATTGTACAAGGACCACACTCCGCATGTAACGCATCGTGCTAAACAAAAAACATTACGTAATCCTTCCCACCTCCCATGCGTTCCTGCAACACTCGCCACCATCCTAGCGAGATATTTCGCATGCTCAAAAGACCAAGGCTACGTTAAAGGTGCACCGTTTTTTTCTGAGGCTCCTCACTTGAGGAGCTTCATACCTCACCCAAAAACTTGTTTTAAGTAAACTAACAGTGCAACCCGACGACCAAACCCATGACCTAGGTATACAAAATATTCATATTGCCACACAAGAATGATATTATAACGATTTTGGGTTAAGGAGCCCCGTCATTGAGAAACAAAATTGTCCAAACCTGCTACGTCTATCATAGCACGTGTCTAAAGAAAGCGTATGAGACGAACGGCGGGTTTTCCTGACTATCCTTTTGTTGGCCCGTCCCTTGTTTTTCTACACGTACTTCCCCTCGCTTCAAACCACAGTTCTCGTCACTTATTATGGGTAAAATATAGCTACGTGCCAGATGTGAAAGCTTCTGTAAGTACTCGTACCTCAGGTAGTCGCCTGTCTACGGCAGCAACACGACTCTTGTTCTACCGGTGCCAAGCTTGTCGCGACTGTCCATCTGTCGCAGGGGGGCACCTCTCAATCAATTCTTGCGTAGTTATCGTGGTGATAGATAGTCTCCACGACAAGAAGGCAAGCGGGATAGACACACAAAGCACAAGGCCAGTAACAGCTCCGACGCGATAATCTGTCCCTGGGAAGGTCCAGACCGCCATGACTTGTGCGGCCTCATTGTTGAGCAGCACCACGCGGAGGACGACGAAGAACGCAGTGGCAATGCAGAGACAGCACAACTCCCTGCGCGCTGTGCCTTCGTAGAATGGGATCCTCCGCGTCTCACCATCAATACATGTGATGCGATCTTCCCCTAGAATGCCCACCAGCAGCACCTGAAAAATGTTGTGCGTGTGTACGTGGTGGAAAGTGATGTGCGGGAGTGAAGTGCATTGACTGAAATTTCGCAGACTAACGGGATCGGAAACGACAAACAAACAGGATCGTGTATATCGCTACCGCGGGGATCAACGACGAAATCATGCCGGCGGTAGGGAGACTTTGAGGAGATAATTTAAAAGTGGGTACCACACGGTGTTGCTGGCTCCCGGCTAGCAACGCCCATTTGGTTTCGCTAGGTCTATCAATACGCTACCACCCTACCTTCCTCGTCGTCCTCGCTGATTGGGGTTGATCATCGCCGGAACTCCCGCCCACCAACAGCAGACAGTCGAAGCGGGTAGAGCGATCCTCGTGTTCAGGTCGACGAACGGTCGACGTGGGTAGCCCGCGTGTGCATGATGGCGTTCCATGAAGCAACAGCAAAAACTGTGACCTTAGGCTCTGCGGTGTCTGGCCGTGTGCAGCAATGCTAGGGTCGGCCAAAGGGCCTAGCTCCTTTGCGAAAAGCACCCCCAGCATTTGTTGTTAGATCTTAAAGCACGGGCGAATCCCTTGACAAGGATGCCTACCCGGGGGAACCACAAACAGAGCGCCGTCGCGAGTCATGAAGGTGCCCTCGTACATGTTGCTGTAGTAGGGCTGCCCCTCTTTCGAAGTGCCGCACGACACTCTGGTGTTCGACACTTCTACGCAAGTCGCCTTCTGAAGTCGAGAGTTTGGATCATCGAGAATTTCTCTGAGGAAAGATTTGTCGGGATTACTTCCGGAATAAACACAGCACAAACCCAAAAAGGCCAAAATGACCCCAGGAATAAGCAGACCCAGATTCAAGTTACAGCAAAGATCATACTGACCCCTAGTCCAGCAACCGGTCACGGGCGCCTCGAAGTAGCCGGGGTACCCGTGGACGGTTCCGTGCACTCCCCAAGAAGTCGAGGCGTTATGTCCCAGTGACACGTCGGACATCAGCTGGCACGATCCTGTAGCGGGGTGAAAGCTCCACCCGGAACAGGCTGCAGTAGTTGTGCCATTTGTGTCGGTGTTGCTGCACAACGCACAGCAGTCGGGCCAGTCTAGCGGGGCATTGAGCACGACGGGATCGTTCTGGGGCTGTCCGTCCAGGTTTCCCCACCATGCCTCGCAGCGGTACCCATCGTAGCATTCTTTCCAAGCAGCACCGGCCTGTTTCCACTCGGGCAGAGTGTTGTCGTCCTTGAACCCTTCGGGGATGTAGGGTGCCTCGCCGGGGCAGTCGTCCGGTGACGTGACCTGGTATGGGACATGTGGAGGACGCGGACGGAAGCAAACGAAACAGCTTTTAGTTGGTGAACCCGGCAGAGGTGGCGAACTTCGCAGAAAAAAACAAATATAGAGTACCGCTGCATTTTGTTTCAGTAACATGGCGCGCAAGTGATGTTGTGCAGTATCGAGGTCTAGATACGTGTGCGTTTGACGGAAATCTGCATGTGCCGAAACGTTTGAGTTGGGAACCTTTTAGGTTGACATCCCCCGAAAATGCTGAAAACGCCTTGTCGGGGTTTGTAGGCTTTTGTGGCTCCCTCTGCGAGTTATGCACGAGAAACGCTGAAAGGGCGTAAGTGTCTTCGGGAAAACGGGAAATAGTCTACATCTCCGCACCAAGACCGCTACCAACCGTTTACGTCCCCCCGTTCTATTTTTAGGAACGACCGTTCTGGCTATTTCACCCCGTGTTCAGATAGCGCTGATGTGCGATGGGTACATGTGTTCCAACAGCCACACTAGGCTGTGAGCTAGGCAATGCAACACAAACAGTGTGCAGTGTAAAAAACGTTGTATATTAAATATGTCTTTACTATGTCGTCCCGGAAAGAGGGAGGCGTAAGCAAAGGGAGAGATGGAGTGAGCGTGCGGGCCAACCCTCCACCGCTCAGTAGCAACTGCCCCAAGTCGCGTATACCATTAACCTCCTCGTAGCGCCTGCTCGTACATACTCTGTGTGAGTCTACTCGTATACGATACAACGAGACATTCTCTGTAACTGTAACTCCGTGACACTCCGTACGTAACCGTAACTTATTGTTAGGTTGCTCGGTGAGATAAGCTATATCGAACACCCCGAACTCGACAAAACAAATACACGGGACCGAGTAGCCTTCAACGCAGCGTGCAAATTTAAATTACATATAACGGTACTCTGAACAAGTAAACCTGCGGAATGTTCATGAGCGCGCGATTGAGAAAGCGCACACGAGGTGACACGTAATGCGCAATATATGCTTCATGTTCGGTGATTTTACACATAAAACTAAAAGCAATGTCTCAGGCAAGCTCACTCACAAAAGCACCAGGCCCTTTCGTAACCTGCCCCAGCAGCCTCATATTTGTAGTCGACGTGCGCGCCGCACCCTGTGAATGAGTATCCGTTGTACCTGCACAGCGGGGAACCCAGGGCAGGATGGCAGCCAAAAACTCATAACATAACAACAGTTAATGTGCAGCGTACATAAATATATATAACCCAGAGAACCCAACTAGGGAAGCCTATTGCGCCAGTCTAATTCCTTTAAGCATGTTTGATAAACGATTAAACGCAGCTCTTACGTACGAGAGGCCATCGGAAACCGGCATAGAAAAGTATGAGGGATCATGGTGCGTGTCCCCGGACTAACGTGGTACCAGAGGCTAACGCTGGAGCTGATAGACCATTCAGGCTGGTGCTGATGCACTTGGTATCATACGAGTAGTATAACACATGTGTTTATTGTATTAAACCATGGGGCTAAAGAATGGCTGAGAACAACAGACTTGCTGGACTCTGTCGGTACTGTGAGGAGTGATAGCTGGTGGGCTGTCATCCTGTGCCACAACCTCTAGACCAACGGGGTTGTCTTCCTGTGCCACGGTGTCTAGACCTATTGGGCTATTTGATAACGTCTACCTGGTAGCTGTTATATTCTCGAATAGGCTAATCTCGCCGCATTCCTTAGTTAGAGAAAAAAGTCCCCTTTCAACTGAAAGTGTCAAACCTAGAAACGCATTCCATCGCGTTTTACCTTGCTGGTGTACATCCAAAGACTGTCCTTAACACAGTAGCACTGCCGCTCGCTGCTGCTACTACTGCTGACCGCAACTATTTGTACTGAACGTTAAGTGCGTATGGGCTGCCCAGTCTACACATAACACCCCCCCTCAACGGAAGTGCAAGACAACTACAATACATATCGTGGCTAACGGTAACGAGTACTTGACGGAAGCGATAGAAACATGACTAAAGTGCTGACCATGGCTAACGATCACCAGCGCTTGATGGCAACAACAGAAACTTGACGATAGTACTGGCCATGTCTAACAATCACCAGCTCTTGATGGAGCCGATAGAAATTTGACTGAAGTGCTAACATGGCTAACAATCACCAGCTCTTGATGGAACCAATACACACTCACGATCATTAGTACTCTTAGAACCAATACAAAGACATGAATCATGCAATTGGTACCGATCATTAGTGCTTGTGGGAAACTAATTTATCCACGGACCACTTGTCTGCTCCTTGTGCGCTGCTGCTGCGATATTCATACCCACGCAAAGACGATAAAGTTTACAACAGCAACGTCATTTCAGTGATATAGTTTGTTATCAAGAAAATAGTAATAAATACTCACTGTAGCAGCCGACCACGTTTATGTCCGCCCCGTACCAAGAAGACGTGTGAGTGGTGCTATTCTACATACAAACTTTGCACCGATAGTCTTGCAGTCAAACGTTTCTGCCGACCTTCCGCACAAAGAAGACGTGTTTGTAGTGCTACCACATGTGGGTGGTGCTACCACAAACAAATCTTGCACAAGTGGTCTAGCAGCCGCACCACGTTTCTGTCGCTCTCCCGCAAAGAAGACGTGTGGTGCTACGTACTACGAAACAAAAAACGTTTGCCGTAACGCTGGCTCGACCCCAGGCGATGCAGATGTCCTCCTGGTGATCCAGATATATAATGGTGTAGCGACCCAAGATATTATTGCTCGCCCAGTCCCAAATGACGATGCTGTTCAACGACCCTAAAAACGATGTCTTGATATCGCCCTAAACGATGATGATGTTGAGCGACCCTAGAAGCGATGTTCCACCAGTCCGCAGGGCGTGTCTTAACTCATTTCGATCTCGTTGGAACGGTTGGAATGGAACGAGACTATTCGCCGTCGTTCTTTCCTTTCCTTCCTGGTTGTGCCCTATGCGGACTGGTGAATTCTGGGCAACCGACCCGAGCAGATAATAATCCAACTGACGTTTGCGGCGGGTTTGTGCCATCACGTGAGCAGCGAGTGCTCGTGATACAAAGAATGACTTCACACGCAAACATCACGCAAGGCAAGCCTCAGAGCAAGTGGTGCTAGCCATCTATGTGGCACCCTCGGGAACAATCTAGAAGTTCTGATATCGCCGTCGCGGCCCGACGAGGCTTCACAAAACTGCTATGAACATCGGTTCCACACTTTTGCCCAACCTCTATCGCCAGAGTCTCGTTCGCCACCTCGTCTGTTCCTTCGTGAGCATCCTAGCCAGGCCATGGCCGTATCGCGTGGCTCCTGCTGCGGGCGAGTCCTATGGTGTCCACACATGCTCCGTCCCGTGCTGACTATGTCATCCCATGTACATCCATATCTCCATGAGCCTCCAGCAAATATCGCAACCAATCAACAGCCGTAAATCTCGTTCCAAGTGGGCCGTTCGAAATCTGCTGCACAAGGAATACTACTCCGGTACTTTTTTAATCTTTGCAAACAATGGGTTAGGTTGGAACGCTAGAAATCTATTCGATTTGATGACCAATCAGCGGCAATCCTTGGGGTAAATACATGTATTCCATTCCAAGTTCATACCGTTCTAATGCCCTTTGGGTGTAGGTAAGACACGCCCTCAGCGATTGATGATGGTGCAGGAATTCCAGAAAGCGTTCTCCCCCTGTAATATCAAAAATCAAGATATTGCAGTGGGCCGATCCCGAAAGGCACTTCGGCTATCCCACGTTGCTGTTGCGGTGACTCCGGAAGCTCCGGCAGTTCCACCAAAACAGCAGCGCTATTGTGATTCCGACTAAGTTGACTTCCCGTTGTCCAGATTGTTGCCGCAGTGGGCGTCCGCGTCCGTGCTGAGCCTGAACCCTCCTAGGTTGTTAGGTGATGCCGAAATCCACCGTCCCAGCCAGGCACCGAAGTAAATGGTTGGCCGCTTGCCTGTGCAGCTTTGATGACTTGGACATTGCTCGTGTGAGTTGGTTTACCGCGGACGAGGTGTCGTAGCGTATCAGCTGACTGAGGTAGATGGCGCTGCCTACAATAGCTTCAAACCGCCGCTTCACCTCCTCTTCCAAAAGTATCTCTTCTGGATGCATCAGGGACGGCTTCTTGCCGTACCCCGGCGTCTCCATTGGCCTGCAAGCTTGCATGCCGTACTTCACGGGTAGTCCCCTGGTGTAGTACACCTGGGTGATGACGAGCGATGCCCCGTGGACATCGCGAGTGACTTGCGTCTCGAGCACCGACGCATGCTGTGATAGAGATGCACTAATGTTTTTCTGGAGCTCCCCACTTAAGGAGCTCTCGACGAGCTGTACACCAGACCTAATTAGAGCGTGCAACCCGATTACCAATCCCATGACCTACGTGTATAACTAATTGTATATCTCTCTAACACTTGGCATTGAGTTGAATCCATTACAATCGAGGGCTATTTGTATATCTCTCCAACACTTGGCATTGAGTTGAATCCATTACAATCGAGGGCTTCGTAGGACAGAAAGCCATATGCCATACATACCCCATAGAAGCAAACAGATATTTTCGTCTACGAGTACGCGTATTGTACTCAACAGCGACTCTTCTCTCTTCCCTCTTTCTATCTTCTACCTGGTACCAAAGTTCGAGTAGCACTTTATTCCGATTTGCAAAAAGTATACCTGTTAAACACGTTTATCAATCGCTTCTCCCCATCTCGGACCATGTGTGCCGGCGATGCATGCTGGGCTCTAAAACATATACATACGCTGCACGTACAAACACAAGGCACATGCTTTACGCATGCTTTTCGTATGGGGTTATTAGTCTACCCCTTTTACTACTGCTGCTAAAATATCCCAAACGAGTTCCTATAATTAGTATGTGTGTGTGTGTGTGTTTCATCCCATTTATTCTGTGCGCCAGTCAGATGTTTGACGCACCAGCCGGGGTCACACAGG
>JAYJMJ010000405.1:832996-843191 GCA_036873875.1 Laminaria ephemera
AAGTCGCAAGTTGCTCTAAACCAAGGACCTCCTGTCCGCTTCGCGTTTATTTGCTCTATCTGAGCTAGCGTAGCGGGTGGATGCCGCCCGCGGAGCGAAGCGCCCTGTACATACATACAGATGTCAGTTTTGTAAAAAATTAAATATCGACACCCTCAAACTTTTTTTTGTGGTGTTTTACCCAACTTTCTTGCGTGTGCACCTACTGCTGTACGTGCCCGACCCAATTAGGAAAATGATTATTTGAATCATCATTCCTACTCGTACCAGGTACAAATAATGACATTAGAATGCCGTAGTTGTACTGGTAAACGCCTCGCAGGGCGCTATGGTTTTTCGAGAGTAAAAAGGGGCCCCGGGCATTTACCGTGTGCCCGGGGCGTATTCTGGAAAAACATTCTTGGACGTTTCCCCCCCCCCGCGGCGATACAAAAAAACAAGAAAAAACGCACCTGCTATATTTCTGCTAGTCTATGACCATGGAAGATGGTCACCACGGCTTTTAGTGAGAAGATGGTCACAACGGCTTTTAATGAGAAGACGCACCACCACCATCACCATCACAACTACCACCGCCTCACACAAACTTGTGTAGAACTGCATTATTACAGGTAGTCAGTGTTGTATATCTCCTCTCTGTTCGCGCGAGGGACCTGTGTCTTCTGTCGCGCAAAATATACCTACCCACATACATATCCACTTAATTTCCCATGTGAAGCACCCCCCCCCATATATTGGCTGAATAGCGCAGTGTGGCCTATAGCCGGTGCTTGATAAGAGGAAGAACGAAGAAAAAAAGAAACACGAAACTGACGCGTGTTTGAAATCGACCTGATGTCGGCGATGGCTTGTCCACATACCGATGGCTTTTCCACAAGCCACAACAGCAGCGACCAAAGAACTCCAACCCGAGCACCACCATTTATTATGTGGTGTGTCCACCATTAATGAGGTGGTGTGTGAGATGAGTGCTACGTGGAAATCGTCCGTCGACGGCGGGCAGAAAATACCGAACCGCTGTTTGGTGTGTGATTGTTGGGACTTTATCTTGCCGGAAAACCTAAACCATTACTATTACTAAAGGCCTAATGTTGTAGTGATACCCAAGCACTGTTCGAAAGATCTCAAGCCCGTATGGAGACACGCAGGTACAGGCATTTGTCGGCTGGTGTGATGGTGCTACCTGTTAGGGGTTTCAAACGGACACACCGGAAACATATCGAGTTATATTTCGATGCCACGTGACCTCGCTTCTGGCATGCTGAAAACTGAAAACTTCCTGTAAAAGGCTGTCTGTGTGCTTCCTGTTCCACTGCGCGTATTCTGGACTGCTGTCACGAAAAAGCGTCTCCGGGTGAAAACCCGTGGCTCGATCATCTAGGGAAATTCGGAGCATTTTCCCGAATCTGAAACACGTTGAAGTTTCACAACACTTACCTTCTCCAACTCGCGGCTTTAACCGTTGTCCAACTCTTAAAATCGTCCTACGCTAGTTCCAAATGTTTATTCCCCATATCGGGAGTGCAGTGCTCCCAGGGTACAAAAAATGCGTCATACCTGGTACATACGTACATGTCCATACAAATAGTGTGACGTTGCGTCGTTTATTCTCGCCTCAATTATGGTATACAGCAAGTTTGACCATAAAAATGAAGGCACGTACTGGGGGCAAGAAGGGAAGACGCCTGTGACCACGGCTTGTCCAGAAGGTCGCTGAGGGTAAACCTCAAACGTGTTGAGGTGGAAAACACAAGGGATGATTTGAAAAAAACACACACACGCACGCACTATGGGTCAGCGGTCAGCGGCAGACTATCATCCTTGCTGGAAGTTGCGCTGGGGTTCGAATCTCGGCTGGTGTATTTTGGTTATGCTTAGGACTAGGTTCTGAGTCTTCTCCCATCGTCTAAAGTGCGACAGCGGGGGTTGAGAAAAATCGATGCAAACCGACGAGCAGCGGGAATGCTGAACCCTCTGCGCGATTAAACTGAAGGCACGTACCGTGTACCGGGGGGGAAAAGGGGCGACACCGGTGACCACGGTTTGGCCAAAGACCGATGAAAGCATAACCTCCTACGTACGAGTTGAGCTGGAAAGTAACAGCAGCGATGATAAAAGATGAAATTAAAATTAAAAGTCAGTGTACAAGCTCATTGCAACAAACGGTATATTCTACTGCTGCACTCCATGTCGTGCACACTTTTTTATTGCACCACGTGACGTGCGTCTCTTTTTTTGTGTTTTTGCGATGGGTCGTGGATGTGGCAATATGTCTTGATACGAACCCCGACGGGGGCTTGTTTTGTTTTGTTTTCCTATCCTCCTGTAGACTATTTGTGCCCTGTCGTGACCACGGGCTAGAATACGCTACGATAGGGGTAGCGCTCTTCGCCCAAAATGTTTCTGACTGGCAGGGCTCGTCAACCGAGAAAGTACCCAGTTTTGATGGAATACCATTTGCGCTTTACCAATTATTCGCTGTATCCCTAGGCCATGGGATAGTTCGTTGGGTTACACTTTCACGTTTTCTCAAAAGTCAGTGTTTGGGTAAGGTATAGAGCTCCTCAAGTGAGGAGGCTCAGAATATTTCGGTGCACCCGCTACCGTAGCATGTGTCTGTGGGAACACCGCTAGAGGCAGGCATATCGTATGATTTCGCTTCGTTTGTCTTAGTGGGCAGTCCACTGCTAGCAAAGTGGCTGCGCGAAGGGTGGTGCGTAGAACGTGAACGCGGGAGAAAGCGAGAGTTAACGTTAGCCCTTTGACGCTTCAGAGGTAAAGCACGTCGAGAACCAATGACGAATATAGCATGTTCCAGACGAAAAAAACCCTGCTGCTGGGGTGGGGCTGTGTCCGAACTGCAGTGTACGGAGCTGTAAGACACGTGCGCAGCATGGCGGTACTCGTACTGCTGCACGCTTTTCATAGACGTGTAATGAGTGTGCACTCGTTGCTCTTGTGGTTGGTATACATGAACTCCAAAAGGGTTAAGCAACGCGCAAGCGAACATAGTACAAGCGCCGCAAAAACACGAGTATAACACACGGTGCGACTTGTTCAATGATGAAGTAAACCATGTGCGTGTAGAGTTTCCGTTCGTAAAGCGCGC
The DNA here is from genome assembly GCA_036873875.1 of Laminaria ephemera. Lineage (NCBI taxonomy): Eukaryota > Phaeophyceae > Laminariales > Laminariaceae > Laminaria > Laminaria ephemera. The sequence continues at coordinate 836,106 of JAYJMJ010000405.1, forward strand.
GTTAGAGAGCTGGAGATGGAAAGGTGGCAATGCGCGAACGAGCCGTGCAAATATAGGTAGCACTAAACTTGAGTGCTGTAGCACTGAGTTGCTGTGTTTCAAGCGCGTGCTCTTCGCACACCCGCTGCGTAAGCGCCCGTTGTGATTCAACGCATGGGGCGAAGAACCCGCCGTAGCGGTGCTCGATTCTGTCGAGGGCTCGGGTTCGGTGATATCAACGAGACCCCCAGAGCCCGTGATGCCAATGACCCTGATAGCTACTCGAGCTTCCCTTGTGTTCTCGATCTCCTCCCCCCTTCCCTCCTTAGCCGCTCCCCCTCTTTCATTCCTCTCTCTCAACATTTTTCTAGGTTGCTATCATGTTTATGGCGTGTCGTGTGTGTGTGATGTACCTTCAACGTTGCATGTATGGCGCACTGACAACCCCTCCGGCCAGTGAGGGCAGCGTACACTAGTCCAGTACACAGCCCCCTCCCTGCTGATTGCGAAAGGCACCTCGAACTAAAACATACGTGTGTCCGTCCCCATACACCAACCTGTTTGTACTGTCCCTTCACACGCTCGTCAGGGAGAAACACGCCACCATACTTTTGCAGATCTTCGAGCGTTCGCACTGGCCATACGGCAGGCGATGCCAACGCCGACGCAACCCGGTTTAGCAGGAAACATAGGCATCCTCGCCGACGGTGGTGGTTTCGCGCTTTACGCCTCCTGGCTCGCGGTTCTGTGGGAGGGGTGCGCAGTCGTACCGTTAAGCGCCGAGACTCCGATCGAGCGAATTGCCTGCATCGTGGAAGACGCCGCAGTGGCCGTGGTACTCGTCACCGATGAAGGCGGCGTGGCGTCCGGAACACGCCTCCGCGCGAAGGGGAGCTGCTCTACCCTTTCAATATTGGACGTCCGACCAATGGAGGCAGCAGGGGGCGACAGCTCATCATATACGGGATCAGGGGGGTCGTCCATGGCCAATGACGAGGGAGAGGGGTCCGGCGTGTGTCAGAACGCGTACCTTTTCTACACTTCAGGTTCCTCTGGGGAACCCAAAGGTGTCTCCTCTGGCCATGCGCCCATGATGAATCGCCTTCGCTGGATGTGGCGGCAGTGGCCGTTCGCGGAGGACGAAGTCTGCTGCCAGCGGGTAGATCATGTGTTTATCGACTTTGTGGCGGAGGTGTTCGGCCCGCTTTCTTGCGGCGTTCCAATTCTTGTAGTACCGTACTCCGTCCGCCGGAACCCGATCCTGATGAGAGACTTCATCTGCAACCATGGAGTCACCAGGATAACACTCGTTCCGACTTTAGCTCGACTTTTGGTGGAGGCAACAAACGCCGCTCCACCCACTGGAAGTGCCCTGCGTCGTTCGCAACAGACACCCTGCGACGATGTCGACACCACTACAGCCTTCTGCTTTCATAGCGTTCGACTCTGGGCCCTATCGGGAGAGGCCTTGCCATGGGTTGTTGCCCGCGGCCTCGCGAAGTTGTCGCTCCCCACCGCTCACCTGTTAAACTTGTATGGGTCGACCGAAGTGGCAGCAGACGTGACGTTCTATAGCCAAACGTGTGCCGCCATTTTGATGGGGGGCACGAAGGTACCAAGGGAGCACCGCAAGAATTACGGGGGTGCCCTGAGCTACCCGATCGGCCGGCCTATCACCGGCTGCGGTCTGGAGCTTATGGATATGTCATATCGCGAGCGGGCGGGTGCTACGCATGACGGTCCACCAGCAACCCTGCGCAAGATCACGCCCACGTCAATGGGAGGGGTTGGAATGGTATATATTTCCGGAGCAGCACTGGCTTCGGGATACTGGGGCCGGCCGGCCGCGACAGAGGAGCGCTTCCCCTCGTACACGTGGGACTCGACGTCTTCCTCGTATCACCTTTGCAGCTGCTCGTCGACGGTTCACCGAGTGCCCGAAATGGCCCCGACCCGATCCCTGGCTGACGACGAGTCAGGCAATCGCGGCGAAAGCGATGGAGCAGCACGCACGCCTCGAGATCAGCGCTCAATCCGTTTCTTTTGCACGGGCGATCTCGCATCGTTCGAGCGAAACCATACCGCTGGTGGAGACGATGGTGGTGAAGGCTGGAATCTCGTGTATCGCGGTCGCCTGGACCAGCAGATCAAGATTGTCGGCCAAAGGATCGACCTAGGGGAGGTGGAGGCTTGCCTACTTCGGGTCTGCGGGGTGGCACTGGCAGCCGCTGTGGCCGTATGCACCGAACATACTGATCGTCACCAGGAGGGGTGTGAGAAAGAAGCGTCGGGTTCGGTAGGGAGCTCCGTGATTGGGGTGGTAGTGTCTCCCGAGGACGTAGAAGAAGCTACGGTGCTTGCCGAGTGCCGCCGGTCTTTGCCGAACTTTGCTGTACCGCAGATGGTGGTAGTAGCTGCGGCCATACCGACGCTCCCAGGGAGCGGTAAGGTCGACCGCCGAAAAGTGAGTCGGATGCTTCTCGACAAACTCCATCATCGACACGGCATTGACGAGGCTTCTAACCAAGCCGATGATTCAGCAGTTCCCACGCTATCCAGCACCCGCCAAGGCGGAACACGCACCGAGGAGGACCGTGTCGATGAAGTTGTAGACCTGATCATGGCCGCCATAGCATCCACATCCAAGTCTCACGGCGAGAAGAAAGGCGAACCGGGGGAGTGCGCCCCAAGAACACCTGCTGACACCCACTTCTTCACCGAAGCGGGTTTGTCATCCGTGCAAGCGGTAGTCTTCTTGCACGAGCTACGGCACAAGCTCGCCTCATGCGGGCCCGACCGCGGACTTCGTGGTCGGCACACAGTGAGCCTGATCGACCTGTACTCGCACCCAACCGCCCGATCACTGGCACGGTGGTTGGTATGTGCGCCTCGGCCAGCAAACACGGAAAACAACAGCGAACAGAGAAGAGATCCTGCATCCGCGTGTCAGGAGATCACCCACGGCACTGTTAATGCTTCCACACGCTCCGTCGAGGATACTAGCAGCAGCGAAGAGTTTCGTGGTCCTGAATCGCTCTTCAACGGTGTCACTATTAACCCAATGAGTGCCGACCTCTGGGCAGAGACAAGCGCCCTATTCAGCAGCGTATTTCTCAGCGAGCCTTTGACAGCCGCGAGATTTAAGCGATACCGCACAACGATAGGGCCGGCTGGGACAGCCGTTGTGAGGCGGTGCCACAAGCGTATTCTATCTCGCAGCCTCCGCTCCACTCTGCGAGGAGGGGGGCTAGTTCTAACCGCCATTTCTAACACCACAGGCCAAGTTGTTGGGTTTACGGTTGGCACGGAGCTCGTGGAACCCGCCCAGGGCTCGGGTTTCCTCGCAAGCGGCGCAGGGGGCGGACGTGCGGAGGACAGGGCTTGGGCCCGACCCCGGTCCACTGATGAGACGCGGCGCACGAAGCAGACACCTTGGCAATCCTGCACAGGTTGGCTGTGGGGGATACCACTCCGGTCCTTGATGCGCCCAATATCCGACATTGTTAGTGAGCTCATGACCACATACAGGTACGAACGAGGGTGGGCGTACGCGCCAGGCGACATTATGTACATATCGGAGACAGGGTGCCGGCTCAACCAAAGGGGAAAGGCTACGGGCACACCGAACAAGCGACATGGTCGTAAGCGAAACGGGCTAATGGCGAAAGGAGGTACCAGTGATGGTAACGACGACGATGACGACAGTGGCGGCGGTGGTAGTGGTGGTGGTGATGGAGGTGGATTTCGGGCTGCCGTTCTGGCAGAATTGCTGGAGAGACGGCTGCTAAGCGAGGCAACTTCCGCCGGGTTCATTCGCGCCGTGACCGTCTGCACCAATGCCGTTACGGTGCACGTGGCTCGCGAGTTAGGGTTCAAGGAGGTAGCCCGTATTTCTCCCGTTCAGACGTACCACCCTCGCAGGCGTACAAGGGAAGGGGTTCCTGCTCGGAAAAAGGAGAAGAGGCGAGGACCGTTTGCTCGGGTGCCCCAGGAACATGCCCACGTTGTCCTGTTTGAGAAGGTTCTTGCACCCACTGTGCCGCTCGAGCTGCTGCTCGACCGGCTCGATGGGGGGGCGGCCGGGAGTCACGGGCATGAGGAAACCTCTACCAGGAGTGACGGTTATGGAGACACCTCAACCGCGACTTGTCCCTCTGCCACCGTCATAGCAAACCCCACCGAACCAAGCGAGTACACAGATGTGCGCGTCGCTATCACTGAGAACGAAATGTGGAAGATTGTGCCTGTTGGGGGGATGGGCTGGAGCCACCGTTGCGAGATGCTTGCAATACTTGCGAACTCTCTTCCATTCCTCGCGTCTTCTGGACGTGCAGTAGAGTACATGGCTGACAACATCGAGCAAGGACAAGCGGCCTTCGTCCTGCTCACGGCACCGCTCACGGCTTCGGTGACGACTAGGCAAAACGAGCTTGGGCAAGGAGTGGAGGCGGTGACCGGGGCGGCGGCGGGGGCGTTTGAGCCGGCGGAAACCCAATCCGACGATTTGAGTAGCTCTCTTCCGGTAGCCCCGGTGTGGACTGTGGCGGCGTGCATGTCCTGGCGCCGGTGGGGGAACAAATCAGAATTTGTGCAGGACGGAAGACAGGCCGGCGCAGACGAGCCTGTGCCTTCCGACGGGGGGGCGTGTGGGGAAAACAACAGTTGTAGTGACCCGTCGCCCTCCGAGCCTTGCCGAGAGCTGCTTGTGTTGGCGGTGGGCAGGAGGTGGCGTTGTCGGGGTATTGGTACGTCGTTGATCCAGCGCCTACTCGCGGATAGTCGTCGACAAGGGAATTTCTCCGTGTATGTGCGTAGCTTGCTAGCGGCCGTGGGGTTTTACGAACGGCGCGGATTCCGACGTGTAGAAAGGGCACATGTCGAGGGAGAGGGAGAGTTTATGCCTCCCTCTGACGGTGAATGCCCGATGGTTTACGATCTCGCACGTTGCTTCAGCCATGCTAAGAGGGGTAGTTGAGGGGGGGCGCACATAATCCATGTGTTTTGTGGAGAGAGAATGATGGTGAATTTCACGCTTGTCCGAGTAGTGATTAGCTGTATTGCACGTTGGCAGGGATGAGGTTGTGTTTTTATCGAGACGCGGCCAGGCGGGGTCCGTTGTTGGGTGGTATTTGGGTGCGTGAGTGAGTGGACTTTGTCCAGTTTTGTTGTTATTTGACACTATGTGTATGGCAAAACAGGAAGAAAAACGGACGACGCATTGCGGACTGTATCGGACCGCTATTTTGGGCTAATAAAATGGACACCCCTGAGGATAATGCGAGTAACTACACATGATGGCGACTCGTCGTGGCCGTCGCTTTTGCCACTTTCATCGTTAACATCGAGACGTTTGCATTGCGTCATGTCGTCGGTCAGACCTCTACGGGATGGTTGTTATAAATCGACGCCAGGGGCATAGACGATCATAATTGTATCTGTTTTATTTGTGAAGCATCGATAGGCAGCGACGTTTCTTTTTCTCCGGCATGAGGTTCATTCATTCCTTGGAGTATGCGCGTGGGGCTGAATCTGGAAGCGTCGAATCTACCCGGCACGCGCACGCACCTGACCAGGAGTTCTGGCTAAGTCAAGGCGCTAACAAACATCGGCAGGGGAATTTTCCGCGCATCGGCGCGAACTTTAACACGCAACAAGTTAAAGGAGACATCGTTAATCCCCGCTCCTTTAGAGGGCATCGACCGCTTTGTGGCTATTCCAATCAACGAAATATTGTACCAAAAATAACTCGCGCCGTCGCCAAAAAACAGATAAAGAGGTACCCTCCTTGTTTCACCCTCCCTATCGTTGTAGTCTCGATGTTAAACCGTTTTGTTTTAGGTTTGAGGTAAGTATGAGGATCCGAACCGCATCGCTTCCGAACATTCGAGCAAAGGTCATGTGCCGCCGAAAATTGAAGCAAGTCAGCAAGTGTAGCCCATCAAAACTACGTTAGCAGAGCGAACCGCCCCGCCCTCCCCCCCCCCCCTCCAACGACGTGTTATGTCTACAGTCGTTGGGGAAGTGCAGGAGTTGTAGAGAGGGCCCTCCGCCTTCTGAAGGGGGGGGGGGGAGGGGGGGGTATGCCCTTTCTGGGGTATAAACGTCCCCAATACGCGCAGAACACAGAACAGTGCCTATCACAATATTAATTGGAACCCTGTCGCATCATCAATAGCAAGTCGCGTGGCTTAAACCCACACCCGTCATCAATAGCAATCTGCCTGCTAGAACAACGCACGCAGCAACAGTAACACTGCCCACGCTCCTGTAGTATGAGCCTAACTTGACAGACGATGCAAGCTGTCTGCTGGATAAAACGCAAGCAACAGTAACACTGCCCCACGACCCTAAAATGTGAGCCTATCTGTTTGCATTGTTTTCGTCTGAGCCACCACTTTATTTGGCTGTATGTATGCGAGCGCGGCGTCGGGTCGATGATGCGATTGTGTTACTCCACAACGTAACGCCTCTGTACAAAGGGACAATTTTGTGCCCCCCGGTGTTTTCAAATAGTATACTTCCTCTGTCCCATAAGTCTGGTCGGTTATGGGCGATTTTTTGTTTGGGTGGAACGGCGTTGACGATGACCTTATAGTTGGGTTCTGTAGAAAGATACAGCGCAGACGAAGCAGATGCAAAAAAAAAAAAACTCATTTTCAATACTAAAATTAGGTCAGAATATACCCCATTTTGGCCATTTTTGAGATTTTTTTTGAGAATTTTTATGAGAATTTTTATGAGAATTCGTGATTACCGCACCACACCTAGCCCACAGACATCACAATACCATGGACTTGCCCCCGAGTACCCCCCCCCCTCGCCGAACGGGTGGTGAGCTACCATTGGGTCGCCGCTATGCGATTGTGATGGAGGTTGCGCTCGCTATTCCGCCGGGCAAGTCTAGGGTGCCCAAGGGCTCGCTGGGGCCAATTTGCGACCGCTACGGTGTTGGTCCCGAGTACCCGTCCAAATTGTGGAAAAATGCATCTCTCAAGTCAAGGGTGTGGGGGATGAACGCGAGTTCGGTAGACGAGTTGGTGGAGACTATCTTCCAGCAGTACGAGGAGTACGACGGCGACACCTTAGAACGGGTGTGGCAAAGCCTCT
>JAYJMJ010000405.1:852534-866403 GCA_036873875.1 Laminaria ephemera
CCCCCCCCCCCCCCCCCCCCCCCCCCCCCCCCCCCCCCCCCCCCCCCCCCTGGAAGAAAGGGATCGAAGAAGAGACAACACTGCGATTGAAGTTAAATATACGTGGTATGTGTCTACGACAATGCCCAGCTCAAATCTAGAAGGGGATGAAGCAATAAGGAGCGTATACTTCGTAGAAAGAAAGGTGTAAGGTGAATGAAAGACTACAATCAAAGCACAATCATATGTTGAGGGTGTCAAGAAAGTAGCATCCTCAATCGTGTGTGATTGCGCGGAGTGGAAACGTGTTGTTTTTGTAGGTGGCACCAACTCAGCCTCAGTATCCAGCAGTGTACCGAAAGCAGAGGACCATGATCATGGGGGAGCGAGTCGTGGGATATGGTCAATATAAAACTTAAACAGGCAATATTGACTAGTTTATTCAAGTAAGATTTTCCTCCTGAATTAGACGTTCGTAGTAGATGTCAATTGACTGCTCGAGAGCCGCCCACCCTAAGGAAGTCCCCCGTGAGCTTAAGCTCGATGTCGAGGAAAAGGATGTGGTGCATTGGGTTCAGATCGCTCCACGCCTTGATCTCCTCGAGGCACGACACCAGACAGTTGCACGTCGAAAGAGGGTCGATCACGGAGATATGGTATACGAACCACCTGGTAGTGGCGCGGAGAGAAGAGGCATCAAAAGTCATCAAAACGCGTCAAAAAGCATCAAAACGCATCAAAACGCATCGAAACGCAGCAAAACGCAGCAAAACGCATCAAAACGCGTCAAACGGCAACAAGCCGCACCAAAACGCATCAAAAACCATCCAACCGCGTCAAAATGCATCAAACCGCTAAAAGAAACGCGCGGGCAACGAAACAACAGACCGGCCCACCGATCTGATATATGACGGACAAATATCTAGGGGGATACACTACATTCAAAAAAAGAATTGCCAGCCGACAATGTGCAGCAGCATAAGCTCCAACATCGATCATTCACACAAACATCTCCAGAAAGAAGAACAAAACCAAGGGAACCTAAGTAATCAAAATAGAAAGGAAACCCAGACTTTGCACGTAGGCTGTAAACTTCCTCCATTATGCGCCCACTACCGACTTAACGTCGATCTATGTACTTCACTTACTGCCCTTGCTTCACCGTTCTCGTTCATTACACGCTCATCTACCTCCCACTCGTATAGAACTTGAAACGTACACCGCGTTCAGGCTCCATCCCACGCCATGGGTGTATTGTTAAACAGTACAGGACACCAAATACGGAACAGATGCCGACCGAGGCTGGGTTTCTTGTTTGAGAGAGGGTGCGTTCTACACTAACTTCAATGCAACGGCTCCCGTATTTCTTTTTTTCCTGTAAATATCAGCCTGCATTTTTTGTTAGCCTGTGGTGAGCTTAAGCTTTGTTTTTCCCCATTCGCCGGAGGATAAAAAATATATATATATTCTTATTACTGTAGGTGTCATGTGCTGTACCTGCTGGTTTTCCAATCGTAGTGAATGTCCAGCTCCAGGTGGCGCACCCCGGCGTCCAATTGGTCGGCGAGGGACGGGAACCGATACGGCCAAAACCGTTTCAAAGCAGGAACACTTGTTTGCCGGTGGTATGAATTGTGCGTGCCGATCACCTAATACAGTATGCACGATCACAGGGTGGTAGGAAGTCAGAAGGAATGCAGCGGGGGTATCATATAACTTTCAGAAAACTATCCGCATCAATATACCACAGAAACCGTCAAAAGGTGGTGTGTATCCATCCAACCGCAACGATCCATGTCGATGCCAGCAGTGTCTGTTCGCTCCGGATAGTGTATACGCAGTCCGCGGAAGTTTTGGCGTTTACCTCCCATGCATGTGTGGCTGCCATGTCTGTGTACCTGCCATGCCATGCCTGTATACCTGCCATGCTTATGTGGCTGCTTAACCCTCTTAGCTCTAGAACGCTATAGGGCCCATGAAATGGGCCCAAATTTATGTGGTATTACTCGGTTTTAGAGGCAGCTCTTTGAGAGGACTTTGAATGCCCCGTTTACCACGCCAAAGCTTTGAAAAGTGATGTACAGTCTGCTGTGGTGGGCCCAAAGAGTCCGGGCTCCTTTGACATGGTCGCGCTTGGTTATTTTTTTGCGGTTTCCGAGTGGTGGGTGCTAAGAGGGTTGAGTCGTACTTTTGGAACTATTGAAGAGCCGTGCTGCTGTTGACCAGCTGCAGCTATGTTTGTGTCATACATACCGGTACCTTGTATGAATAATGTCTTTCTGCTGCAAAAATTACCCCGCACTAATTTTCCAAGCTGTTTGTCCCCAAAAAGATGAGTGCACTTCTACGTAAAAGTTCTGCACGTAGTCCACCTCAATACACAACCGTCCCCACCCACTCACCCACCCGCCCTGGCTGTTGCTTGTGTGCTATCATGTATCATACCAGGTACATCGTATAAATAGGCTGCGCATACATGTGCCACCCTGTCTGCTGCTGATGCGCTATCATGCATCAATGATGCCTGGATGTTGCTGATTAATCCACAGTCATACCTGGAGTTGATTGATGTACAGCGTGGAATACGGTTCCACCTCCTCCGCCGCCGCCACCGCGATATCGAGCGAAGATGACCCCCCCCCCCGATCCGAGGCCGTGGCGACATCATGCTGCCCGCACGTGGTGCACACGGGGTACAACGACCAGAAGGTTATAAAAATGGCCAGGGAGGCCGCGATACACGTCGTAGCCGTCCGTACCAGCGCTCCCATGCACCCCGCGAGCTCTGCTAACCGTCGCCGCGCTAGAATGATATTCTTGGTGGTGGTGGTGGTGGTGGCGATATTGTTAGCATCGCCGCCGCAGGTACTAGAAGGTGGTGTTTGTGTTGGTGTCGGCGTCGTTGTCTGGGTCTGGGCCGGTGGTGTTGGTGTTGATGGTGTCGGTAGTGATGACGACGACGTCGCAGTCAACGAAGATGTTGTCCGGCGGCTACGAGTTGAAAACTCGGTAAATGATGATGAAAACGACGGACCTTGCCGTTGTTCCATGACACGATCAAAACCATGACCATCATCATGATATTCACCACCACCATCACCACCATCACCACCAGCACCATCATCGCCACCATCACGATCGCCATCATCACCGTCACCACCACCACCATCACGGTTGTCGCCGTTGCGTTCAGGAGTTCTCAGCAGAGGGTTCGGAGAGTTATAGCTTTCCCGTTCCACTACAAGATCCCCACGACCATCACGATCACCACCATCACCATCACCATCACCATCACCATCATCACCACAACCATGACCATCACCATTATCACCATCACCATCACCATCACCATCACCACCACCACCACCACCACCACCACCACCACCACCATCACCACTACCACCACGACGATCACCATCACCATCACCACCACCGCCATCACCGCCGTGGTGCCCGGGAGATTCCAGCAGAGGTTTCGGAGAGTTAAAGCTTTCACTGCTACTCGGACAATCGCCACTTTCGAGCGTCAGGGGCGGCGTCGGCGCTATGTGCAAAGACGCAGGCTGCTGTTCCGCCGGGAGCGTCATCGCATGACGATGATGGCGCTTACTCGAGTCCGGGGGTGGCGGAGGTGACAAAGAAGCCATCGAAGTTGAGAGAACGGGTGCTGCGTGCACGCTGCTGCTGTTGCTGCTGCTGCTCCGATTGTTGCAAGAAGCTTATCCAAGAACACTTCAACGACACATGTAATGTATGGTGTGTGGGCTGTGCGGAATGCGGACAGATGCCGAAATACCGGAGAGATAGATAGGCTCTGGGGTGTATATATAGCAGCGCCACACAAGCCTCTGGTATAGCAGTACAGGAAGAAGATGATACCCGTTATGTAGGCTATCTACTCGCCGCTTGCTGTGGTCCTCCTGTGATGTGCGCTCGCTGCCGTTCTCTGACTAGCGTTGACCCGTGTTCCTTCCTTCCTCTTGTGGTGGTAGATTTTTCCCAGTTCAGTTCAGGTTCAGGTTGTGCAGCATATTTTGCCGACAAAAATAGTTCGCGTTCTCCGACAAACACCTCGCAAAGGTTGCGGCTTTTTATGTATCCAAGCTCACACAGCAACAGCAGCGCTGTGCTGGATCTTGACGTTCGAACCAGAGATCAAGGGGCCGCTAGCCCGCCCTCGACGCCTGGGTGCGTTCGAGGTTGGTGGTCACTCATCCAGTACGCATACGAGCAGGCAGATCATATCCAATATGAACGCAGCTCGTCGCGTCGTAGATCCATCTCGTTCTTTTTCCGCATGTATGATGGTTTCTGTCTCGAATGAATTTCAAATTGTTGGTTGTATCGTTTCGTTTTCGTAACGCCCAGCGGCGTAACTGCTGCTTTGCTTTGCTCAGGTGCTACCGTATGCCAGTTAACACGCAAGACAAAACGCCCCCTGTGGCGGATTTCAGAGCTGAGTTTCTCCAAAGCTAGGGGGGCACACACAACGAAAATAGCGGCTTTGGGGCGACCTCGTCGAGATCTTTCCATAGACGCGTCGCTCGGCGTTTGCACTCTCCACGTCGTTGAGAAAATCAGCTTTGAAATTTGTACGAGGAGGTGTGTTACCTTGCGTGCTTTGCGGCGGAACTCATCTCCTCATCTACCCTGACTCCTGGTTGGCTCCTATTATTACTCATACCTGGCAACTCATAGCTTTCTTGTTACCCCGTTTCTTATTAGGTGTCCTGTATGTACTGTACACGTACATGTCACGGGTCTACGAGTGTATATACACGCGGTCTACGGTCTACGGTAAGATACGCAGCACGCAGCAAACACGCAACGAAACGGGAAAACATGCGCGTCTGAGGTGTTCTAGCCAGCCGTTTGACCGCCTCCGTCTAATACCTACTGGTATCTAAATACCAGTAAGCGTTTTCCCTCTACATTTGCCATTTAGTCGCGCGTGCTCCTTGTTTCCTTAGTCCTACCACCCCCCACCTCTCACCCCATCCATCGCCAGGGGTGATTAGTGTAATATGGCCGCTCATACAGAGCGACTTTACTATTGGGCTTTTCTTGGTAGTTCCATGGAATTGCATGGAAGCAGTCGAAACTTCCATGGAAGATTTCATGGATGCGTCCACGGAAACTTCCGTGGAAAATTCCACCATCTCCATGGAATTCCACAACTTCCATGGAAGTACGAAGCTTCCATCCACTTCCACGGAAGCTTCGGTGGAAATCCAAACGCTCCTTTTGTGCAAGCTTCCATGGAAGCTTCCACTACTTCCATGAAAGCTTCTCTCGTGGAAGCTTCCATCTACTTCCATGGAAGTGGAACACTTCCATGTACTGCAATGGAGACTTCCATGGAGGACAGAGTGGAAGCTTCCATGGAAGCAATTCCCATTTAAGGTAGAGAAAGCTCCCACGGAAGCTTCCGTGGAAGTAATGGATTCCCCCATGGAAATAGTGGGAGCTTCCACTGCTTCCATAGACTCCCATTGATTTCACCACTTTCATGAAAATAGTAGAAATAGTAGTGGAAGCTTCCATGGAAGTAGTGGGAGCTTCCACTGCTTCCACGTACTTCCATGAAGGCTTCCATGCAATTCCATACCTGGTAGCTTCCATGCAAGCTTCTGTGGAAGTAGTGGACACTTCCATGGAAGTGGTGGAAGCCTCGACTGCTTCCGTGTATCTGTATGGAAGCTTCCATGGAAGTATTGAAAGACTGGAATCTTCTACCAGGTATGTAAGTAGTGGAGTTCCGTGCAAGTTTCCACCAATTCCATGTAAGTAGTTGAAGCTTCGTGGAAGCTTCCATGAAAGTAATGCGATATTCTATCGCATACATGTACCTTCATTGAAGCTTGTTCTGCTTATATAGAAGCTTCCGTGGAAGTAGTGGAAGCTTCCATGGGAGTAGTGGAAGCTTCCGTGAAAGTAGTGGAATTTTCCATGGAAGTAGTGGAAGCTTCCGTGGAAGCAGTGGAAGCTTGTGTGGAAGTAGTAGAAGCTTGTGTGGAAGCAGTGAAAGCTTCTATGCAAATAGTATAAGCTTGCGTGGAAGTAGTGGAAACTTCCATGGAAGCAGTGGCAGCATACTTGGAAGTCGCACATCCGTCTCAATTGTTCTTGCAACGATGTCGTGTGCAAAGTTCCCGCAACGTTGTAGTGCTTCATATTGGCCAAGAAGGTAGATTGTGATCCGCACTTCGGAATTGCTTGCTCAATGCGAAAGAAGCGCAGCCACGTTTGTGACTAGATTTTGCACGTTTTGGGTGCGGTTTAGGGTCAGGGTCAGGGTTAAGGTTTGGGTTAGGCGGCGCAGATGCTTGTGTGGCCAGGTTTTGCACGTTTTAGCTGTAGGCTGAGATCAGGGTTAGGGTTAGGGTTAGGGTTAGGGCTAGGGTTAGGGATAGGGTTAGGGATAGGGGTTGGGTTCGGTCTCTGCCCGCACCTTGATCCCACTAGGAAGTGCTTCCTGACCGGCAAACCCGTACAGCCCAAGCCCTGGAAGATCCCACAGCCATGTTGTAAGATGGACTCACTCCCATCGCTTCCATCACTTCCATGGATGTAGTGGAAGCTTCCATGGAAGTAGTAGGAGCTTTCACTGCTTCCATTTACTTCCATGGAAACTTTCATGTACTTCTATCGCTTTGTAGAAGCTTCGCCGAAGTAGTGGAAGCTTCCAGGGAAGCAGTGAAAGCTTCCACGGAAGTAGTGGAAGCTTCTATGGATGTGGTGGAAGCTTCCGTGGGAGTATAGGGGAAGCGTTGGAAAATTTTATTTAGACTTCCACGGGCTACGCGGAATCGTTCAAAGGTGTGGAAGCTTCCGTGGCAGTAATGCAATCTTCCATGGAAGAAGTGGTGGAAGCTTTCATGGAAGTAGTGGAACTTGTGAGAGCTTCCACTGCTTCCATGTAAATCCATCACTTCCACCACTTAATAATCGAAGTAGTTCCATGAAACTTCCACTACTTCCATTGCTTCAACGGAAGCATCTGTGGAAGTGGTGGAAGTGGTGGGAGCTTCCCTGCTTCCGGAAGCGTCCATGGAAGTAGTGGAAGCTTTCGTAGAATTAGTGGAAGCTGCCGTGGAACTAGTGGAAGCATATATGGAAGTACATGGAAGCGTACATTGAATATACATGGAAGCAGTGGAAGCTCCTACTACTTCCATTGCTTCGACCACTGCTTCCGCGGAAGCTTCCGTGGAAACAGTGGAACCTCATATGGAAATACATGAAAGCGATGGAAGCTTCCGCTAATTCCATGGAAGCTTCCACTACTTCCACTGAAGCTTTCATGGAAGCGATGGAAACTTCCACGGGAGTACATGAATACAGTCGAGGCTCCCACTACTTCCATGGAAGCTTTCACCACTTCTATGCTCCCATGGAAGCTTTCACCACTTCCACGGGAGCTTCCATGGAAGCGATGGAAGCTTCCATGGGAGAACGTAGACACAGTGGAAGCTCCGCTCCCGTGGAAATAGTGGAAACTTCCACGGGAGAACATAGACCCATTGGAAGCTTCCACTACTTCCATCGAAGCTTGCACTACCTCCATGGAAGCTTCCAGTTCTTCCATGGAAGCTTCCTTTACATCCATGGAAGCTTCCATCCAATACTTCCATAGAATCTTCTATGGAAGCGACGGAAGTACATGGAAGCGGTGGAAGCTCCCACTACTTCTATGGAAGCTTCCACTACTTCCATGGAAGCTTCCGCGAGTTCCGTGGAAGCTTCTATTACTCCCATGGAAGCTTCTACTACTTCCACGCAAGCTTCCATTGCTTCCACGGAATGGTCCCACTTTAGTACGGCCACCGCACTCAAGTGGAACCTTCACGCCTCCATATCATTACGTATAAAACAGCACCCAGTACCAGCACCCAGTATTATATAATGCGTTTGGCATTGCATGGCCAAACATCCTAACTGTATTACAGTAGTATATGCGATAAATATCTCCGTCTCCTCGTAGTTTGTGACCGCAGAGTTTGTCTCTCTCTCTATGATAAGATGATAAATTGACACGGTCACTGGATGTGCAGGATGTCGATGGATGGAAATAACAGTTTCATGTGAAGAACAAACATTCACAGACACTGCTGTGCCTGAACCGTTCTACAGCCTCCGCACCATTCAAGGTAGCTTGCGATCTCGTGTTTCCCCATATATCCCGGCTGGGTGCGGTACAGTACCGTACTTAAGTGCGACCCACTTTAGTGCGGTACCACACTCTACCGGATGAGTGCGGGGTCCCACTTACGTGCGGACAGTATCGTTTGGCGACCCACCACACTTAAGTGGACCCCTACTGTAATCTGAAAAAATGTGCGGACAACCTCTAAAAAAGTAATATTTTTGGTGCTTTTTCCTGCTTTATCTGGTACGTTTCAGGGTTTGAGAACGCGGTAACTTCTACTGTCTGTGTCCCCGGCGTCTCCGCTGGCTGGATGTTTCCCCGGAGGCGCTGGCTGGTTGCGTCTGTGTACCGGCCCCGCCGGCGTAACGGCCGTCAAACCATTAGCACTACTGGTATTGTTGACTGGCCATAACACGGTATACCGTCGTGGCAATGCGCAACGTCGGGGAAAAACATACGAGAAATTTGAAATGTAAGCTCGAACTCATTTTCAGTCAGACCGACAGACCAGTAGCAAGCGCGCGACGAACGATGTCAGGGCCCCAGCTCTCTGGCCTCAGAACGCGCCGGGCTGGAAGCCATCCTTTGAGCGCTTGCAACCCGCTAGTTAGGCTGAAGTTTGGCTTGGCGTTGGAATGATGTTGGGCTGTGTGCTGTGCTGCGTTGTTTGTTGTTGCTGTTATGTGTTGCTGTGGAGCTTGCTTGTTGTGCTCGATGCTCAGAAAAAAACGAAGGTCGACCACTTGTCACGCGAGCGGGATGCCTGTCGCAGCGCTGCTGGAGTCGCAAGATGATTGCTGCGTGTTCGTGCTACACTGAGCGGCTTGCTGTAGTTGGGTCGAGCGTTGCGATGATGGCAGGTTTTGCGCTGCTGCTGTGTCTGTGCCTCTATATACCTTAAACTGGCGTAAAAACAATCGTATACCGTTTAATGGCATTTACTTTTTCGGACAGACGGACGGACAGCTCGAAGGTTTAGGTTACAGACAACCTCAGTAAGCTGAGGAATTGTTTTACGAAATCAATCATCTGGCTTAAGGGTCAACAGCACCAACATCATATTTTTGAAGCTACGCAAGGTCGTCTAACTAAAACTGATGAGCGTTTTGCCGCAATAATCAGCAGTGTCTTCGCCAGTCATCGGCAAGTGGGTTTTTAACATCGCGTACACATCAGCATTGAGCTGGTACACACTCAAACCACATTTTTTTTTATCCTGCTGTTGATGCATTCAACCGTCGGGGTGCGCCAAAAAAATGTTAGGCTCCTCATTTGTGGGACTCTATACCTCACCCATACAAAAAAAAATACTTCGAGAACAATTACCCGATGAACAACCCCACCGCCTAGATATAAAACGAATGATACGTATAAGCACAAGTGGGATTCCAACGATAACGAGTAGTGCCTCAATTGCAAGGTAGGCCGCTGTGCAGAGCGCATCAAACGTGTCCAACCTGTTCCACGGCCACCACCACCCATCAAATTCAGCCATGCGTATGCGTGAACAGTAAAAAACACAACGCTTACGAGTACATATATGCCTCCAGGTATGCCAAAAGTGAGTATCACCAACCCCCCACACCGCTCGATCCGTTCCGAACGAGATGCGTGGTCGATGGTCAAATGACTCAGGCAAGCAACAAATGAGTGCCCCCCCCCAAACACTATGCCACATCTCCCATAACATAGTATTACATTGTGCCTCCCCTTGAAAAATTGCAAAATAATAGATTAGAAAGAAGATGCTGAATCCCCCCCCCGCCAAACATTATGCAATATCCCCCTTAACAAAACGTGGTGCCTTCCCCAGGGAAATCTGCAAGTACTAGTAAAAAAACGAACGTATGCTGAACCCCTCCTCCCCCCCCGGAACATTGTGCAACCTCTCCCAAAACAAAATCATGGTACCTCCCTCAAGAAAATCTGCAAATACTAGTAAAGAAACGTACCAGGTACGTACAAATCCTGAACATCAATATTCCGCCCAAGATATGCAACACGTCCCCATCACATACTAAGGTGCCTTCCCCAAGAAAACCTGCAAATGTCACTAAAAAATAGTACCAGTACGGATGTACTTCCTATGCAGACCATATGTACTGTAGGTGAATGTTAATATTCCCCGTGAGGACGCAACACCTCCCGTATTGTATATTACATAGAGAGCTATCTCAGTGATCTCTCTCCAAGAAACGCTGCATCTTATTGTACTTCGTGCAACGCTGTCTACAGAAAGGATAGTTCGCTACGTACAGGCGACTATGTCACCGATCAGCGACTCAAATAGGCTACTGGCTCTGCTGGGTATCAAGGTAGCTATCCTTAATAGAAAGAAAAACAAGAAACATGCATTCATGCCAGCATAAGTCAAACCGCCTCCGTACATTCTAACACATAAATAAAACCGCCACAAGGTATAAGGTACAACAAGTAACAGCACAGGTCTCAACAGAACAGGTAGGGCAATGACTGGTGCAAATAGCCACCAACATGGCAGCAAACATATCACATCCTCAGCAGTAGGCAAAAAAAGGCTTGGGCGTATAGTCTAGGCTATCACGGTAAGAAAAAACGTTTCTTGGGGGGGGTTTTAACGTCATAGCCCGCAGGCTTGGGCTTCCTTGCTATATACGCTTTCGCCAAACACTTTTGTTTGACTTCTTATCAGGATATTATCGATCAACCAAACCCTGGACTCACAACACTAGATCGCCAAAAACTCGTTTGACCCCCCGTCAAATTGTTATCGACGAATCAAATCCAGGACTCACAACACTACACTTGCTTGACCCCCCGTCAGATTATTCTCAACGAACCAACTCTTGGACTCACAACACTACAGTACGCGATCGCCAAACACCTATCTGTTGGATTCCCCGTGTTATTCTCGACGAACCAGATCCTGGAATCACAACAATACGCGATCACCACACAGTTATTATTAATAATTGACTCTCCCTCAGGTTAGTCTCAACGACCCAAATGCTGGAACCACAGCGCTACGCGATCGCCAAACACTTACCATTAGTACTTGATTCCCCATGTTATTATCGACGACTCAGACCCCGGACCCACAACATATAATTACCGCTCACAACAAACAAAAAAACCCGGAGTACGTTCCTTTCCAATCCTGCCGTGTCACCCAATACTCCCCCCATGTCAAATATGCTGGGGGGCGGGTCTTTTGGAGCGCGTCAACGCTTCTTTTGACCTTAATGTGCTAATTTTATTGTAGGGGGCGGTCAGTCAAGGGGACCCGTCAACCCTCGGTCTCCTACAATAATAGCATATTTTTGCTCTTTGTCACCGCTGGCTTGTCTCGTCGACTAAATGTAGGGAAGAAATCTCACTGTAATCCTTGATAATTCCAATAACCCGTCATTGCCGAATCTTACTGTCAGTCATAGCGCAGATCATCGTAGATCTTCCAACATCGGCATAATATACATAAAGACGTGACAGTCTTCTGCAGCAAAGCGCCCCCACTATACAAAGAAAGAACAAACCCCGTACGGTATGCATTTGCGGCACGGTGGCCGGCAACGACGAATCAATTACCCGCTTCGTCAGGCACGAATGCCAATAAAAAAAAACAAAGTACTCGTAAAAAATAATCTATTATCTGCGTTCGTACACAAAAAAAAGGTATCATAGGCGAAGCGACCACACGCCATATTCATACAGTGTATACTGCCGCCTCAATTAGTAATAAATTACCATGCAAAATGAACTGTTGACGAAACACTATTACGGAAGAACATAGTAATCAGGACCCAATATGGTTAGTAAAAGCAGTGGAATATATAGGCTTTTGTGTATATCGTGGGTCCCGATTACTATGGTTTTCCGTAATAGCATACCACTACTAGCGAAAGACAGGAACCCGCGGAGGGGTATACATTAGACTGAGCTTCCGTGAATACGAGTACTTTCACAAAAATAACTACAAACCCGTAGAGATCATTTATTATTCTCGAAAAATTGTCTGCACAACGCCGGCAATTTCACAGCGGGTGGCGCTAATTTCTGGCCAACGAAAAAAGAAGAAACATGTCACACCCCTATCACATCTAATACTTCGAAGTAGATCATTCGGTATGTATCATACCGACGGCGGCAATATCGACGGTGGCAATTTCATAGCGGGCGGCGCTTTCTTGCCAACAAAATCCAGAGAGGAAACACGTCCTAAACCTATCACATATACCATACATACGTATTTTGTTACCGACGGTGGTGTTACTGATCGTGGTAATACCTACCGTCGTATTACCGATGGTGGTATTACCGATCGTGGTGTTACCGACCGCGGTATTACCGATCGTGGTATTACCGACCGTGGTATTACCGGACGTGGTATTTCCGACCGTGGGATTGCCGACCGTGGGATTACCGGACGTGGTATTTCCGACCGTGGGATTGCCGACCGTGGTATTACCGACCGTTGTATTGACAGTTTTAGTGTGACGCGGCAGGACCACAAGGCAAGCCCTATTCATCGCTACGACAGGGTGGGGCCCATCCATACTGCCTCGATCACACACATACCTATCTACATGCCGCATGCATTGCTACGTACATACCAGTACCGTATAACGCGCACGATAACACACCCCCTGGGATAACACGCACGATAACACACCCCCTGTGATAACACGCAATATAACACCGCCCCCCTGGTTTTAATTTCCGAGCCGATCATCCCCAAATACTTTTTTTTTTTTTTTTTTTTTTTTTTTTTATCCTCCGGCGGAATACTATTAATAGGGGGATACACAGAACGAAAACAGAGGCTTTCGGAACATCTCGTCGCTATAGTTCCATAAACGAATCGCTCGTCGTTTGCACTCTCCCCGTGGTCGAGAAAAATGGCTTGGAGATTCGTCTGAAGGGGTGGGCAATGCGCCATGTACAGTCTCTAAATAGCCTCTATACAGGTCCCAATTACTGGGCTCTTCTTGGGGCCCTTCCCTCTGGCGTCCCAATATGTGGGTTGACGGTCTACTTCGGCCCCGTCAAGGCCGCCTTCGACTAAATACAGTAGTGGTCCCTCTGTAGTGCCGGTATGAGCCAGCCGGAAATACCGGCACTGTAGCGGCAACCGACACTACTCCGCATACTGCCACTAATAGCTGCTCCCATATGTGCCAGGAGATTTCACAGGCACTATGGCGGGCAACCGGCACTACTCAAGGGGCCCCTACTGTATACCAGTTTACTGTGGGGAGTTCCTTGACGGCTGCCCGTCAAGAGGCGTCGGTTGACAGCCTAGTTTTGGCCCGTCAAGGCCTACTTAGACTAAATATACCATTTTTAGTGTGGGGAGTTCCTTGACCGCTGTCCGTCAAGGG
The DNA here is from genome assembly GCA_036873875.1 of Laminaria ephemera. Lineage (NCBI taxonomy): Eukaryota > Phaeophyceae > Laminariales > Laminariaceae > Laminaria > Laminaria ephemera. The sequence continues at coordinate 866,020 of JAYJMJ010000405.1, forward strand.
GTTGACGGCGTTCCGTTAAGGCGTCCTTAGACTAAATATGCCTGTTTTAATGTGGGGAGTTCCTAGATGGTTGTCTTTGACGGCTGTCCGTCAAGGGATCCGTCACGGGGCAGGAGTGTCGTCAGCCGACATATTTGCCGGCAATTAACTGCACGTATCTCCGTACGGTGTAGGGTAGGGCACACAAAAAGACAGGCTGGTTATAATCTCGATCGAGCTCGAGATCCTACATCGTAGGGGTACAAAATCCCGGCAGCCCCCGCCCCCCCGCTCCCGTTACAGAGTCCAGGTATCATACATCGATTCAATTCTTCGAGGGTTCATCGATGTCGGCAAAATTAACGCCAACTTACTGCCGATAGACCCCACCATAAAAATTATACT
>JAYJMJ010000405.1:950296-962158 GCA_036873875.1 Laminaria ephemera
TTCCGTATTCACACAGCATCGCAGATTTGACTACTGCAGGTATTGAGGTCGCGCCGAATTACCACCAATTACTAGTAACTGGTACCTGGTGTGCGAGTGTGTGTTCTTCACATTAAAACTGATCTTTCCACCCATAGTACTTACCTGGTACGTACTTTGTAGACATGCATAGCACACAAAGCAGTACGAGCACTGCTTTATTGTACCAGGTACCAGGTATGTAGTGCCGCCAGGTAGATCGTACCGGGATCTCCCTTTGAAACGTCAAGGTGCTGCTGTATCCTACTACCAGGCAGGTGTACATGACGGCGTGAATAGGTCGTGCGTCGTGCTCTATTATACTGCAGCGAGACAAAGTAACGTAACATAAAGGCTGCGCATACTTTCCGCCAAATATGAACTCTTTCGCTGGCTACGGTGCTGACTGTACGCTATGTTCATGTTGTGCGAGATACTGCCGCCGTATTCCATACTGTGTCTGGTATAATACCTGGATTCCAATCCAAAAACTCGAAACATGAAAGCGACGGTATGGAATGAGCACTATTAATAGCATTGCTGCCTGCAGCACTGCCCCATCCCACCAACAGCCAGCTCGATCCATGTCATGCCATGCTCCACCCCTCCTTCGCTTACCTCTGTCGTTGTCATGAGCTGACCTCCCGGAGGGCCGACCATAAGCCCCTCGAAGCAGAGAGGCTTCAAGTTGGCTCGCCCCGCGTAGATGGCAGCGGTGTAACCAGCTGGCCCGGTGCCGATGATTACCACATTTTCGACACCGAAGTCGTCGCCGGTGCTGCTGACTTCGTCGCCCGCTGTAATAGCTACCGAAGCAGCAGGTGCTGCACCCGAGGTGGTTCTCAGTGACGACGAGCGGAGCGATCTTCTCTTGCTGCCGGTGCTGCTGCTGCTGCTGCTGCTGCTGCTGCTGGTGCTGCTACTTCTGCTGCTGCTGCTGCTGCTGCTGCTGCTGCGAGAAGACAGAGTGCTTGAAATAATATGTCGCCTTGCTGTCGTCGTCGTCGTGGTTGCAGCTGACGGCGCCGCCGACCGCGAAAACACCGGAGCTACGAAGGCATCGCAGGAGTACTGGCTGCGGTGGATGGTTGCAACCGCAGCGGCGGCTGTAGCCGAGACCACCAGCAAGCGCTTGCAGCTGCCCATCATTATTTAGTCTCTGCTGTGATGATGGATGCGGGGCGTTGTCCACCGTCGGTTTCATAGAGATATGACAGGCATACATGGGCAGGGGCCAGGGAGGGGACTCGGTAAACGAGAAACGAGAAACGAGACCCGCAGACAGACAAGACAGACAGACGTCGTTGTAGATCTGAGATCCCTTCCGTGCAAACGAAGCCTCTCAACTTGTTGAGCGTCTGAAGCGTAGTTATGTGGCAATGCAACTTTAGTAGCGGAGCCTATATAAGGCGGTTCGAATAAGGCGGCCACTCGATGCGGGGCGGTTGAAACCGGTCGGCACGACAAACTGCTGTATTATAACTCTGAATACAAACTAAACTGGAAAAAAAAAAAAAAACTATACGAATAGGGCGGCCTCTCGATATAAAAAGCGGCCAAAATTCCTTCGCACTACACCGCCTTATATAGGCCCCAGTACTGTATACCCCCCAACCATCGCCCTCAGATAGCTGGGTTGGTAGCTTGAGCTCACCTCATCTGTGACGGTTTTGGGGGGCTGGAAAACAGAAAACAACAAAAAAACATCGAAAAAGAAAACGGTATCACCAATCATCAATGTTTTTCGTTGTTGCTGGTGCGTTTTAGTGGTGAGCAGTTGTTGGAATCATCCTGAACCTACTCTGTATGCGCGATAAACATGAAGGCATATATTATGCACCGGGGGGGAGAAGGCAAGACACCTACCTGTGATCACGGCGTGTCCAGAAGAAGCAGGTCTTTGGGCGTAAGACAGTGAAAAAAGTAACGACTAAAAAAAAAAAAACAGCTTAAAATTTTCCAGCAGCTCATCATCACTCATCAACGGCACATTCTAGCCAAAAGCCGTGGTCACAGGTGGTGGTGTGTGCCCTTCTACCCACCCCCCCCGACCCTCATGTACGTGTACTGCCTTTCTTTGCCTTGGTTGTTGTCGCGCAAACACATATATATATATACCATCTATACTGCAGACTGCTGTTCAGCATTCATTCCCACTGCTCGTCCATTTTCATCGCATTTCGTATATTATGTGCTACACCACCACCATGTTAGATCTCAAACTCTCAAATCTCAACACTCCGAAAGGCTCTGAGATTTCTTACTGCATACGTAGCTTTATCGTATGATTATCTTACTATTAATCAGACGCCTACGAGTTATGCAGGCCATGTAAAGAAACATATACCAGGTAGGATACAGAATGGAAAAAGCGTTTTTTTTTGTGTACGGCGTGTGGTTCCAGTATTACGAGAAGGGGTTTTGGATAAAACACCCCAAAACCTAACCCTAACCCTAACCCTATCCCTAACCCTAACCCCGACCCCAACCCCGGGCCGACCTTTATGGAAGTTGTCCGGGAAAAAATCAGGCAAAAAAAATATTTTCGGGGAAAATGTCGACCATATTATAATTCATACCGGGGTACGTATTTATTTGGCCATTTCCATACTACATACCATACACTTATTTACGGGCACCGCATATACTACGGCTATTAATAATTAATAGTACGGTGTTGCTGTGAAGAGCAGATTTAATACTTTATTTAGTTGCAGTACGCAGTGTACACCTACTACCTGGTACCATGGTACGAAATAATAGTACCAGGTAGTGTTTTCGTTAGAAAGCTCAATAGGCAGTAGTTCCTTCCAACGAACAAAGTGTACCAGGGTATATGGTATATATATGATTTGGGGCTATTAATAGAAGAACCCAATCTCGTCACCAATCTCCGGGGCGAACCCCTCGGCCCTCGCCATGTATTCTGCTCACAACCCTCAACGCCTCAAACCCAAATACTACCTGGTACTGCATAAAACCGTACCTGGTATGATATAATACTTTTATTTAGTGGTACTTATTATATACCTGGTATATATTACGGTATATGTGTTTGCGAAGATGAGTGGTTCGTGTGGAGGTATATTCCTTGGGACACACACGTAGCCCCTTCCAGGTTTGCTTATCACGCAGGCCCCGCGCTGCCACATTCACTTGTGTTTCCTCGTAGAAGAGCTCTGTTGTGTTGTTATTCCCGTTCGAGACGGAGGAAGAGGTGATCGGACGAGAAGGGGACTCCATCTCTTGACTCGTCCCCTGTGTTCCCTATACGCAAACGCCATCGAAGTACTGTATTACCTATAATCCCTGTCCTGTGTTTCCAAATCCTGGAACCTGGACCTTTGCAGGCTTCCAGGTCGACACCATAACACTAGCCCACCCTGATGAGCGGTGTAAAAGGCATAAAGATGGAAGATTCGGGCAAACGCTGGCTTCACGATTTAGAACTCGACTCGAAGATGCAGCTCCTCAAAACTCACTCCCACACCTCTACCCAGCGAGGCTGTGAAACCTCAGGAATAATGCTAAAACTGAAAAACTGGAAACCCAGCCGAAATGCCGGAGTCGGCACACACGTACGCTACCGCCCCATTGTTGCAATATGCCTGGGACAGCACAGTATCCCCTTGCAGGTCTATCCCGAGTGACGGGGGGGGGGCGAAAGTGGAATCCTGAAAACAGAAAAACAAAGCCAAACCCATGTCTCCGGCAATGGGAGGGGCGAAAATGCGTCCTTGAAAGAGGCAGAACTCAGAAAAACAGGCCTATGTCTTAGAACGAGCGGTGAAATCCCTAGACTGCCCCCGGCTCGAAGGCGGGACGAAAGAGAAATGACATTAATAAACCCTACAGTTCTGGGCCACAGTTTGAGTAATCGAATTACCCAGACTGCGACCCGGCTCTAAGCGGGGAGGTCCGAAGGACGACAAAGAAAGAACGCGTGTGGCTAGCGGTAACGGGCGCAAACACTTAGGTTGAACACGAGGTCGTCAAATACCTGGCCACATAATTCGGAGCGGTCGCAATAACTACTTGCACACTGTAAGAACGCTACGGATGGAAAATCGGTGCCCGAGTCGGAGTGGACATCGGGCGGAAACGACGTAAAATACCCGAGCCGTGAAACGGAATATCACAAAACAACTCAAAACGCAAAAACTCAAAATCCCAAGAAAACAAAAGGTGCAAAACAATCGAGGGCAGCGGTGTGGTGAAGGTCAGCTAGCCACGTCTTCACCTCGAGCATCGTCTACGTTACGTTGCATCCCCCGTACTATCTATCTACCCCAAAACGGATTTGCAGGCACAAAGAACCCTAAACCACCCCTTCCTGTCGAAGTCGTGTAACAAGCCGGAGAGAGCGGAAATGAAACTTGATCGGTCCCGGGTTGTCCAGAAAACGCATTGAATGCTCCCCATCCGTGGTCGCACTCGCGCTGAATTTCCCCAGCCGCCACAAACCGTCGTCGCGTTTGTACGTAAAATGGGGCCCGTTTGGAAACGCGGTAGTGTTGTGGTGGCGCGGCCAGTCAGCGCGCGGCACGCAGTCGTAGCCGGGTCCCAGTAAACGCTCGTCGTTTTCTCGGGAAACTTCCCATTGCGCAGCGCCAATGCGCATCTGACGGTATAGGCGGTTGGTTTGGCGGTGCTGGTTCGGAGTGCCGGCCCAATAGAGCAAAATACGCTGTCGTGAGAGCTGGAAGTTCATCCCCCTCTCCCATGATGGGCGAGAGAGCTCAGTCCAATGCGTCTCGTCATCGTCGCGATGATTCCACCCCGACCGCGGACCGATTGATGGTCGGTGATTTTTTCCACCTCAAGCCGGCGAAGGGGTGTCGACACGTCGTTCTGAGTGATGTGATATGGTGGGGGTTCTTGACAAAGTTGCTGAGCACGTACTGTGTCAACCCAGCCTGCAGATATTTTACCCTATGACGATGACCAGGACTTATACAGCGGAGCGGACGAGAGGTGCAGAGGCTTGGAAGTTCCTTGAAATAAACCAGATATGTATTATTATATTATCATGACGTAGAGTACCCCACCAACATGCCCCGCATGAAGAGGAAGACTCATGGTGAATTCTCGAGGCAGGACACTCATCGTGCATATCCCGACATTCCAATATCCTGTTACGACTAGGAACCTCATTTCCCATATAACTCCCCAATCTACCTCGAGTCCGTGTCTTGTTTCAAGCATTAACCAACAGAGCATGTCGTCGCCGTCGTGGGGGTTGGCACAGAGCCTGCAGCGCGCCACGGAGGCACGGCGGTGTGCATCCGAGCCGGGTATGTCCGAGGGAAGATCCAAGTAGAGTAGTTTAGCCCCGAAAAGGGAACCATTCCGCAAGTCGCCGGAAAAACAGGAGCCAACCGCAATAATCTGGTTGGGGCCCGTCCAATCAAGCGAAAGTTTGTCCTTGAGCACCTTCTCGCCCGTGCCAGCCTTCACACCCTGGCGAATGGTGGCGGCCGTATTGTATAGCCAGGCCCAATACCCCGCGGCGAACTTCGGGACCTGGTGCATGGCATCGGACAGAGAGGTGTTTAGGCGGTTTACAGAGAAGCTGTGAGGGCATGGTGCTCGCGAACGATATCGTACGATCGTTGCTGGTGGTCCGTGACCAGGTCGCAATACGCGAGGTGATGCCGGGGCACACTCTGATGCTCGGTGATCCCGGCGTGTTCGAAAATCGCGAGAGGGAGACATGGAAACCTGCCCATGTGGACTTCATTCGGAGCTAGTCCAGTGACTGCCCCGACCGAATTTAGGCAAACTCGACATGAGGAAGGTGTGCATCCTATTCACCTTGGCACCCGTTGACGACCATAGCCAGCACCAGCGTCATGGTGTAATTGACATGCTTTACGCCGCCGTTGTCGCTGGGGTGGTAGGAACTGACGACGTGTTTACGAATGCCAAGAAGCTTGTAAACCGCGTGTGAAAGCGTCAAGCAGAACTGGGGGCCGTTGTCCAGGAGGACACTGTGCGGGTATCCCCAAAGAGGAATATGGCGGTTGGTAAGGATGTTGACCGTGCTTTCGGACGTAAATTCGGCCGCAGTAACCGCGAACATGTCCGCGCGACGGCTGAAACGGTCGGTGAAAACAAAAAATGTAGGTGTTACCTCGGGGCGTGACCGGCAATGGGCCGAAAGAGTCGGCGCTGATCGCAAATGCCGGGCCACGAAGGGGAGGGCATCGAAATGATAGGCCGGCGAACCGTCAGCCGCGACGATTTCCGTGCTTGACACTTCAGACAGTGGCACAACCACCTTTGGGTGCAAAGGTTCATTCCCACCCACCAGTAGAATCATTCGAGCATGCGGGCCGTGCGTGCCACGCCAAGGTGGCAGGCCTTCAAGATCCAAGGGCGCACGAGCAATGACAGACGTAAATACGAACGGCTCGTCGCACAAAAAGGCAAGCCGCGCATCCCACTGGTCGTGGTGAGCGGAGGGGGGGGGCAGGCGGGGTTGGTTTACGGACGAGGAGAACCATGCCGTCGCCGGTAGTATAGTGGCGACCCTTGCCAGCCAGCTCTTGTATCTCGGCAATGAGGGCCGCTAGTTCAAAGGAAAACGCGTAAAAAAATAAAATCGGCGGACAAGGCCGATGGCCAGTCGAGGATAATGTATTTGATTATGGCACGCACGAGGGCTTTGCCAGTTGCTCCCGTTCCCAGTCGGCGTGTGAATGACGCGCAGCGGACATAATGCAATTCGGCAGCGGCATTGAGGGTGCCCAAGTCGGCTGTGGCGGTGGGGGGGGGGCAGAGAAGGACAAGAGTCGCAAAAGCGGGGCTCCCACAGACTCGTCTCGATCGTGGTCGGACGGAATGGGTAGGCGTTGGAGGACGGGATGGATCCGCAGCGACGGCCAAAGGTGATCGCGGGCGCGGAGCACGCGGCGGGATGCTGACCCGCCGAACGGGCGAACGAGGGACTCCGCCAGGTTCGAAACCATTTTCAACAGGAGGTAGGTCTGCTGGGTCTGAGGTCTGAAACAGCGACTGTTAGCCGGCGCGCTCAAGTGGAAATGCGGCCCGAAGACGGCACTGTACCAGAATCCGAAGGTGGCGAGGGCCGGAGGACCTGGGGGCAAAGGAGCGGAAGCGGCCGGATCAACGATCCCAGCGGAGTCAGCACCTTGCCCAGGGCTCGTCGGTGGAGTAGCCGGCTGAGAGACCCCTAAGGGCGCAGCAAGAACCGAAGTGAAGGCGGTGTCGGCGGCAGGACAAACGATCGCGCGGCCGGGACGGCGATCACCAGTAGTGACGAAAGTAGAACCACAAGCGACGAACGTTCCCGCAGAAGCAGATAGGTCGTCAATCCTCATACGTGGCCCGGGTGCGCGAAAATCGCAAAAATCAGAAGGGGATCCAAGGCAATGGTAGAGGATTCACTTTCAGAACTCACGCGAGTGGCAACCCTATTTATTTCGTCATCTCAAGCTTTTCGTGCTTTTCGGTTTTACGACGTGCACCGTCGCCGTGGAATTGTTTGTTTCGTTGCACCAACAAAACACGTTAAAGTCCGATTTTGAGCGAGGCACAGAGCCACTCGTACAAGTGACCTACACTCGGCTGTGAAACTGGGGGTACACGCGCTACCGCATCTTTGGTCAGGGGTGAGTGGGGGCCCGCAGCAAACATCGCCTTCGGGCCGGGGGACCAGCCCACCCAACCCAACGCTGGGAATCGGAGAAGAAAGAGCGCGCAGGCCGCAGGCTCGGACGAGGTATATGGCCTCACCGTTCAAGGGGGTGAGTCGGCTAAACCCACTGCGGTCGTGCTCAGTGGCGGGTTGCGGCAGGCGGAACAAGAGATCAGCGTTACCGTTAGCGCTGCCCTTTCGGTGCTCGAGTGTGTAGTCGAACGCGGTGAGGAAGTCGAGCTACAGCTGGAATCGCGCACTGTGGTCCCAAACCTCTGACAACATTTTCGAACGCCTTGTGATTCTAAAGGAAAAATTGTGCCCCAACGATAGCCTCGAAGACGTTTGATGACCCATACAATGCGGCCTGCTTCCAGGTCGAGCGGAGTCCACTGTCTCTCCAAGTCGAGAGTAGCGCAGCTCGCGTAGGCAATGGGTCGCAAGGAACCGCCCGTCTGCACCTGCTCAAGCGTAGCCCCAAAGCAATCAATGCTGGCGTCGCAGTACACCCGGAAAGGGTGGGAGCCGTCCTTCACAGCGTCCTTTCGGGGGAAACCGAGACAACGGCGAGAAGTTCGCAAACTATGCTCTCCATGCCAGCCGTGAATGCAAATTTGACGCCCTTCTTAAGGAGGGCAGTGATCGGCCGGATGATTTTGGACACATTTCTCGATGACTTGCGGTAGTCCGACAGGCCACGTAGAAGGGAGCGAAGCTGTTTCAGGTCGCGAGGCACGGGCATGAGGATCAAGGCCGACACTTTCTCCGCGTCCGGGCGCACACCCGCGGGCGAAATGGAGTGACCCAGGAAAAAAATCGGCGTGCGTCGCGCTGAGTCGAGCCTTCGAGGGGGACAGCTTGAGATTATTACTTGCGCCATCATTTTCTTTTCGTTCTGCCAACCACGCCAAGTGTGGTAGCGTTCCACGCCTTGGACAGATCAGATCCCATTTCATGACCTGTGTCTTTCACGGCAGACAGATCCCCGGTCTATATATGATCTGCATGATCTAGATTACGTTGCCGGATGGGAGCCGTATGATCTGCATGGCCTAGCACATGTTTCCTGGATTGGATCTGTACTACAAAGGCCCTGCATGGCATATCACAACGACAGATATAGGATCTAGACGATTTAGATCGTGATTTGTCCGATGTGTGTAGTATTCCGTGGGGGGGGCTCATATCCCCTTCCAGGCTTACCCATCAAGCAGGTCCCGCGCTGTCACTCACTTGTGTTTCCTTGTAGAAGAGCTATATTGTGTTATTTTTCTAGTACGAGTCAGAAGAAGAGGTGAATACGACGAGAAGGGGACTTCATCTCTTGACTCGTCCCCTGTATTCCCTACACCCAAATGACATCGAAGCACTTCGCAATGCCTTTCCTGTATTCCCAAATCCTGGAACCTGGACATTTGCAGGCTTCCAGGGCGATACCAACACATTCCCCAATCGTGCGTGTTAGATAGAAGATGAGAACTACGGCTACGGTAGGGGTAGCATTTTTTTGCGTTTTTGGTTCTGGATGAAGGGGCTCCTTAACCCAAATTCGTCGGAATGTCATTCTTGTTTTGCAACATGAATACTTTTTATACCTACGAAGGCCATGGGTTTGGTCATCGGGTTGCACTTTTCAGTTTACTCAAAATGAGTTTTTTTTTTGGGTGAGGTATAGAGCCTCCTCAAGTGAGGAGACTCAGAAAAACAATGGTGCACCTTTACCGTAGCATGTGTCAAGATGAGAACTACGCCCACGGTAGGGGGGATGTTACAAAATCATTTTCACTACCGAGTTTAGGCCACTATCGCGAGTGGCTCTGTATCTCGCTCAAAAACGGCGGACTTTCTAAATATTTTGTTTGTTGGCGGCGCGACAAACAATTCGACGGCGGTCCATATCGCGAAAACTAAATCGGGCGTTCCCGCGAGTAGCACCGAGCAGTTGAGACAATGAGGCCCTGAACGTGCCCCCCCTTACCGTAGGCTTGGTCTGAGTTCAAGTTAATTTGTTTCGGCGCGAAGTCTAGCATCATCATCTATCCCAGCGATACGTATACGAAACGGAACAACAGCGAATCTTTTTTTATCCCAGCAATATATATAAACTAAACGGAACAACAGCGAATCTTTCTTTCTCTCTCTTCTTGGCAAAGATGCATCGTCGCCGTGACAACAACCGAAAAGGGACCTAAGGATTCCACGCACACGAGTCACCGATTGATTGATATCATATTTACTTCTAAACTACATATTACAGATATCCATTGTTAGTAGGACAAAATACACAAACAGTAAAAGCGGAGGGGGTGGAAATTCTAGTTTTGTGTTTATAGTTTTCACTCGTGAATATTTTGTTGCCTAGTCTACACGCTACAGAGAGTAACACGAGCACAGTCGTCACATACGAGAGTTTGACTGAAAGGTGGAGAGTCTTACCTTTTTTGTGCGTTCAACTTCGTCCTATTAACAATGGATCTCCGTAATAGTATCAAGTGGCAAACGAAACAACACCACAGCAACGATAAAAAACTGTCAGCTTACCGCATCATCCGCCGGTAAGCAACCCCTCGTAGTAAAACCCTTACAGTCGTGGTCCTTCAGTAATAATGCGGTGCCTCGCCAGATGAAATTACCCGCACTAAAGTGGGACCTCGAACGACAATGCAGGACGAGGTTGCGACAAGCGATTCTCACGGCATTAAACGGCGACCGCGCACTATAGGGTACCGCACTACCTCGGCGCCACCACTTTATATAGATAGATGTCGCTCACGTTGCCTGCATCGCTCATTAACTATCCGAGTCGTTCTCTATTCCTCCGCAAGTCGTTCGTCCTACTAGTGTTTCGTTCACCACCGACTCTAAAACTTTTAAGTACACCAGGCCGCCCCGCCCCCCAAACGAGTAATGTGTTTTTCCTCCAGCCGAAAATCGATCTGTGTGATATGTGTCGTAGGCCGCCCCACCGTGTCAGTAGCACCACGCTCAGAACAGCCGGTGAAGATGGCCGGTAACCATGGCCGGCAACCACAACCGGTAACTTCGGCCGGTAACCACAACCGGTACCCACGAACGGTATGTATGGCCGGTAACCACGGCCAGTAACCATGACAAGTAACTACATTGTGAGCTGCCGATAACCGCGACTGGCAGCCACGGCGGCAATCACGTCCAGAACGGTCGGTAACCATAGCCGGTAATCACGACCGGTAACTTCGGTCAGTAACTTCGGTAGGTAACCATGACTGGAAACTACGATCGGTAACAACGAGCGGTAACGACGGCCAGTAACTTCGGCAGGTAACCAAGACTGGAAACTACGACCGGTAACAACGAGCGGTAACCACGGCCAGTAACCACGCTCAGAATGTCCGGTAACCGCGGTCAGCAGCCACGACGGCAGTTACGCTCAGAACGGCCGGTAACCATGGCCAGCAGCCACGACCGGTAACTGCGGTCAGTAACTTCGGCAGGTAACCACGACTGGAAACTACGACCGGTAGCAACGAGCGGTAACCACGGCCAGTAACCACGCTCAGAACGGCTGGTAACCGCGGCCGGCAGCCACGACGGCAGCCACACTCAGAACGGCCGGCAACCATGACCGACAACCACGACCCGTAGCTGCGGTCAGTAACTTCGGCAGGTAACCACGATTGGAAACCACGACCGGTAACCACGACCGGAAAATCACGAGAGCTAATCACGCTCAGAACGGCCGGTAAACACAACCGGTAACTTCTGCCGGAAATTTCTGCCGGAAACTATGACCGGTAACCATGACAGGTATCCACGACCAGTAACCACAATCGGCACCACGGCCGGCAACCGCGCTCAGAATGGCCGGTAACCACAGCATTTGTGAAGAGTAACAATACGCTATAAGCGCTCGACGTTTACTATTTATCTCGTTGTTGTATTGCTCACATCGAGGTGTACACCAAGCACTATTAATACTGTATTAGGGTGTTTGCGATTTCCAAACTCTGTTGGGTTAGAAAAAATGTAAAAATGGTATTGAAACCGACGAATTTCATAGCCCAAGACCAACCAACCCACGAAAAAATTATGTTGGAAATAAAAAAAATGGTTAGAAAAAAAAATAATCTAACTTTTCGCTGATTTTTCGTGGGTTGGGTTGGCCTTGGATTGTGATTTCGACGGTTTCAATACTATTATTATAT
>JAYJMJ010000405.1:1138421-1154404 GCA_036873875.1 Laminaria ephemera
CCCCCCGCCCACTCCAACCCCACCCCCTCTACCCCACTATAACTCACCTCCGTTTCCAAGACCATCCCAATCGCGCCGGCGCCGACCAGCATCCCGTTTCGTCGCGCGTCGAAGGGCAGGGCCGCATCGCAAGGGTCCGCCGCTATGCTAGCAGCGCCGAGGGCTCGGAAGCCGTTTCCAATCCAGGGCAACAGCGCCTCGCCCGATGCGTCGTCGCCTGCGATGACCACCATTCGCTCGCACCTCCCGATCTGGATCATGTCCTGAAGGGGGTGTGGGGGGGGGGCAGCCGTCATCATCGCGTTGGTGGTTTTTGGGGTTGGGGTTAGTGGTGGTGGTGGTGTTGATCTAGAGCAAGAACAACCTACAACACCACAACCACGACCACCAACAACAGCGATTTTAACAGCGACAGCAACGATAACGACAATAACAACAACAAACACAGCCACCACCATCACCACCATCACCACTAACATGCACAACCATCCCACCACCCCCACCAACACCCCCACCAACACCAACAACAGCTACAACCAACAGCCTACAACCACCGACAGACACCAATACCAATACCATCACCATCACCACCAACACCACCAACACCAACACACCACCAACAACATTCCGTTTAATATATATAGATAGATACTAAAAGTGAAAAAAAATGCGGCTTACCTGAGCCATGTCCACCGTAAGGGTAGAGCAACAACTACAACACCACAAACACCACCACCAACAACAGCAAATAACAACCCCACAACAACAAAAAGGAAGCACCAACAACAAAACCACTTTCTTACCTATTGATAGTACTACAGTACTAGCTATAGCCACTGAAAGTGAATATTTGGGGCTTACCTGAGCCATGGCGACGGCAAGGGTAGAGCCGGCGCAGGCCGCGTTAGTCTGCATGTTGGGACCACGCGCCCCAACCATCTGTGCCAACTGAGCGTTCCCGAGCACCAGCACCCTGGCTCACGGAAAACAACAAAAAGTGGCGGGGGTGGGAAGAGGGGGGCGTACTCATTTGCTGCTCGCCTTGGCCGTATGTACCGTTAACCACGCATCCCATCCGAGACGGAGCACCATTCCTGCTCCTAATAGAGGTACCTCCAACATATGGGCGCTCATTACAGCATTTCCACATATAACATATATGTTTTGTTGCTGATCTTATCCCCTTCCTGTCTCGCCTTTTGGGGCCATCATGTATCTCCTAGGATAACGGGGGTGGGGCGGCGGTATGTGTGTGTGAGAGAGGTCACCGTGAAGAATGCAGTGCGAGTTCAGAGGGAAAAAAGTGTCAACAAAAACTGACGATTACAGCATCGAGCACAAGAAGAAGCCCGACCACACGAAGCAGCCCGGGTCGCCGGGGTAGGGAACATGTCCGAGCTGCAATTAAGGAGCTGCGTGACACGCGTGCAGCATGGTGATACTAGAACTGCTGCACGCTCTTCCTTGACGCTTGATAACATCGTAGCAGTATTTTTTTTTGGCCCTCCGTCCTACCCCATGACCAGCCTAAAGAGGCTCTTGTGGTCGAAGTGATACTCACAACAGCAAAATTACGCCCCCCAAGAGTCTATGGTCATACGACTACGGCTATGCATGAAACGAGTACACCCCCCCTCCACCCCTCCTAACCTGAAGAGGAACTTGCGGTCGAACTCGTACTGGATGGGCTCCTCTTCCTCCTCGCCGTCGGCGCCGTTGTGCGCCAGGGAGCTGAGGTTCATCGTGCTCTTCGTCAGCACCGCCTAGAACGTCGGCATAATACACGGTGTACAGTAAAATACAGGGCGAGACGCTACTACGCTAGGGGTAGCATTTTTTGGCCAAGTTTGTTTTTTTTGCTCATCCCATCTATTATCTTCGCACTCTTTCTCCTTCTCCCTCCCTAGTCGTAACTCAGATCCGGGGTCACTATCCAGGCTCTTCTCCCCCCTCCCCACTACGGTACGCTCCTCCATTTTTATCGCGAGAAGAATTCGGCACTTTTCTTCCCTCGTCGACTCGCGTCGAATTGTGCTTACCCACGCTATGCCAAATTATTTCCGATAGACGAGGTTCCTCAACTGAGGAACCACCCAAAACCTCTAGAACATCATTTGTGTTTCACGCATTACACGGTGTACAATACATACAGAGTGTTCCGCATAGGGCGTACAATACAGTGTGTTCGGTGTAGGGTGTGCAATACAGTATCACGCGCAGCTTGCAAATGTGACCTTCTACGAAATTCTCGATCTCACAGCTGAGGTCTTTCTAACTTATGACAAAAACAAAACAGGGTGTTCGATACAGGGCGTACAATGTAGGGTATCCCAACACAGGGTGTACAACACAGGGCATACAACAACACAGGGTGTCCCAACATAGGGTGTCCCAACAGAGGGTGTCCCTACACAGGGTTGTACCACCACAGGGTGTCCCAACACATACAGTATGGTGTACCACTTGCAATAGCGTGAATATGTGAAATATCACTTCCTACGGGGGAAACAACATTGGGCCATCCCATGTGTCTCCAAGAACGATTTATATGGACCACTTGCGTTAGCGTCAAAAGAAACAACAAATACGTTATCTCATAAATCGCCGTGATCTGTTGGCGGTAGCAAGACAAGGCCAAATGATCTGGAAGGGCAAGAAAAACAGGGAAAATAAGCAAAACGACAACGAATATAAAGCTAACAGACAAAACAAACCAAAACGAAGAGAAAAGAGAAACAGACAAACCAAACCAAACCAAACGAAGACAACGTACCGTCTCGAGTCCTCCTAATACGTCATCATCCTCGCTTGAAACGCTTCCCGTCGGCGACACCGTTCAAAGAGAAACAACCTAAACAGCTCAACACGAAAATAAAACAGAAACAACCAAAACAAACCAAATCAAACAAAAACAAACAATTCAACCTAAACCAACCCAACCCTAACCAAAACCCAACCCAAACCAACGCAAGACAACACGTAACGTTTCGAGTCCCCTTGACGCCTCGTCGTCCTTGCTTGAAACGCTTCCCGTCTGCGACACCGCTCAAAGAGAAACAAACAAGACAACTCTAAACGAAAATAAAAGAGAAACAACCAAAACAAAACAAAACGAAACAACACAAACAAAACATAAAAACAAACACAAATCAACCAAAAAACAAACAAAAAAACATACAATATACCAACATACCAGTAACGTGAACGTACCGTCTCGAGTCCCCTTAATGCCTCATCGTCCTCGCTTGAAACGCTTCCCGTCGGAGACACCGCTCGGAGCCTATGCCTCAGGGCGGCCACCAGCTGACCCTTCTTAGCGCGTGTGATGCACCGGCTGCGCAGGAACCGCATCACCTGATCAATTATCGGATACACATCGGTCGTCCATTGGTCGGTCGTTATCGGTCGATAAATCATTGGTCCATCGTTTAATTATCGATAGGTCCTTATTGGTCGATCGTTTTTTGGTTGATAGTTGATTGGTCGATCGTTTATTGATTGCTAGTTCATTGGTCGATCGTTAATTGGCCAGCTGGCCCTTTTTGGCGCTTGCGATGCACCGGCAGAGCAAGAACCGCATCACCTGATTAGCGTGTTTGCGATATACCAAAGTTGGTTGGGTAGGAGTTGGGTAGGGAACATATAATAATAGTATTGAAACCGTCGATATCACAATCCAAGGCCAACCCAATCCACGAAAAATCAGCGAAACGTTACGTTAGTTTTTTTTTTCTACCAATTTTTTTATTTCTAACCTAATTTTTTCGTGGGTTGTTTGGCCTTGGGCTATGAAATTCGTCGTTTTTCTAATACTAGTTTTACATTTTTTCCAACCCAACAGAGTATTGAAATCGCAAACACCCTACCAGGTATTGTTTATCGGTTACATATCGGACGTCCATTAGTCGGTCATTATTGGTTGGTTGTTCAATGGTCCATCGTTCATTGGTCGATAGTTCGTTCGTCGATCGTTTCATGGTCGATAGTTCATTATTGGTCGATCGTTTATTGGTTGATGTGATATTTGATCGATCGTTCATTGGTCAGCTGGCCCTTCTTGGCACGCGTGATGCGGCGGCTGCGCAGGAACCGCATCACCTGATCGTTTATCGGTTGACATATCGGTCGTCCATTGGTCGGTCGTTCGATGTTGGTTGGTGGTCGATCGTTTCATAGGGTGTTTGCGATATACCCAATGTGGTTGGGTAGGAAAACATGTAATATTAGTATTGAAACAGACGAACATCAAAACCCGAGGCCAACACCACCCACGAAAAAGTAGGTCAGAAATTAACAAAATGGTACGATTTGTTTTTTCTAACCTAACCTTTCGTAGGTTGGGTTGGCCTTGGCTTATGACATTCGTCGGTTTCAATACTATTATTACATGTTTTCCTACCCAACTAAATTTCGTATCCCGCAAACACCCTAATGATCGATGGATTGTGACTGGTCGGTCGTTTATTGGCTGATAGTGAATTGGTCGATCTTAAATTCGTCAGCTAGCCCTTCTTGGCGCGTGTAATGCACCTGCTGTGCAGGAACCGCATCACCTGATCGTTTACCGGCTACATATCGGTCATTTATTTGTCGGTCGTTCATTGGAAGATCGTTTAATGGTCGATAGGTTGATGGTCGATCGTTCCTTGGTCGATCATCATTCAGTGGTTGATCGTTAGTTGGTCGATCGTTTATTGGTCATTTAGCGGTCGGCCGTTCCTTGGCCGATCTATCACCAGTCAATCGTTTATAATTCGGTCGGACAATGGTCGATTACTATATAAGCCGATGGTTCGCAGGGCGATTATTACGGAGGACAATAGTAATCAGGACCGACGATACACACAAAAACCTACATATTCCCCTATTTTTACTAACTATATTTGGTCCTAATTACTACAGTATGTACCCCCGTAATAGCGTGTTTGCGATGTACCAACGTTGGTTGGGTAGGAGTTGAGTAGGAAACATATACTAATAGTATTGAAACCGTCAAAATCACAATCCAAGGCCAACCCAACCCAAGAAAAATCAGATAAAAAATAGTTTTTTTTTTCTTTTCCTATCATTTTTTCAATCTCCACCCTAATTTTTTCTTGGGTTGGTTGGCCTTGGGCTATTGATTTAGTCGGTTTCAGTACTAGTGTTGCATCTTTTCCATCCCAAGAGAGCATGGAAATCGCAAACACTCTAATTGGAAGACAAGAAATGGAAAAGTTGAAAGTTTGGATGTTTTTGACAAAAAAACACGAATCGATAAGAACGACCCTCAAGACAGCAGATGGTTTGGTCAAAACCCCGAAACCTGTCTTTAGTCGAAAGATCCCAATGGATTCTTAAAAACTCGGGCTCGGCAGCCTGGATTAGTGAACTCCGGTAGGAATTCGAAACACACATGCAATGCAGACTTTATTTCATGTCGGAGTACTCCAGGGGTACTCTGCTGCATTGCCAAACTCAAGCAGCTGTCGTGTACTCTGACGCCGGGCGAGATGTGCGTGATAAACTGCACCACATTAAAACCCACATATTCGAAACAGAGAGACTCTTATTTCGACGACAGGTATTTCTTATCGGCATAAGAGAGGTGTACTACAGTAGGTCTGACACACCCTTCTCTTAAAGCGCACCCGCCCCTGTGCAGCAGTAATTGATGCACTCTGTATACTTTGTATGCTGATATTGTAATGGGCCTACTGCTGTAATAGGCTAGAAGGAACACGTATTCGTCCCCGATCCCCCTATTGATAGTAGCTACCGCCTCATTTTCGACACTGTTAGAAAACCGCAAATAAATTCATACGCTCTCCACATCCAGGCCCATTCCATCCCTAAAGAGCTCGACAACAGCACCTTGTACCTGAAGATCCGTGTAGCCCTCTTTTCGCTGGTGCCGTGCCGGAGCAAGACCACCTACTCCAGTCCCGCCACGCTTCACCGGTGATCCTCGTTGCCGACAAACCTCAACAGGTGAGATCAACAAGGCAATACAAAACAAGGTAACGCGAGGCAGGGCAGACAGTCTTCATGGAAATCAAAAGGTTTGTTTTTTCGTCTTTCCGTCCTTTTCACGAAGATTTTGACCGGCTCTTGGCTCCAGTGCCATTTGATCAGACTATGCCGTGCGCGGCAGAGTCCATTTTTGTTTTGATCATCTGCGTGCGCAGCGTGGTGGTTGCGCGTCGCAAGTGTGGCAAGAGCCTATGCCGCATGGCAGGTCGGATGCTCACTTTACTCCTCTCGCTGTGATTGCACACCGTGGAGATCTCCCTATAGTGCTGGTTGAATAGTGCCTGTTTCCGGTATAGTGCCGGTGAACTTGGCACGACTGGAATCTTCTATCCTACTAATAGTACTAGTAATATTCCCAATAGTGCCGATGTCCCGTATACTGCCGGTATTGGTGTGCGCCAAGCCTAATCATAGCTGGATATTGTGTACCTGGCACCTGGCACCTATTTTTGAATTTTGAAAGGCAACGGTGGAAACAGCAATATCACTATTAATACCAGGCATGTGTTTGTTGATGTTAATGTCTACAGCAGCAGTATGAGTTCCATTGCGCTCGTCGCACTGCAACTTGGTGATCGTTGTAGCGTGTAGCGTGTAGCATCAATCACACTTCTCAATGCTGTACCGAAAAGCAAGTCCCGCCGAACCGGGTCTTCATCGGCACCGACGAGAGTAACAGCAGCCAACGGGATGCAGGTGGTACTCGTCAGTAGCAGGTATAGTACAGGACACCGAAAAATAATCAGGGTGCTGTACTAAGAGAGGCAGGCTAAAAATAAGAAATCCAAGAGCCGCTATGTTGAAGACAGAGTAGAAGGCACCTTCTACGAGATAAGAAGCCCAGCCTGGGATGATAGCATATCTGGTTGGAGTTTACGTGTCCTGTACTGCTTTGAATAGATACGCGATGAGACAATCGATCACCCTTTTTCTTGTGGCACACAAACAGGAACGCAGACATTCAACTTCAAGACGTTGTGTGTTAGAGAACTTGCTATGCTGCACCCAGATGCCTTCACTACGATCGACATGGTGATAGATTGTGCGACACACAGTTACAGTAGATGCCCCCTTGAAAGCAACCACGCGGTAAGTAAAAGCGGTATATAAGGAACCTCAAAATCTCTTCGCACCGTTGTTTTCCCACTTTAAGGGATACCGTCTCTTGCAGTAGACGCAACACTCAATAAAGGACCCAAACCTCCTTAAAACGGGCGACTGCGTTGTGTCCCGCTTGAAACCTGGCACTTACGTTGCTATAGAAAACTAGTTGTTGATGATAAAGATAAACGCAATATCCTGCTGAAGCTCTCCAACGAACGGTGCAACAGCGGTATCTTAGAGCTCGTACGACATAATAGAAGGAAGCAGGGTTTGTTATCAAGGACATATGCTTGCTCTATTGAATGAACAACAAATACTTTGCTCTGCGGCATGGATTGCATGGCTCGGCCTGCTCGTGCAGTAGTAGTAGTAGTACTCCGAGAGCCTCTTCCTCTACCTCATAATTCGATGCGATATCATACAAAGGGCCGAATATTTGAATATTTTCCCGCGGGCCGAAAAACTGCCGAAGCTCTACGAGCCGCACAGCCGCAAACAGTATCTTAGGGCTTTACGACGAACCAATAGGAAGAAGAGGCAAATCTTCTTTTCAAGAGCATGAACAACAATGACCTCGCTCTGAGGCATTGATGGCAGTGTTCGACCTGCTACAGTAGCAGTGCTCCGAGGGCCTCCAACCAGTTTTTCGGTGCGATACCAGGTATCATACAACGGGTCGAATTTTTGCCAAAATCGAAATATTGTGGTATACGATATCCAGCGGTATCCTATCCTGGGTAGGGTAAAACATTGCAAGAGCTTCTGAGTTTTGGTGTTGGTATCGTCGCTCAGCGTGTACATGCATGTGTACCAGCCCCGCCCGCAATGCGCCCTGCAATCGCAACCCGACCCGATGCTTGCTTTCTCCCGGTGGTGCAACGAGACAGTGCTTGTTGATGCCGGCTTGCATTTACGGCACTCAGCAGTGTTGAAAATTCGAATCCGCAAAAATAGTTATTTTCTTCAAGGGGCACGCGAAAGGGTCTGACTGCAAGCTTTCGTGTCCAATGATAGCTCACCGGGCACAGACGTACAGTGCAACAGCACGAATGCCCCCGCTTTAGTCACTGTTCTGGCGTTGTCCTGAAACAAAACCAATCCAATGAGTTGCAAAGGGAGCGAGAACTGAAGTTTGACCACCACCCGACTGCGTTGACACCGTCAGCGAATAACGGTAGTGTTTTCGTCATTCATTACTATGGCCGTTGTTGGCGAATACATGGCCATCGCCACCGACTATCGTGGCCCTCCATGAATATGCACGGGGTTTTGTTGACGCAGTCGCCGTGTAGCCGTGGCCGTTCATGGACGTTCATGGCCCTCCGTGGAATTCTTGATCCCCTATTGCATGGCCATGGCCTTTTTCTGGTGACCATGGCATTGCCATGAAATACAGTTGCAATGCCATGGCCGTCCGTGGCATTGCAACGGTGTTTCATGTCATTGCCACGAGCTTCCATGGCAAAGCCACGAGCTTCCATGGCATTGCCGCGAGCTTCCATGGCATCGCCACGGCCGTCCGTGGCATTGCAACAGTGTTCCATACCATTGCCACGGAGTATGGGCTTCCATGGCATTGTCACGAGCTTTCATGGCATTGCCACGAGCTTCAATGACATTGCCACGAACTTACATGGCCGGTCATGGCATTGACACGAACTTCTATGGCGCTACCACGGAGGTCGGTGGCATTGAAACGGTGTTTCATGGCATTGCCATGGTCCTTCATGACCGTCCATGTCATTCCCTTGTTTTACTAAACACTTAGGTAGTTATGACAATGATGATGCATTCTAGTCTCTTTAGTTTGATTGGGTTAACGTATACGATTCGAGCACCCGCTGCACCCGAGCGCCACAAGACCTGCAGAGATGATATACGGTCGGGTCCGCTTGAAGGAATTAGATCCCTTAAGAAGGGCCACATTTGTTAAGGAACGTCGGTATATAAGCGACCCTGCCGGACCGATGCACTATAGTTCCTTAACAAGGGCCACCCACTGCTGTATATCGTCTTGGCTCGCGTATCGCGCAGAGTTCAACGATACACACTATTTGACGTTCCCATTGTATTGGGCATGGCGCCATATGGGCCTTCTTGTCAATGCCATGGCATGACACCACCCATGGAAATGCCACAAGGATACACTGCGATGGGCTTAGGCTTAAGGGTTGGGTTGGGGCTGCAGTGCTAGTGCCATAGCACGGCGATGGTAGTCCCCAGGCAGTGCGATAGGACTTCCCATTACACGCAGTAGCATGCCATATTTCATGGCGTGCCATGGCCATAGGTGCCATAAAAGCTCATGGCAATGCCATCCCATGGTGTTGCCATGAAAGCCCACGGCATTTAGTGCTTCAGCTTTGATATATACGCGTACCACTTTTGGGGTGTTTTTTTTTTTTTTACTGAGGTATTCTTCCACTCCAGAGCGACTGGAGCCTGTCCTTTGACCACGGACTTGATTATGAGAGTTAATGTGAGAACAACAACAACAACAACAACAGTAGACGCATGCTACGGTATCAGAATAACAGCACCTAAATTGTCTTAGGCTCCTGATTTGAGTACAGTACAGTACAGTACAATATCTGTACACCTCAATCAAAAACTTATTTAGAGAGAGTCAAATTGCAACCCCGTGGTCTACATATATAACCAATAGTAATGTAAAACATAAATGGCGTTTCAACGATATTAAGCCGTTTCTCATCTGAGAAATGTCCCGCAGGTTAGAAATATTTTGACCAAAACGTGCTACCTCTATCGTAGCACGTGCCCAAAGATCTCTTCAACGAAGGAGGCCCAGATACGTTAAGTGCACCATTATCGATGCATGCGTCCTCACGGACGCCCATTTGCGTATACCAGCCAGCTCGTTGTTGGACCTTTCAACCTACCTGGACGAAGTGCGTTTATGTGTAGGCATACATATTTGTTTCGTACGCACCATGGAAAGAAGACGACAAACGATTTTCCGCAAAAATCCTTTTCTTTCTATGTCTCTACCACGTACCCAAACACAGGCCAGACCCGAGCTAACGCGTGCTACGATAGGATTAGAACGTTTTGGCTCAAAAACGTGTTGTTTCTGACTGACGGACGCCGCTCCTCAATGCCATCAAAGCCATCATTGCCATCAATGCCATCAATGCCAAGTCGTTGAGATACCATCCGTGTTATACTATTTTTGCCGTACATAAATCATGCTGGTGCAAACCATGGTGTGATACGTTCAGAAACAACAATAAAACATGAATATCATTAACTACTGCTAATAAAACGAAATCGTAAAAACCCTAACTTCCACATAAACCACCACGTTGTCCCCGTGAAAAACGGGTTGTATAGTTTACGTACAAATAATCATCCTGATGTAAACCCTGGTGTGATATGTACGTCCGGAGCCAACAGCAAGACATGAATACCATTAAATAAAACTCAGAATGAAATGTATAAGCCACTAACATTGACATGAACCACCAACACGTACCTGATCCACATCACGTCTTGAGATCCCGCACCATACGGGCAGTGGACCCCGTTCAATTTATGATCTAAAAAACTGCCTTAACCCACCTGGTCGCCGGTATCTCCTTAGGTCCAACACCATGCGTGGGGCAGCCACATCCATTCATTCAACGATCCAAAATCTGCCTGCAACCCCCCCCCCCCCCCGTTCCCTCACCGGTAATAAGACTCTGTACACCAGGTATTCTTTTAAGAAGTTGGTGCGTTCCACAGCCGTCAGATTTTGCGTTCAGCAGCCGTCAGAATTTGTCCTCCTAACGGATGTTTAAAGTTTCCGTGCACAGCTCCACTAAAGGCCGACGTCGGTGTATCACCCTGCTGAGCAGTGTGCTAACAGTACTAAGGAGAGTCACCAACCTATAATCTCTAGTAAGACATACACATCCCGTCACACGCGCGATCGGAGCATCACACAAAGCTTGCAAAGATGAGTTTTGACAAAATCCTCGATCTCACAGCTGTAGAGTAGCAGAATTTTTAACTAAATATTTAATCTTCTTTCAATATTTCTACCATGTACCCAAACCCAGGCCAGACCCGAGCTAACGCGTGCTACGATAGGAGTAGAACGTTTTGGCTCAACAACGTGTTGTTTCTGACAGACGGACGCGGCTCCTCAATGCCATCAATGCCATCATGGCCATCAATGCCATCAATGCCAAGTCGTTGGGATACCATCCGTGTTATACAATTTTTGCCGTACATAAATCACGCTGGTGCAAACGATGGTGTAATACGTTCAGAAACAATAAAACATGAATATCATTAACTACTGCTCATAAAACGAAATCGTAAAACCACTAACTTCCACATAAAACACCACGTTGTCCCCGTGAAAAACGGGCTGTGTAGTTTACGTACAAATAATCATCCTGATGTAAACCCTGGTGTGATATGTACGTCCGAAGCCAACAGTAAGACATGAGTACCACTAAATAAAACTCAGATTGAAATATATAAGCCAATACCTGGTAACATTGACATGAACCACCAACACGTACCTGATCCACGTCATGTCTATAGATCCCGCACCCTACGGGCAGTGGACCCTGTTCAATTTATGATCTAAAAAATTGCCTTAACCCACCTGGTTCCAGGTACCTCCTTAGATCCAACACCATGCGTGCAGCAGCCACATTCGTTCATTGAACAATCCAAAACATGCCTGCAACCCCCCCCCCTCCGTTCCCTCACCGGTAATAAGACTCTGTGTATACATTTAAGAAGTTGGTGCGTTCCACAGAAGTCAGATTTTGCGTTCAGCACCCGTCAGAATTTGTCTTCCTCAAGGGGGTATATAAGTTTCCATGCACAGCTCCATTAAAGGCCGACGTCGGTGTATCACCCTGCTGAGCCGTGTGCTAACAGTACTAAGGGGAGTCACCAACCTATAATCTCTAGTAAGACATACACATCCCGTCACACGCGGGATCGGAGTATAACACAAAGCTTGCAAAGATGAGTTTCGACAAAATCCTCGATCTCACAGCTGTAGAAGAGTAGAAGTATTTTTTACTAAATATTTTGTTCTATTATTTTACCACGGTCATGGCATTGCTCATTGGGTTGCAAATCTATTTTCCCTCGGGACCAATCTATGGGTAAGGAATATCGCGCCTCAAGTGAAACGCCTCATGATGATATGGTGCACCCCTATGGTAACATACCAGGTATGTCATCTTCGACCAGGCGGATACCCCGATTTTGACTATCGGGTCTAAAGCCACTAGCGCAAGCGTTGGTCTACGTTAGACGCGTGCTACGGTACGAGTAGGACGTTTAGCAGCATGAGTGGCTACCTTACTATGCTTAGTGTATATCTTGAGAATCACCATATCCACCGCCATGGCGAAAGAGTTGGTGGTTCGTCGCGCAAAAACATGTGTTTGACGTCTGTTTACGAGTGAGGTACAAAGCTATTCGTCCGGGCGGACTTAGCGGTGACGTGCTACAAACTAAGTAGCACGTTTTGGCTGTAACGGTTTCGGAATGGCGGGGATCCTCAGCCCAAAAACGTCTCAATTTCATTTGTTTTAGAAATGTGTTATGTTGTATATTTAGGCGATGGAATCGTCCATATGGGAACATTTTTAATTTTCTCCAAACCCGTTTGTGGGCGAGCTATCGAGCTCCTCGAGTGAGGAGCCTCCGAAAGTAAAGGGTTCACCTCTACCGTAGCACGATCAAAATACTTACCACTCTGGACGTAAAAATAAGGACCATTCATATATTAATGGTAATATACAAGCGGTCCTTATATTTACGCCCAGAATGGTATACAGTAGTCAAAATACTTTTAGTGTAAACCATACGGTACCCTTGGGTGTAACAATCGGTCAAATTGGTGGACAAGGGTAGTTAGACCAACATTTGAGCTGCGGACATGTAGACCCTAAACTTAAACCTCTTACCATAACTACAATCGACACGTGTAATGCATATTTTTCGTTTAGGCTGATACCATCTACGGCGGTGTGTTGAAGTCGTGTTTGCAGGCATCATCGTCACACACAACACCTGTTTCATGGGCATCCAAGGTGACTCCACACCTATTGAACGTAATGTTCCCAAACCGACGCGAGTGTGGCTCTGACGGGGTAAACGCTTCGGTTTCGTGACGGCTGATGTGTAACTTGCGCTGTGATCATTGTCTCCGGCGTGCTTGTTGCAGGCGTTATTAGCGCACACTCAAACTGTTCCATCGACATGAAAGGCAGCACCTATTTCGTGAACAACACCGCTACGTTTGGAGGTGAGAAAAGCCACGGAATACCATTGCCTGTTGGCGTTCAAGCATACGGTAGACAGGGTACCCCCCTCTTTTCCCCAAAGAAAGGTTAGAGACAGGTTACAGACTGATGGTACGGTAGAGGTGCAGCATTTTTGGACTGGGGCTCCTCACGGTTTGCGCTCTCTGCGTCACCATAAACCTGCTTTGAAGCAAACTCAAAGTGCAACCAGATGAACAAACCGATGGCCTAGGTATACAAAAACGTCAGATTGAAAACAAGAATGACATGGCGACGATGTTCGGTTAAGAAACCCCAGATGAATGGCACGGTAGACGCGTGCTATGAACACGATAGAGGTAGCACTTTTTTGGCTGATTGTTGTTTGTGAGTGACGGGGCTCCTTAACCCAAAATCGTCGCTATGTCGTTTTTGTTTTGCGATATTAATTGTTTTTATGCCTAGGACATGAGTTTTTGTTCGTCGGGTTGCACTTTCAATTTCCTCAAAATCGGTTTGTGGGTGACGTACAGAGCTCCTCAGGTGAGAAGCCTCAGAAACACAATGATATCATTCGCATCTACCAGGTATCGTATTATTAATACCATGTGTCGGTAAGAGGTATACTCACATTTTCACTACCGGGGTTTGGCCACTCGCTTGAGTGGCTATATACCTCACCCAAAAACGGATTTCAAGCAAATGTTTAGGCGCAACAAAGCAAAACTCTCTTTCACGGTAGTGCACGTGGCGATCTCGAAACGGACAATTCGGTAGGACGGCCAGTTGCGCGAGTAGCTCTATTTCTGCCGTAAAACAAGGCCCTAAATGAGAGCCTGTACCGGAGCCTTCATCCCCGTGATCCACATATTAAAATAGCCAAAACGTGCTACCTCTATCGTTGCACGTGTTTAGACCAATCGCGCACGGGGCTCGGTGCTTTGTTCTAAACCGACAATATACTTTATGTTTAAGGCGCATCGCAAGCAGTGTAGCAAACCATAGAATGGCTTCGAACATCGCAAATCCGAACACCACATACACAGGTAGCCACTCCTCAGAAATATCTGTGGGTCGCTGAAACCACAGTTAATAATTAATGAACCACCCTACCTCGGCCTTGATATCGTCCCCGTCGCGAAGTCTGTTGTGCATAATGCGAGTATAGCAAGAGCAAAGACTGCGGTTGGTCGTCCTCTTCCTCACACCATCCAACTGTGTGTCGACGAGGCACTCCTAATCATACTCGACTTGGCCAGGTCTACGGTATCTCCTAACACCCGAGCAGACATAACACTAATGCACATTGCGACTATCAAAAACTTGCTCAACAAGGACGTCGATGCGTTCGAAACCCAATTTTGCCTGAATTAAATTATATGCTCAACGTCCAGAACGGAACGATGATTGTAGAACCACCAGTTCTATACAGAAACCCCTGCCATGGTCGATGGCCAACACGTCGACTATCAGAAGTGTCGTCAAGGGGGGGTTGAGATGTGATGTGGGATATGCATGCGCATGAGCAGCAAGTTCGCTAAACGCCAAACGTGTGGGGACTGCTCATTTGAACGCCGGCAACGGCTAGGAAAATCAAATGTGCTTTTGCATTTGCAAATCCATCATTTTCCGGAGAACTGCCACCGTATATCCGGCTTCCAATTTTGTAATGAGGGGGTGTTTTCAGCAAGCACCCGTGGACCTATTCGGTGTCAATTACGATTCTACTTGGTATTCAAGAGTCAAGTGATTACCCGTGGTCGAAAAGACATCTCGACAACTGGTACGGTGCTTTGTCGACTTCTCCCTTCAACGCGTCCGGTTTTGAAGTTCCGTCTCTCCACCGGCACATGTGACGCTACTGTACAAGTTCAAATATAGGGGTAGCACCTACGATTTTTCAGGCACCATGGTTGAGGAGGTCAAAAGCTAACCTAACATGTGACTGTGAGAATATTTGGCCGACTCCGATGATTAAGGCTGCGGTCGGGGGTCTACCCCCATGTTCTCTACCAAATATATTCCCACTCGCGCGTACACCACTGTTTTTGTACATTTCTTAGCGATGTCAGTTTGTGGGTCAGGTAGAGAGCTGCTGAAGTGAAGAAGCCGCTAACAGTTTGGTCTGCACCCCTTTCGTACCATGCGTAGACACCGAACAGATGGCAGCAGTCACACGTGCTTCGGTAGAGGTCAATGATATCATTGTTTTTCGGAGGCTCCTTATTTGAGGGGCTCTACGCTTCACCCAAAAAGGATTTTGAGTGGGTTGAGAGTATAACCCGATGAACAAACCCATGGCCTGGCTATACACAAGGTTCAAACAGCCAAAACAAACTGACACTTCGACGAGGTTAGGTTAAGGAGCCTCACCATTCAGGTTAAAATGGCCAAAACATGCTACCTCTATCATAACACGCGTCCAGTGCTTCTCGCGGCCAGATACCACACAGATTTGCATTGCAGCGGCGTACCCTTTTGAAGACCACTTCGAGACAGGTCAATTTAGGTGGTCTTATTTCTACGATGGTCTAATTTTTTTTTTTTTTTTTTTTTTTTTATCCTCCGGCGGATGGGGAAAAATAAAGCTTAAGCTCACCACACTTC
>JAYJMJ010000405.1:1205934-1221496 GCA_036873875.1 Laminaria ephemera
CTAGGGGGGGGCTGTGCTCGACTACCAGCACCACCACCAGGGGGGTGGAGGGAGGATTTTCGTTCGCCTGCGACAGTTTTAGTCCGTCGAGAGCGCTCATGAAGTGTTGATTCCGTTGTCGTTTTGCGCAAGGCCTGTTTCCTGTTCGGGCTGTTGACACTCTTGTTTTGGCGCCGAAACGTTTCGGACTGATAGGGCTCCTCGACTGACGAACGACCCAACGTCGTTGGAATCCCGTTTGTGTTGTACAATAATGTACACTAATGTACAATAACGTACAATAATGTACAATAATAATACCGGTATTTGTTAGACGACGCGCGCTACGATAGTGGTGGCACGTTTTGGCAGAAACACTTTCTGAATGACGGGGCTCCTTAACCCAAAAAAGTCGTCGGAATTTCGATCTTTTTTTTTTTTGCAATAACTTTCGTCGTATACCTAGGTCATGGGATTGTTCATTGGGTTCGCACTTTTATTTTTCCCGTATGAGTTTTTTTGGGGTAGGTATAGAGCTCTACAAGTGAGGAGCCTCAGAAAAAAAGGGTGCACCTCTATGGTACTGTTTTAGTAGCATGCGTCATACTTCCAACTTTACCTAGGCCATGGAATGATGAAGTAGGTTGTACTTTCATTTTTTTCTTGAAATCAGTTTTCGGGTGAGGTATATAGATCTCCCCAACTGAGGAACCCCCCGAACAATTTGGTGAACCCCTATATACCGTAGCATGCATCTCATGGTTGGGTGTTTTACGAGTTGTTTGTTTTGTTTTGTTCTTTTGTCCTTGCGCGACGTCTAGTATTTTACTGCTTTGTACCAGGTAAAATATATTTTTTAATGTTTGTTTTTTGTGTGTTTTGTGTGTGTGTTTTTTTATTCTCGCGGTGTACCGGTATATATACTCGTACGTTTTTTATTGTTTTATGTTAATGTTTTTGCGCGCTTTCGTTTCCGCGTGTTTTATCCGGCGACGCAGGCGATGCTCATCCACAGCGCTGACGCTATGGGAGGAAGCACCGACCCCGACGGCGAGAGGGGGTTTGGCCGCATACACCTGGAGACGGCCATGCCCTTCGAGGGGGAGGACCTGTGGGCGCTCTACGTGGAGGACGACGACGGCTCCACCACGGGAGTAGGACAGGTGCAGTACCCTCTACCCGCTGTATCATAACAAGGAATCCTATGATAAGGAGGAGCCCTATCGTTGGGAGGAGCCTTATCACGAGAAAGAGCCCGATCATACGAAGGAGCCCTACCAAAAGAAGCCCTACTGTAAGGAGCCCTATCACAAGGAGAAGCCCTGTAACATCAGAAGAAGGAGCCCTATGAAAAGGAGTCGCCCTATAACATCATAGGAAGGGGCCCTACCTGAAGGAGGAACCCTATCATCATCATCAAAAGAAGCCCTATCATAAAGAGGAGCCGTGCCATAAGGAGCCCGATGACGCTTGCTGCGATAGAGCGATAGAGCGATAGAGCTAGCACTTTTGGACTTTTTTGTTTCTGAATCACGGGGGCTCCTTAACCCAAATTTGTCGGGATGTCATTCTTGTTTTGCAATACCAGGTATGATTTTTTTTTTTTGTGTACCTAGGCCATGCGTTTGTTCGTGGGGTTTTTGCCCTTTTTAGTTTATTCAAAAATCAGTTTTTTGGGTGAGGTTCAGAGCTCCTCAAGTGAGGAGCCTCAGAAAAAAACTGGTCCACCTCTGTGGTAGCGCGCATCCGATGATAACGAGGAGCCCTAGCATAAGAGGGAACCCAATCGTAAGAAGGAGCCCTATCATAAGGAGGAGCCCTACAAGAAACTCGGTCTGAGATGGGCGGGTGGGTGGGTGGGTGGGTGGGATGGGTGGGAGCCCGGGCTCGGGCTCCCGACGCCGCCGCGAGGGGGGGAGGGCCTCGTGCCGTTTCACGAATCCTTGCCGTTTCGTTTCACAATTCTGCTATTTTTACCTTTTCCCCCGCGTTTTTTTTTCGTTGTTTTCAGGTCGAGGCTTTCGCGGTCGAGGACAGGGGTTTTGTCATCACGGAGGCGGACGCGGCGGCGGCAGTTGCGGCGGGGAGCGGGAGCGGTCCGGGCGGGATAAGGGTTACCCTGGTGTGGATGGACCCTCCTGCGACGGCCGCGTCGTCTGTGCAGCTTGTGCATGACCTGGATCTGTATCTGGAAGGCCCAGATGGCACCCTGTGGACTACGTGAGTTGTTGAAATTAGTTGGAGTTTTTTTGTCGTTGTGGTTTGTTGGTTGGTTTGTATACTGGCTTAGTTTGGTTTGTGGCTTGGCTTGGTTTTACGGTTTGGTTTGGTTTGGATTGTTTTTGGTCATGGTTTGGTTTGGTTGTTTTTGGTTGGGGGGGGTTGTTTGGTTTTGTGTTGTTTTGGTTGTTTTTGTTTGCGTTGAATTGATTGGTGGCTTGGTCTTGACGTCGAAACTCAACTGTTTTAACACATCTCGCCCCCTCCCCCGTCCCCCGCCCCCCCCGTCCCGCCGCCGCCGTCGCCGCATCCTCTTCCCCCAACGCTCGCATCAAATAAAATTTAACTAAATCAAATGAAAAAATAACTGTGGAAACCAAACCAAACGAAATAAAACATCAGAAACGGGAAGTGCCGAGGCGAAGACGAAAGCTCCTGCTCCCTGGACGACTGCAACAACGTCGAGCGCATCGTCGTCCCATCCTCCGACATCACCTCCGGCACCTGGACGGCCAGAGTCTCTGCTGCCAACGACCTCGTAGAAGGCGGACCTCAATCATACGCGCTCGTTGTGTCCCTCCCCATATCAGCGGGGTCGGGGGGGGGACCTTACGAAGGTGCTGGTAGTGGTAGTGGTGGTAGCGATGGTTCCGTTGCTATCAGCAGCGCGGGCGAAAGCGGCGGATCAGCCTTGCTGGTTTCGCCATCCCCGGCTCCTACGGACCTCGCCATGGAGACCCCGGAGCCTACCTGGGGGGGGGGCAGAGGAGGCCCCGGAGCCTACGGAAGGGGAGGCTCCTCCCAGTGAGGCTCCTAGGGCGGCGACGGATAGCCCGGAAGCGCCTACGGTGGATGAGCGGGAACGACCGGTCGTGGATGCCACTGATGCGCCCGAGGAGGTGGTGCCGTCGGTAGCGCCTGTGGTTGATCCTACGGAGGCTCCGGAGATGGCTCCGTCGGTAGCCCCTATTTATGATTATTCGGAGAGAGAAACGGACCGTCCTGCTGAGGCTGCTACTACTACGGAAGCGCCTGAGGTATCTCCGTCGGTTAATGTTGGTGATAATGATGATGATTATCATTATTATGTCGCTGCTACTGGGAAGCCGTTGGGGAGTCCTGCTCCGTCGGTAGCTCCTGTGGTTGCTCCGTCGGTAGCTCCCGAAGCGGCACCGGAGCCGCCGACGTTGGTGTTGCAACCCCCACGGTCTAGGGCACCGCAGCAGCCGCAGGCAGACCAACCGCAGGGGACGGTAGCGCCTGTTAGTGGGTCGGTTTTTGAGACGTTGTCGCCGATAGCGGAAGAGATAACCGCGCCGGGTAACTCTAGAACGTCGGTACCAGCAGCTGCACCTACGCTGTTATTGTCGCCTTCGCTGACTCCTCCTGTTGTCGATGAGGGTGGTAGCAGTACTGGCGGTGGTGGCGTGTGCTCTTTGCGGGCTGTTCATCACGAAAAGCTGTCTTGTACGGGCTAGTGATAACGACCCCACATTTTGTAATCCTATATGTATCTATACCTGGGTACCAAACCTGGTTGTTTTGGTCATACCGGGGTATATAGTATGTACTCGGGTATTCCCAGAGTATGTACCCTACCCTATATTATGCACCCTTGGTGTGTTGTGACACGTGTGGCGTCGGTGCAAGGGTCCGAGTTGCGGCAAACAAACGGAACTGCTGTTCGGCTATTTATACTTGGTGCTTTGTAAAGGTCCGGGTGTAATTAGTTCTGCAGTTAGTGTATTAATAGGAATAAGAGGTGTTGGCGTTACGTGTTAACCCCTTCAGAACCACTTGCACGTTTTTGAGGACAAACCGCTTGGAATTGGTGTGTGATTTTTTTGCGGCCGTACCAGGGTTTGGCGAGGAAACTCTCACCAGTACGTGTTGGTGGAATACTGTAGTAAATGCAGTGGCACGAAATGCTGTTTGCGTTGCTCCGATTGGCACGCAGAACGAATGCACAGGTCGACAGGCTGAAGGCTCAATGGCTCAACAGGCTCTATCCGTATGACACCCTAACGATGAATTGATGGAAATGCATCACTGCTGTTACTAACGTCGTGCCCGGTACTCTATTACTTCTATTATTATTAACCAGGTAATACACAGCTCTGCAACAATGACTGCTGGGTTAATAACCCTTTCACTACTGCATAATGCATCCCGCTCTAATTCCAAGTAATCCGTCCCTGCCTCTTAGCTGCGAATCTGGTAACCCTTGACCGCTACGACATGTATCCCACTCTCATTCCAACTAATCGGTTCTGATATTTTTTTTACTCGGAATTAGTGTTGGGTCATTTTTCGGTGGTAAAATAGTCAATTTACTAGTTGCCCCTCTAGAGCCGCGCCCATGTTTTTGGGTAAAATTACTTGGAATGAGTGTGGGGTCATTTTTTGCAGCCCTACGAACGTAAAAAGAGTCATTTTATCCCTGTGGAACCGCACCCCCGATTTTGGGACGAATTGCTTGTAAATATGTAGCGTGGGGTCATTTTTGCAGTGGTAACAAGGGCTAGGCTAAGGGGTTGGGTAGTGCCAGGATAGGATACGAAGAACTGAGGATTAGTGCCAGGGCATATAGTCTAATGGGACACCCTCTCCGATGCCACCCGATATTAGGGTGTTTGCGAACTACCAACTTTGGCTGGGTAGGAGTTGGGTAGGAAAACATAATAATAGTATTGAAACCGTCGAACGTCACAAGCACATGTCAACCCAAACCACGAAAAATCAGCGAAACGTTTGGTGAGAAATACGTTTTCCTGCCAATTTTTTTATCTTCCAATCCATTTTCTAGTGGGTTGGTTGGCCTTGGGTTACGACATTCGTCGGTTTCAATATCTGATACTATTTTTACCTTTTTTCCAACCCAACAGAGTTTGGAAATCGCAACACCCTATTTAATATCGGTACCTGGCACGAGTTGAAGCTCGGTCTGCTGGACAGCCTTGGGTACTCCGTTATTTGTTGTTTACGTCTCCCCGGTTCGACATCCCCCACCCCCCAACATACCTCAAAGAATCCTTCAAAATAGTGGGGAATAATAAAAAAATCTGTCCGGTCACGCACACACTGCAGTCCTGCATGTGCTGCGGTCTCGTGGAGCTCTGCGTGTGCTGCATGTAGTGTTTGTGTGGCCCGTTTACATGCCACCCTTGCTCCGGGCACCCACATAACCACGGCAGCGTCGCCGTTCCGTGTGGGGAGTGATAAATCACGACTACGTAGGCGACATGTAAATCAGTACTACGGGGGCATTTAGGAGCCATCCCTGGGTTTTAGGCCTTGCGTTTTGGGTTGGGATTGGGGTTAAGCACAGGGTTAAGGTACGTACGATCATTCACACGCTAACTTTTCGCTTGCTATTTGCTCCGATGCTGCTGTTTGCTGATTCTTGCTGTTTTGCTGATTTTTGCTATTGTTGGCTGCTGTTTGCCACTCCGATGCTGGTGTTAACTGGGTTTTGCTGTTTTTTTTCTGCTGTTGCTGGTATTTGCTGCTGTTTGCTGCTGTGCTTGCTGTGCCTGTCTGTGTCTGTTTGTCTTGTGCTTCTGTGTGTGTTTGTGTCTTGTCTGTCTGGGTCCGGATCTGGGTCTGTCTGTCACAGCTTGACGGGGTTTGACGTGGTGCCCGGCATCATCGGCAAGATGAACGAGGCCGGCATCAAGTGCTTCCACCCCGACGACTGCCCGGCGGACCTCAACGCGGACATCGTTCTCCTCTCGGTGCCTACCCCCCTCATCAAGGAGACACAAAGGCTCGACATGAAGGTACATAAGCTTTGCAGTAGTATACCGTATACGACGGTGTATATTACACCCCCGGTGATATGTTTTTTGGGCTCTAAAACACTTATCACCCGGTGTGGTATACTCCAGGGGTGTGATACACAAGGTACCCCGGTGATAAATTTAGTGATGACGTTCCCATGTCTCGCATGCATGCCTACGTGACAGTAGGAAACCCGCAAGGATATCCAAGGATGGCCCCCGACGCCAAAAGTAGTGCCTGGTAGTGTTTACGTGGCTCAGAGTCGACAACATGGTTGATAGTGTTTACTTACACTATTATATCGCCTCGTTTCATATTCATTCCGAGAAATTTCCTAACCCTCCGGTGGTGTTTACGACTTCGGCCAGCTTCAACAAAATGATTGAAAGTCCGCACTATTGCGGGGGACCATAGTACTCGGAACCTACGTTACACTCACAAACCTATAAATTCCCCTAGTTTTATTTACCATATTTGATTCTGATTAGTAGTTTCCCCCGTAATAACTCCTCATTACACCTTCATTCTCAGGATGTTCCCAGCTTTCCAGTAGTGTTTACGACTTGGCCTAGTAGCTCCCACAACGTGGTTGATGGTCCAAACTCTCTCCTTGTCACGTAATGGCTGATAATAGTCCCCACTATCTCCTCAGTACGTCTTCAGTCCGAGATTGTTCCCACCTTTTATTAATACCTGGTAGTGGTTATGATCTGGCCCAGCTTGGGCACTATGGTTGATTGTTCGCACTATCTCCTTGTGACGTCAACATTTCGAGAATTATCCCGGACGGTCGGGGTTAGGGTCGATTTTTATATTTTTTTTTACCTGGTGTATGTCCAGTTCAACCATTTTGTCGAAGCTCAGCCAAGGGTATACAATACTATGACGGGAGAACACATTAATCAGAATCAAATATGGTTAGTAATAATTGGGAAATAGGTAGGTTTTTGTGTCGTAGGTCCTGATTACTACACTGGTATGGTCCCTCGTAATGGTAGCCCCTCATCGGGTTCTCGCTTGCTTGGCGGCCTTCCTCTTTGAAGGAAGCCCAAACGTTTCTCGAAGACCAGGATCATTGAATTTGTATGGAAATAGTTGTACCGTCTCCTTAAAAACACAATTGATAGCGTAATTAATTCACTCTTCCCCCCCCCAACGGATTGTTTTTTTTCGAGCTAAAACATGTCCTAAAATAACAAATACTAGCCCGACAATAAATGTAAGCTCGATATGAACAATACTTGAAAAATGTGCGAAACTCCGAGATCGTAGGGAGGGGATGATATCAAGCATCCCCGGTTCAACCAATGGAGGTTTCAATCCTTTGATCTACAGCAGTATCTCCATGGTGATACGACTATGAACGGTTCTTAGGTTAATGATAGCAGTACGGCATGGCCTCAATTCTGCTGTATCGATGGTAACAAGTAATTTATTGTTTGCACACATCCCCCCCGAACGGCTTCCTTTGTTTGCAGTACGTTTGGTCGACCATCCCCCTCGTCGTGAAGCTGGTGGAGCAGTCGTCCGGACTCGCGCCCATCCTGGTCATCCGCTCCACCGTACCCCCCGGCACCACGCTCAAGTGGGAGGCGGAAGTAAGGGCGAAAACCGACAAGCCTTTCACGGTGAGAGAACTCCCGACGTATGTATCATTTTTTATTTTCACGATTCACTTTTTTTTCCAGTACCGACTTTTCGGGGAGAAAGTTCTTGGGATTTTCATTTTGATTGGATACATTTTGCAGTAGGATAAGGGTTGAGATTGTTGGTGTTGGTGTTGTCGTCGTTGTGTTGGTGGTGTTGGTGTTCTGTTGTTGTTGTAATTGTTGTTGTAATTGTTGTTTTTGTCTGTTGTTGCTTCGATACGTTTTATGTTGATATTTCGATATTTCAACGATATTGCGATATTTTGATGTTTTGACATTTTGATATTTTGGTATCGTAAGAACCGTATTTCGACTTTTTTCGGGCATGTTTCTGCAGGTTGCCTTCCAGCCGGAGTTCCTCCGAGCGGTGTCGTGCGAAGAGGATGCCCGAGCACCGTGGCAGATCGTGTTCGGGTGTGCCAAGGATGCGGATGAGACGCGCACCCGCATGTCCAACTGCTTCCTGGATTTGTGAGTGCCTGCCCCCCCGTTTACGTAGACTACCCTGACGGTGTGCTCTCATACCTGGTATCGCATCGAGAGCTGCGCACAAGGGGGGCAATACTACTGCCGTTCTCGTTACTTGCTAGTTGTATCCCCTTTTGGGTCCTGCTTTGAGCGCATACCACACGAGTAGTATGAGTGCTGCTCGTGTGTCGTACAACTCCGTGCGTTGTGGTTAGTGCTTTATTGTCTAACCCAGCACGCGACTTATGCAGCTTGGAGTGGGCAATGCCAAAGCTGTAATGATCAGTTAGTTTCGTCGTTTCCCTCCAATGTGTAACTAACTGTTAGCGTTGTTCTACACATTCTCGGCCCGCTCCCTGACCCTCCTTTCCTTTTGTCTTACCTCTTTTTGTTGCATTTGGTTGGTTCTTTTGTTGTTGGATGAATGATGTCACCGCTGCCGCTCATGTCGGTCGATGGATTGACTGCTGTCGTTGGATTGCTGTGATGCTTGCTGGACGGGACGGTCGCTTGCAGCGTGGGTCGGGATGAGGCGAAGCTGACGGTTTTGAACATCGCCGAGGCGGAGTTTATGAAGCTCGTGCACAAGTGAGATTCCCCCCCCCCGCCATCCGCCTGTTGATCCTAGCACTACTGTAATTGTGTGTAGGACTGCGAGTCGCAGTTGACTGTTAGGACTCCGTTCGGAGTCTGTTGATTTTACACATGTTGAGTTTTGGCACTGAACAGGGAACATCAACAGTGCTGTCCGTGTATATTGGTGTGCGTAATCGGCGACATCAATGTTTTCGATATTTCGGGGGTAATGGGCGGTATCATTGTTTTTTGCCATATCTATGATGATTTTTCACATCATGTTTTTTTGGCACAAGAACAAAAATTAACATTGGTGTACGTAATGGGCGATAGAATTGTTTTCCGATATATCGGGACTGTTCTGGTAAGTTTGGCCACTTTTGTCTTAACCTCCAGAAATCGTTTTTTTTTTACCTGAACGAAGATCGTTCCATACCAATATCTATCGCATACCCAAGCACCTGGTATCATATCGCTATTATTCATATTGGTAGACGTGTGAGCCGGTATTAGTTATTCGTTCGGCTACTGCAGTAGTTGCCGACTTGCCGACTAAGTTCAGCTAGTCGGTTTATGTCGCCGAGCGATTAGTTGTTGGTCGTAAACAAGTGCCGAACAAGAAGATGAGTTGAGACTCCAGTCATTTTATCGCTTCTATCGCTTCCGCGTCACGTCTGGTTTCCCGTTGCAGCTACGCTAACGGCCTCAAGATCTCTTTCGCAAACTGCATCTACGGCCTGGCCCACGAGCTCGACCCCACCATCGATGCCCAGAAGGTCAGATAAGCCGGATTTTTTTGGATGGGATGCAATTATTTTGTAAAATAATTACAAATACGTGGGATGTTTTGTTCGACCGATTAAGTGGTCGATACTGCTTTGCAAACTGCGTGATGGGTCGGCCTCGCGTTTTCTATCTTGAATTTTGTGAAGCTGTTATATTCCGGTTTGGTGTTCCCTTTTTGGGGGGGGGGAGAGGGAGGTAAGTCGAAAGGCGGTGTAATCGTTACCGCCGGGGGTGGTTTTACATTTTGCACGGCGAGCGTGACAAAGACGCTCGGACGTTACATTCATGCCTCAGCCGCCGCGTGTTGCAGCTGCCTGCCTTTTGCGAGGTTTTTCCGAGAACCAACGCGCGCGTGACACGCTGTACTGCTGCAAGCTTCATGCACGGGACGAAAGGCGTTGTTCAGACGCGCTACCTCGAACACGTTGCATGACATCATAGCGTCAGCAAGCTGTGTTCCTATCCTACGAGGTTCCTCCATGATATACATGCGTACCAGGTACGTAGCAATGATACTTTCATAATATTAAGGCCTCGGGTCGCTAGAGACGCGTTTGGTTGCGCAGGGGCGTGTTCTAAAATCAGAGGTGTTCCCCCGCTTGTAACTTGATATTCGGCTACGAGTTTCCAAACGAAGATGCTCTTATTAATAGTGACGAGACAGAACTCGCAGGAGAACAGACTAAAAACTTAAATACAAAAAAAAGTGAGAAAAAACTGAAAACTCCGGATATGGCTGGTCGATCAAAACGGTGTTGTCTGGGCAGTTTTCGGGCATTTCAGTACGTAAGACAAATCGCTAGACATCATATCGGTGCACTGGTGCATAGCATTGCACAGGGCTTCTTTCTATGTCTTTTTCCGCTGCCGAAAGCGTGAGAGCGTGACTTTGCAAAATTCGATGAAAATCGACGAACAGTGGGAATGCTAAACCCTCTGCGCGGTAAATATGAAGGCACGTATATACCGGGGGCGAAAAGAGACGAGACCTGTTACCACGGCTTGTCCAGAAACTAAAAAGTAAAAGCGAGATATCAGAACAAAAAAACGTACCTGGTATCAAACGGAGACGAAATTGCCGGTGGGCGAGGCACCGTTTCGGAAACCTCTAAACCTTTTTGGGACCCATGTGTAGCCGCCAAAAAAACGACGATTGCGATGTGATCAAGCGTCTAGGAAGAGCGTGCAGCAGTACGAGCACCACCATGCTGCACGCGTGTCGGACAGCTCCTTGCACTGCGGTTCGAACACATACCCAACCTCAGCGGACCGGGCTGGTTCGTGTGGCCGACGCAGTAAATCGTCATCTGTTTTTGTCGACGGTTTCCCCCTCTCAAGTCCCAAAGAGGTTCATCTGTAATCTGCTACATGCTGCATGCTGCATCAGCAACCAGCCAGCTTTCTGCAATAAAATTACTTCAAATACGCCAGCTGTGAGTTCGGCTAACTGAGTGGTCGATACTCATCTTTGCAAGCTGCGTGATACTTCGGCCGCGCGTTTGTACAGATGTACTTCTCTTCGAGGATATTTCTGCAGGTTTTTCATCTCTTGTGTATAGGAACTGCAGGTGCAGGGTGCAGCAGGTTTCTCGCACGGTGCTTGGCAGTTTTGGATACTGCTATACGTAACATTTGGGACTAGTAATAGTCAGCGGATAAAACTCCAACCACCACACACCAAAACAACGGTGTAATCATTTCTGCCCGCCGGCCACACCGCCAATTTCAGCGCGAATCTCCTCTGACACATCACACAAAACCTATACCTGTCACATATCATATATCATAAAGGTATACAAGTATGGACTACGACAATTTTTTATAAATTTAATACCGCCGAAATAGCGTCATACCAGGTATATAGCAGATTAAATTGTACCATATCGTAGACACAACCGGCCGTGCTCAATTTCGCGGCGTTGGGTCGCAGTCGTCGTGCTCGTGAACAAACCCGTCCGTGACCCGTGAGCAGAGACCTTGATCGTTTTCGAACAGCCTTGTCTTTGAATTTTCGAGTCTAAATTTCACACGTTTGACTTTTGACACCTGTCAGTTCCTACTGGCTATGACGGTAAGCAAATGCGCACTGTTTTTAATAGAGGGGCCCAGGAAAATAAAGAAAAAAAAGAGAGAAGTTTTCCAAGGCTTGCGCAGGCATAGCCCATATAGGCCCGATCTCCCCTCACCTTCCTCATATCGCAAGGTCTCTTTAAACCCGTTGAAACTTCACAGGGAAAACATGTCCGAAAAAAATGACAACTACAGCGCCGGCCATGCGAAGCAGCCCGGGTTGCTGGGGTAGGGTGTCATGTATAATATAGGATGTACCCGAACTTCCTCGCAAGGACTTCCACGACATGTGCGCTACATGATACTACTTGTACGGCGCGCTCACCAAAAGACGGTGGACAAGACCACATTCGTCGTTGTTTTGTCGCCATAATCGGGTCCCAATGGGGTTAATATAGACTAAACTATACCAGTACACTCGTTTGGCCTGGTCGGTGTTACTTGCCGGGTTACCTGCGCGGTGGCTAATTATTTTTCTTTACGTAGTTTTCAAGAGCTTTTTCCCTTTTTCAACTTGCGACACCCCCGAGATGTCAAGCCAACCACATCCCGAAGGGGGAGCTTGTAAACTAAACTATAAATTAGTTGGGGCTGATCGTTGTTACTTGCCCACTTAGTTGCGTGCTGGCTACTTATTTTTTCTATAGCTTTCAAGAGTTTTTTATGTTATC
The DNA here is from genome assembly GCA_036873875.1 of Laminaria ephemera. Lineage (NCBI taxonomy): Eukaryota > Phaeophyceae > Laminariales > Laminariaceae > Laminaria > Laminaria ephemera. The sequence goes on from JAYJMJ010000405.1 coordinate 1,218,134, forward strand.
TACCTGGTATCGCTCATAGGAACGCCTGTGTGTCCCCCTTTTCACTTGCGACACCTCCCGGATTTCAGGCCAACCACATCCCGAAGGGGAACCTTGTAGATATTATGGAACCAGCTGGTCAACGCAAACAGTTGCTGCTGTCCCGCAAGGGTCAATTGGCAAAACGGCTCACCAACACCCGTTTTTTCGTCAAAAACGGAATGAGCCCATCATACTCTTAAACACCTTGCTCTTCATGAAAAAAAAACGAGTAGATCGCGAAAAAAACTCCGATCCGAGGTCTGCAAAACATATCCAACATTCCTTGTGATTCCAGAAAAAATGTCCCAAAAACGGGTGCGGGGGGGCGGAGTTCTAACATCTAAGGCCGTCGACGCGATGAAAACTAAAGTTATCGTGTACGTATAATATACCAGGTAGTACAACACGTATATACTCAATTCATATACAGAGTATAGACTATAGTACCTGGTATACCTGTAGTACCTGGTATACCTGTTGGCCATTTTTCAGCCGCTCGCCTGAAAAAAAGATTGCAACAAACAATAACTAACGCAATGTATCCACTATCCATCAGACGATGTCATACGTATCATACCATATAATACTCCATTTCTTTACATTACGTTTTTTATAAAGTCTAAAAAGACACGTTAGCCATGAGAATTTCGTCGAAACTCATATACGGTCGTACTGTTTTCCAAATGACAGCAGCATTACACAGACGTCAGCAGATTTCTGTCAGCTGTTCGTGAGTTTGGCCAATTTGGTCGAAATTCAGGTTTGCAAGCCGCGTGGGGCGTGATACGGGACACATCGGTCGTTGACATGTTGTAAACCCCCCCTACAAGTAACCCCTACCCCCGTTGACCTACAAATGTTTTCTTGAATGTACGAATGCTACCATATACGTCACGGGCGGTCCCAGCGATACCCTAGAAGTATCATATCATACGTACAGGTACGTACCAGGTAGGGTATAGATAGCTGTTAGCTGTCGCTAGCAACTCCCGCAGCAGGATGTTCGTAACTGTCGTCAACTTGTATGCGTTGGTGGATGGGGGACGGCAGTTGTTGTTGTCTCATCGCCATAATCTAGTCCGTGGACACAAGACAGGCTCCAAATCGCATGTGATTCCGTGCTGTGAGCTGTAATGGCCCTGCCGTGATGGTTGTGATTGGTCGAACACAAGTGTTGCCGGTCCTGGTTTCGTTATTGCCGGTCAATTCCCGGTAGGCGGACATGAAACCAGGCTTCAGCCACACCCAAACAGTTCCCACATCGGACAGATCACAATCTAGATCATCTAGATCCTATATCTGTCGTCATGATATGTTGTGCAGGATCTGTGTAGCACAGATCCAACCGAGGAAACATGTGCTGTATCAGTCAGATCATCCGGCTCTCTCCTGCAACACGATCTATATGCCATGCAGATCATCTAGATCAGGGATCATTCAGATCATCCGGCTATATCTCGGCAACACGATCAATAGCCATGCAGATCATCTAGACCAGGGATATGTCTGCCCTGAAATACACAGATCATGAACGGGAATCTGATTTGTCCGACGTGGAAAGAGGTCCCATTTCTTTGGCGCGGTGCAAATTAGAATCGCCCAGCAGCAGCCGAACCCCCCCCCCCTCCGCCTGTCTGTACTGCTACTACCGCATGCTACTGGCTGCGACGACAGCGTTGCTATCTGGCATGCTAGCTGTGTCCAACGCCACGATTGCCGCACACGACTACAGCGACACTCCGTCTGAAGTACTGCCGATACCTACTCATCAAAAGCGTGAGGTACTGGGGCGTGCTCAATATATATACACCAGGTATTCAGTATAATAGGCTTGGCGCACTTGTTGTTCTTGTTGATCTCACATTAGCTCATTGTCATACCGTGTACCTGGTAACACGCAAGATACCACACCCCCTCCAACAAACCCTCATGCTGATTGGGCACCGACAGTGGGGAAAATGAAAACGCCGAGCCATCATTTTCGTTGCATGCGCCCCGTTGTTTTGGAGAAAAACCTCCCGGGAATTCGTCCCCTGGGGGGGTTGTTATGGTTATCATGCTTGTTATATACCATGTACCAGGTATACGGTGATCTAGCACTAGCCCGTCGTCACGAAAAGGCGCAAGGAGTCTACAGGTATAAATACGTTCATACAAGTCATGGTCCCGTGCTAGTGCGGTACCCTATAGTAGTGCGGTGCCCCAGTTTAGTGCGGTGAGAATCGCTTGTCACGACCTTGCTCGTCTTACGGAGTACTACTGTACTGCGCCATCCCGGGATAGTGCGGGGTCCCACTTTAGTACGGGTATCATCGTCTGGCAAGGCAACGCACTAATGAGTGACCACGATTGTATGTAGGAAAACTAAGCAAAACTCAATCGGGGTGCGAGGACGACATCCAGTTCCACGACCGATTTTACGAACACAAAAAAAAGAGACGCACGCCAACTGCGACAAAAAGTATACCTGGTACCTGGTACATGACATGTCACTGCACTACGAGCGCGCGATTAAGCTACACAGGCTACCGCCGAAAACAAGCCCCGCGTCTGCACTGCTGTTACTGCCTGTACAGTATGCCACTGCTTGCAGGGCACAGAGTGTTGCTGTCTGGGGTGGTGCCAGTGTCCAGCTCCACTGCATTGCCGGACACGATTACTCATAGAGCTACACTGCTAGCCTGTCTGAAGTGCTGCCTGCATCTATTATCATATGATACGATATGATATCTACTGAAGAACGAAAGCGGGAGATACCACAGTAGTAATTGTGTAGTAAACAGCCGTCTGAAGTGCTGCATTGCTGTGAGGTACTGGGCCATATATTAAATACCCGGTATTTTGGGGCTGGCGTACTCTGAGGTACACCTTAACAGGAAGTTCAAGTAGGTATCCTGGCAGCTGGCAGTACAACAGCAGTCAGTATGATATGATACGCTAAGATACTGAACACCACCAGCAGGAGCAGTACTTCGTACCACTGTTGGGACGACCAACAGATCCTTCATGTAGGTTGGGGTCCCTTTACCCTGTACCCCCAACAAGAGCGAGGCGCGCCAAATGCATGTCACAGACAGGTGTTGCGACCAAAGCGGTGTTGTTACATAGTCAGGTGATACTTTCCTGGGGTATTGTTCCACTCCAGAGTGACTGGAGCCTGTTCTGTGACCACGGACTTGATAATGGTGATCATGAGTTCAAGTAAGAACAACGACAACAACGACAACAACAACAACAACAACCAACCGTCAACAAATAGTGGGATTTTTTATAAACAATTAAAAAACACACAACAGCTGTGAGATCTAGGATTTCGTCGAAACTCATCTTTGCAAGCTGTGT
>JAYJMJ010000405.1:1281685-1298836 GCA_036873875.1 Laminaria ephemera
TTATTATTATTATTATTATTATTATTATTATTATTATTATTATTATTATTATTATTATTATTATTATTATTAATATTGTTATTATTGTTATTATTATTATGTTTGTCATCCGACCATCCGACAATGTGCAGCATGAGCTTCAAATCAACGTCGATCACTCAGAAACATTCTTCCCAGAAGGTAGATTTTATTGTATTAATGTTCGCTCTACTGCGAGCATTCCTTTATTCGCAACCGCCCCGGATCACGGCCAAATAACTCGTGTCGACATCCAATGGTACTCGTCTAGCAGCTGGTGCAAGCGAAAACAGCACAAATGTATGAATACGCACTACCAACTCTACTACATAAAACACGGAAGATATTATTATTTAATTTGCCATCCGACAATATATAAAAGCTTTGCTTCTCTACCGACCTTCTTCTGCTCTACGACACCGTGGGGAATCTTGGAAGGAGACCGATACAGCAAGCTGTACAGCAGACCCAGAGAAATCGTCTACCTGGTATGTAACACGTGCACGACAAAGCCGATACAACTCCTCTTTCAACGGGATACGCACACTCAATAAGTATTACTAGCACGAGGCAGTCGGGCACAGTTTTATATCAATCTCTACAACCGCCCGCTCAACCACACACGGCAAGGTAAACAGCACTGTGGGCGTCGCCGCTCCTGACGCCAAACGAATATATTCGGTGGCGACCTCATATATATACTTGAGCGTGTTCAGAAGCAAACCTCTCCAAAAGTGGTAAATGACATTGCTCACTGCACAATTGCGTTGCCATCCTATCTTTTGAGTTTGTGACATCACTATTACGGGGGAACATAGTAATCAGGACCAAATATGGCTAATAAAAACAGGGGAACGTATATGCTTTTGTGTTTATCACGGGTTCTATTCACTATGGTCCTCCGTAATAGGGCTGTGAGTTGGCTGGAGTTATTGGCTACCAGGGTAGGTATTAGTTGGCTGGCGAAGTCAGGCAACTAACTAACTTTAGTCAACTAGTTGACTGGCTACGTACTCCTGTGTTCGCGGCGTAGTAGTACTAGTTGTCGCCGGAAAATACGTACTCCGTGCCAAACAAGCCTTCCAACAATACCTAGCCAGCTAAATAACTAGCTGGCGATTTTTAGACAGCCAACTCACAGCCCTAGGCATCACGGTTCTTAACTCTTAAGGTTAACCAACGTTTGACATTAGTCACGCCAACTTCACCTTCCGTACAGTAGGCCGCCAACACGCCCCGAGAGCCAGGCGAGATTGCCGCGTTGAGCTACAGACATAGGGGGGAATCTCGGAAGGAGACCGATCCAGTAAGCTATTATACAACAGAGTCGAAGAAACCGTCTAACGCGCTAACGACAGAGCCGAGCCGCGCATCAACCTCTACATTGTTGCGCTGGAAATTAGTGGGCATCATTAACCCGAATGATGATGCCTCGACTGATTGCTGTATACCTCCCGAAAATCGCCACCACCACAAGACGACAGCTAGTTGACGACACGCACTCACACCCACCCCCCACGACATAACGACGCGAATCGGAATAACACCGATCGTGAAATCCCACGACAAAACGACGCGAATCGGATTAACACCGAACGTGAAATTCGGTCGGGATGGGGGTCACATCACCACGTGATAACGATCACCTCCGGACAACTCGTCGTCACGACGTGGCACACCAGCCCCTTCTCTCGTCCCAATTATTCTCACGCCGGGTTGCCTTAATTCTTTCACCGTGAGCACTCGGAGAGCGGTTGAAAACACGACGTTGATGTTGTCGGAGCCTCACGCGCAACGATGGGTCGGCTTGCGAAAACTAATGCTACACTATCATAGAGCCGCTATCCCTCCAGCAGACCGACTCTGCTCTCGCACGTGTATACAGGTAGTAAACTCCAGACCCGCTCTGCTCTGGTACGAGTAGACTATACGCGTAGTAAACTCCTTGTCTCTTAATCCTGGAAAACGAGGTAGCACCTTTCTTTCAGGTTATGAACCTCGCCTTTCATCACTAAAAAAATGCAAATCCCGTCACTTCTGTCTAAACTTGAAACCTTCTATTCCAGCGACTGGGGGGGGAGGGGAGGGGCGGGATAATCGGACTTGTGCGTCCATAAAAAACACTATAGGAAAAAAATGCGGTACGGTATATATGGCTAACGCAGGCGGAGTATGTTGATCAGCAGAAACCGACAGCTACTTGTACGAATGCGAACGATAACTGAACGACTCGCCTTCCATAACCATGAAATAGCCGTCACGAAATAGCAATAACACAGAAGACTTCCGAGAACACGAAGTAAGCGTCGAAGGACAGCTTTACCCAACTTCTGGGAGTTAAAGGGCATCTGGGCCGGCGCCCTCTCGTTAACTTAGCCTGGGCTTAGTTTGGCCTGGGCTAGCCCCGTGCGACTGCCCCCATCGCGCCTTGCCCTCTAGACAACGCTGCAGCCCCGTATCAGCGACGTCCACATACTGTCCCTTAGTCTATTCGCAGCGCAACACTGATCCGCTCGTGCTCCGTGATTATCTACCTCAACTCCTCGACTACCCGTAAAGCCCAACTACCCTTACAGCCCTCCCCCATTGCGCACATGGCACGGGTGTAGCGCCTCGGTTTAAGAGCGTCAGCTACTTTCACCTGAACCTCTCTCTATCTCCGGTACCGCCTCTACATGTATGGAGGGAGCTCTGTTGCGGGTAAAAAACGTATCGCCTTTCAGGAACCTGCTACTAGATCGTACATCCACGGCAGCTCCCTTCCTATCTCAATGCAGGCTCTGTTCTCTCTTCTACACGAGGCTTCTCTAAGTTGGAGACGGCGGGTTGTTGCTCTTGAAAGCTTTTTCAACGACGCTCGATATAGACTGGGAGGTGGAGGTATTGATCAAGCTAGGGGGGTGGGTCTCGACAGCCTCAAAGCTTGCTCGCGACATCGCTGAAGCAGTCTTCAACGGCTGGCCTGGATCCACCACGCAGGGTGAGGGCAGAGCGAAGCGAAGAGAGGATGGCGTCAGGAAATACGGGGGGGGCTTTGGTGCTGTCGGCATTGTTCGGCATTGTTACCTACAGACGCGTGCTGCAGTAAGGGTGCGCCTACTTTTTCTGAGTCTCCTCGCTTGAGGAGCTCTATACCTCGCTCAAAAACTGACTTTGAGAAAAAGTGAAAGTGCAAAACGACGAGCAATCCCACGGCCTAGGTATGAAGTGAAAACTATTGTAAAACACAACAATAGTGCGTAGTTCCTCAGGTGAGGAGCCCCGTGAGTGAGAAATATTTTGGCGAAAAAGTGCTAGAAATACCCCTATCGGAGCACGACATCGATAACCGTTTGCCGCGCTCAAGCACCAATCATCGCTCACATTTGGCTCGTGGATGTAAGCGCCACCACACCCCAATGGCGGGAAATTTTCATACCTGTACGTAGCCGCGACTCGTACAAAACTCCTTAAAAACTCTTCCTCTTGCAAATGACTATATCACGGTATCGGAATCTAACCTGCTGATGGCGCACCGTATATGGCAGCAAGAATGATGGTTTACCGCGAACTCGCGCGTCGTTTGTCAAAATGCGACCGAAAGTCCCCTCGTTGTTTCACTATTTGTCAAAATCCTCGCATTGTACTCGTAGCCAACCCGAAGATGGGTTTTTCGGGATATATCGGGTATTCATCCTAGGCACGCCCGGCGTCTCACAGTCTACCCCGCATCCTCGCACGGTTTTCCCGACCAATTATTTTTGTTGGTATGACTGATTAGTGCCCCCCTGCTTGCAAATGCCGCTCACGTGGGGTTTTCTACTGTAGATGTTCGTACCTCCATGGGTCTTCTTGTGGTTCTGGAGTGTCCCTTCCGAAGGCGATGAGAAGAAATCAGTCCGGGTAGGCTCGGCATCCTTGTGTCCGAAAACAAACGCTGCAATTGTGGCAGCACCCGACGAGGTCCCGGCGCCAAATTTGAACGGCATCGTGCCCTTGAGCATCTCACCTCGTTCCGGGCAGAAGCAGAAACCTGCAGCGTTGTCTTCCTTTCCCCCGCTGGTTTCTTCTTTGCTTACCTCGTACCCCTCCGCCTTCTTCTCCCTCCGGTTCCTTCGCCCCCCTTTCCTCCATCCCTTTTTCCTCCGCGTGCCTTCACCCTTCATGTTTGCCAGGGCCGCTTCTCTAAGCTTCAAGGCCTCCGCGCCCTCATTCACCGCCTTTCGCACATGGTTAAACCAAATCATGAAGTTGCGTCGGTCATCCTGGTTGAGCCTACCAAAGATCATCGCCAGCTCTGCCCAAAGCAACCATGTACAAAGCGAAACGTGTGTTCGGATAACGTCACATGGGATGGGCGGGTGCGCGGTGTGAGCACTGTAGATGAGCACTACGGCTTGCTCAACTATGAAATTATGCTTTGCCATCCGTCGATGGGCAGCATGACTTCAACGTTGATCACTCATAAACATCCCAGAAAGTGGAAGAAAACCAAGGGAAATCCACAAGAAATATTCATGCGGCTTTCAACAGTGGCACACCAGATGCCGGATAATGGAGATGAGCCGCGCGGGAAGCCGGTGGTGCAGCGGAATCGTACGGAGGTGAAGCGTAGGACGCCATCTGAGTACAAAAGGTCAGCCTTGCTATTGCCCCCTTTATTCCTAACTCTACACTCTATACCCCCCCGTTGTTAGACTTTTGCCAACGCTACTGCGCCCCTGACAGGGGGTACTACAACGGTCAAATCGGCGCAGGGTGCCTGGGTTGAGAGTACGAAACATGCGCGTGATGAGCATGAAGACCTGGTTAGTGAGCAAAAGAAGGTACCAGGTATTATGATAGCGGAAAGGAGATTTTAGAGCGGAGTTGCACTCGCTCTAGTGAGAAAAAGCAGAAATCGGGTAAGGTACTCGGTTTATCGGGGGTTATGGGCCTCACTGCTGTGACTCAGGTCGATTGGCACCGCGCCACGCGTTCTCGCAGATCGCTACTCTCACCAAAGGCTGTGGAACTGACAGCTCGCCGACATCTCCTATTTGTGTCTGCCACCCAACTCTAGCTGGAATCCTCTCGGTAACCTCAATAAGGCGACAGGTCCTGTTCCACGAAACAGCCCCGAACGCGAAAATATTATATCACCTTCGAGTTCAAGACTTCGCTTGATCTCATCTTCCTCGTCGCACTCTCCAGCCTCTGCTCCGTCGGGGGATGCGTCGGTTTGCCCATCCTGGCCGTCCGCCGCTGGCTCCGCAGGGTCCAGCACAACGCCGCTGCTGGAATACGTCTTAACATAGTGCAGTGCGTCGGAAATTTGCAAACTGCACCACTCCTCCATGACTTTGTTCATGACTGCGTGGGAGAGCAGGGGGGATATATCACGAAGAGTGTGACCCTGAACGAAAATGAGCACGGGATAAATACGGTGTTCCTCACACTGCTTCCCATAACATCAACCAGCATAGGGTTTTTCTTCCAGGCTGACTGTACGATGTGTCCGAGTGTGACCCGCCTATGCGAGGCATGTAAAAAAACATATACCAGGAAGGGTACAGTATAGAAAACACCAAAGAATGTATGGCGCACATGTGATCCAGCATTACGATAAGGGATATTGGAAACAATTTAATAAAACCTACACCTAACCCTAATATTATCCTATGGACGGCCCGTACGACCGCTGTCCGGAACAACCCTGACAAACTAAAAGTCATGAAGATCATATCGAACACCGTACACTACTATTCACATGGAATGTCTCGGTAATTTCTAGGGCTGTGAGTTGGCTGACTATAAGTCGCCGACTAGTTACTAGTTGGCTAGGTGTTACAGATAATCCTTACGGTATTTGGCAGAGTTCTGTGTTTTTGTATCTGACTGGTGCGTTTGGGGCTCGCACCGCGCCTTGTATCAAGAAAAACTAAAAATAGTTGGTTGGCTTGCTTCGCCATCCAACTAAAAACTAGCTGTCAAGTCCAGCCAGTTAGCAGCCCTTAACTTCCATGCTAGAACCCATAAACCGTTTTACTTGCCCCGCGTAGGCTACTGGCGAGTGTCATGGCCAGAGAACAACCCCCCACCCCCCCCCCTATCGTGGCCTCAGAACTTCTTCTACCCAAAGATCACCAGGACGTTATGCCCGGCAAACGTTAACATCACATCAAGAGAAGCGTCCAAAATTGCGTACAACTGCGAATCTATCACATCTAATTTGGGTTTGGAGACCGAAGAGTCATCTCGGGTGGGGAGGGGTTGAAGGCAGAGGTTACCGGGGCCATGATCTCTAGAACGGGAGCAAGGCACCCAAAGTACGCTTGGAGGGGGGTAACAAAAAAAAATCTTCATCAATCCAATCCGGAATTCCTACATTATTGAGGATAACACACTTTGCGCACCTATTAATAAAAGTCAGTCGGCGAGTTGGGATCAGGCGAACGCCTCTGCAGGTACGTCACACATGATGCGCACACTTTAACGCATTTTCGGAGACCGCGTGAGCTTCCGGTCACCTGTCACCTTTGTAATCGCGGCTCCTAGCAGGCAATGCGTGAGCAGGTAGTGACGCAACGTTTGTGAGCAGAACGAGGGGTCTGTCGAAACACGCGTGCAATCCTGCCCTAGTGTTTATGTCGCTTTTCGTTTTTGTTCTTTTTTTTTACAGCGGCCGACACTTCAATCACCAGATTTGTTTTTGTCGCACGATAGGTTGGTGCCGCAAGATTTGAATAACTTCAGAACGGCCTGTCGGGGGTTTCTCCAGGTAACACATACTGGTATACATTTTGAATAAAGGTGTTTGTCGCGTTAGTAATAATGTGTTTTGCCTGACAGAAACATGACTCGAGCAAAACAAAACTGTGAGGTGTCCTTGCGGATGGATGGCTTGGAGACGCCCGCCATTTTTCGGCGATTGATCAAAGTTGCTAGAGTAAATTCGGTCGCGCCGGTATATGCTAGCGTCGACCCCGGACTCAAACCACTCCATCGTGGAGATTTGTTTCCGAGGATACAGCCGCGTGCAGTGAGACCATGGGAAACTTTATGGAGCTCGTAATCACATTTCGACGCAAGCCAACGAAGGTTGGGAGTACTGAACCCAATGCGCGACAGTATAAGAAAGGCGGGGTCTGGGATACGTCAGAGGGGAGAGGAGGTCTACGGTGCGATCTCGGGTCTAAGAATACGTCCATACATAGTAGTATTATAGCACTGCTGCAAAACGCAGGAACCTCACCGCTGATTAGCACCGCCGATTGTGACCGCTTCCGAATTCCCTTAACCTCCTCGCTGCTCTCCACTTGACTGGCGTCGGGTTTGAAGGTTGCCGCCTCAGTAAACACCGACTCTGATGCCCTAGCATTGTTGGTGTCGACCGCCGGATTGGATGACCTCAACCCTGCGGATCCCACTGCTGCCTCTGGCCTGGTGGCTGTTGCCCCGTCTTCTTCACCGCCGGGCTCCGTCCTCCTATCCTCCTCCATAGCGTCCAAATCCCTCGATCGCGTTAGCCTGTCGTCCTTCTTCTCGCCGTCGCTTGTGTCGTCGACCGTAGCCGAGGGTAACCCTAGGCTGGCGGCAACCACATCAGCCATGCGCAGCCCTAAGGACCTCATTACCACCTCTGGCACGATGACCGCTACCCCGTCTTCTTCGCCACCAGGGTCCGTCCTCTCACTCTCCTCCATCGCGTCCGAATCCTTCGGCCGCGTTAGCCTGTCGTCCTTCTCCTCATCATCGCTTGTGTCGGCGGCCGTAGCCGAGGGTGCAGCTCGACTGACGGCATCGACCTCCGCTATGCACACCGTGGTCATAGCAACCCTAGTATCAACCGCCGGCTGAGATAACCCCAACCCTACGGGCCCCATTGCTCCCATTAACGTGGTGGCTGCTGCCCCACCTTCTTCGCCACCGGGTTCCGTCCTCTTATCCTCCTCCATCGCGTCCAAACCCTTCCGCGGCGTTAGCCTGTCGTCTTTCTCCTCACCGTCGGACTTGTCTTTGACCGTAGCCGAGGGTGCCTCTAGGCTAACTGCATCGACAGCCGCCCGAGCAACGTTGGTGTAGACCGCCGGCTTGGATGAGCTCAACCTCACGGGCCCCACTGCTACCTCTGGCGCGATGATCGTTGCCCCATCGTCTTCGCCGCCAGGCTCCGCTCTTTTGCTCTCCCCGAAGATGTCCAAATCCTTCGGCAGCATTAGCTTGTCGTGCTTCTCCTCCCCGTCGGTTGTGTCGTTGGCCGTAGCCGAGGGTACCTCTCGGCTGACGGCATCGACATCCGCTGTGCGCAGTGTGGCGCTGTTCAACAGATAACGACGGGAAGCGTGGGTGGATTAGCTATCCCTCGTCGCATGGCGGCGTGCGCGCGACGACGAGAAAACTTCGCCGTTCAAGTTATACAAGAAAACACGCGTACGAGCGGTCGAACCTTTCTTTGTGCATTTAGTGCATGCGCGTCGCAGTAGTGTCGTGGTATCACACAAACCTTAAGCGCGGGTGATCGTTTAGGAATCAGGAACACATAAAACATTCGGCGAGACAGGATTAGGATGTTTTGGTTGCCTTACAGCAATAATCGAGCAGGGAAACGCGATCACAGACAGAGTTGGCCTTGACGAGCCGATTCGTCGACACTCTAAGCGAATATGTGAAAGCCTTCTACCGGTAGAGTACAAACGGAAGCCCAACCTCCCGAGTGTAGAGGATAACTCGTGACCGATTCGACTGAGAGTGCGTTCTATACCCCCGCCGGCTTACCTACGGCACGTACGCCCCCCCGTGATCGTCGGGGACGCATCGTCGTCGTGCAGGACACCGCGAAGGCCAGCAACGACCCTGGACCATGGCGAGATGAAGGGCTGTCGTCCGAAGGAGGCGGTGGCGACGGGGGGTGTGGCAGCGGCGGCGGCGGTGACCTCCGGTGTCCCTCGCGCGACGGTACTGTTCAACAGAAAACGATGGGAGGCGTAGGTGGATGGACGAACCCTCGTCCCACGGTGGTGTACGCGGAGCGGCGAGCAAACATCGCCGTTCAAGTTGTACGAGGAAACACGCGTACGAGCGGTCGAACCTTTCTTAGTGCGTTTAGTGCATGTGTGCGCAGTAATCTCTTGCCCGAATCAGATGGATCCAGAATTGGAGCAAAATTGGCTAAAAAATTGGTTCCAGCACGTCTGGTTCGAACATTTTTGAATTTCTGCACCAAACGAGGTAATTCCTGAAAGCCTAGCCGACAGCCGTGAGAACAGGGTAGGCAGAGGGAAAATGCAGACCTTACTATTCGCCCTACAAACAACAAGAACGTGGCGAAAAACATTTTCTGCCCGATCATTTCATTCCTAGGGACAGTCGCCGCGTTGAGCGCGCACTCAACGCGGTGGTTTATCCAGGGCGAGGCCCCCCTGCTTCGGGACAGGGGAGGCCTCAATCAAATCCAGTAGATACATTGAAAAAATTATCGGCGGCAGCGTTAAAGAGTACCACAGGAAATACGTTTGCAGTCATGGATTGCCTTGACGAGCTGATTCGTCGACACTCAAAGCGCTTCTGTGGAGGGTGCTACAGTGAGGGTCTCCCTATAGTGCCGGTTTAATAGTGCCTATTTCCGATAGAATGCCGGTGGTGAAACCGCTTGGTACGACTGGAACCCCCTATACTAGTACAAGTATCGGTGCTGTACCCAATAGTGCCGATGTCTGCTATAATGCCGGTATTTGCGGCTGGCACATACCAGCGCTATAGAGGGATCACTACTGTATTGGCTACCGGTAGAGAACAAGCGGAGGCCCAGTCGTCCGAGCGCAGAAGGTAACTCGTGACCCGTTCCGCTGAGAGCGCGAATCTATAATCGCGACACGCTCCACGTTCACGCCAGCTTACCTGGTGCCCGTACGCTCCCCCGTAATCGTCGGGGACACATCTTTCCCGCGCAAGACACGCTGAAGTTCAACCATGGCTCTGGACCGTGACAAGACGAAGAGCTCTCGCCCGCCGGAGGCGGTGGCGACTGGGGGTGCGGTGGCGACGGCGGTGCCGGCGGCGACCTCCAGTGTCCCTCGCGCGACGGTACTGTTCATCGGAAAACGACGGGAGACTTGGGTGGATTGGCGAACCCTCGTCGCAAGATGGTGTACACGTACGTACGGTAGCTGAAAGATAATAATCGCTGGTTAAATACGCACCAGACCCCAAATATTTGTCCTGTCGAACACTTCAGTCGGTGCGGGTGCATGTGTTCCGCACTACTGCCGTGGCAGGTAACGTCTCCCAAGCGCGGGTGCTATTGTTTGATTCGGAGCAGCGTAACCTTTTCGGGCGCCGGCGATCGAAGATTCTCGGTTGCCTCACAGCAAGAATCACACCCGGAAACAATTTCGAGCTTTCGGATGAGTGGACAAGCCTATTCGTCGATACTCCAAGCGCGTATGTATGAGACGCAAATGCTGCGGTAAGGGTGCACCTAGTTTTCCTGCGACTCCTCGCATGTGGAGCTCAATACCCCACCCAAAAACTGACTTCGAGGGAAAATGAAGGTGCAGCCCGATGAGCAACCCCATGGCCTAGGTATACAACGACAATACTGTAAAATTCCAACGACATTGGTTAGTTCCTCGTTTGAGGAGGCCTGTCGGTTAGAAGTAAGGTGTTTGCGATTTCCAAACTCTCTTGGTTCGGAAAAAATGTAAAAATTGGTATTGAAACCGACGAATATCATAGCTCATGGCCAACCAACCCACGAAAAAATGAGATTAGAAAATTTTTAAAAAAAGCTAGAAAAAAAAACAAACTAACCTAACTTTTCGCTGGTTTTTCGTGGGTTGGTTTGGCCTTGGATTGTGATTTCGACGGTTTCAATACTATTACTCTATGTTTCCTACCCAACTCCTACCCAACCAAAGTCGGTACATCGCAGACACGCTAGTGTTTTGACCAACAAGTGCTGCCCCTATCTTAGCAGGGGTCAGAAGTTGCTATAAACCAGTGCGAATGTAAAAGCTCCTACGGGTGGAGTACTAACGAAGGCCAACCGGCTCGAGCGCAGAAGATAACCGTTGACCCCCCCCCGCTGATTTTTTTGTGTTTCCGCTCCACACCTACGGCAGCTTACCTCGCGTGCGGGCGCCCCCCCGCGATTGTCGGGGGCGCAACGTCTTCCTGCAAACCACCGTTGATATCGGCAGTGGTTCTGGCTCGCGACATGACAGAACGCTGTTCCCTGACAACGGTGATAATCTCAAATGCGTCCTGGCCGAAGCGGCGAGGAGGGGGCAGGTGTCAGATATTTTCAGTTTAACAGATTCTCTTGACGTGCTGAAGCTCATTGGTTGAGGTTCCACCGCAGTGTCTCAGGTTGCACCGCATATATTTGTTTAACGTACCTACCAGATACGCGAGTACAGAGTTCGTGGCTGGATGTCTAACGCAGTTCTTCGTCCACCTCCCCTGAGATTGCGACTTGCATCGTCTACTTTTCGCCGGGGGGGATACTGCTCGGCGGGCGTCATTCGAAAGCAGAGATGAACACTGACATTGCTTCCTTCGGTATTCGCTCGCAACAATTTCCTATTTGTGTTGATATTGGATTCATCTAACAAAACACGATAAAAACATTGTTTGCTACTTCGTACAGTAGTAGCTCTTTTAGCTTTATCCTTCGACTGCAAAATAAGTTTCTTCCCCACTGCTTGTGCCTCCTGACCAAAAATCGACAATGATTCAAGAAGTGCATAACCCTAGGACTTTCCCGGCGTAGGTAGCACACCGTTTCATGCAAAACAATGGCTCGGGGATTGGGCTAACGTTCTTGAACTGCTACAAATCTACGCTCTCTCAAAATTTCGGAACTTAAGGAAATGCATCGTTCACCATTTTTATAAAAAATTAAAAATACACTACAGCTGTGAGATCGAGGATTTCGTCGACACTCATCTTTGCAAGCTGTGTGTGATACTCCGATCGCTTTTCTAATCTCGCCCCTGACTTTCTACTCGCTTTTTCGATACAGCAGTTTATTATTAAATGGTACCCGGCTCTTCATGCAAACCACCGCAGGATGAGCGAACGTGGTGGAATCCACAAGATAAAATAAACCATTCATAGAAATGCGCTAACTCAAAGGATCGAACACCAAGCTCGATTGCTTCTTAGCTAAGCCAGCACGAACGTCAATTGTTTCGAAGGCTGGCCTTCACCGTTGCCGGCATCAACCGATCAGGGGCGACTAGACTAGGTCATGCGTTCAGCGCTGTTTTTAAAGCTTTTCTCACCACCTGGGGTGGCGCTGCCTCCAGTGCGATCGGCCCAGCGGCGGGCCACGCCATCGGCGCGAGTCGATCAAGTGCATAGGCCTGTTTGGCCGGCTCTCCCCAGAATAAAACCCAGACACCGCTCCGAGGGCCGTCGCTGTAACCGCATGTCCTGATGATCTCTCCGAACGGAAAGTGCGCCTCAAACGTCAAGAAAATGTCCAAGCTGTGGACCATGTTTGCCCACTGCAGGGTCTCGAGGGAGGGGGGGGGAATCTCGCACATGGTGGCGGAGATGACCATGTTGGACTCGACCCATGGTCGCTGGCCAACATCGCCACCATCCTGTCGTCGTCCTCCGACCGCCAGGGTGTCGTTCTTCCCGGGCGGACATTGTTGACCACGGTGACAAGGGCGGCGGGGGAGGGGGCGTGACGAAGGAATACGATCCAGGATATTATACTATTGCTCGATCTCGCCCCTGACTTTCTGCTCGCTCTTTCAAAATAGCAGCGTATTATTGTTGAAAGCTACCTGGCTTGTGAAGCAAAAGACGCAGCATGGACAAACACGGTGAAACTCATTCGCGAAAAAAAGGTACAATTATAAATGCGCTAACGCCAAGCTCGATTGCCTCACAGCTAAACCAGCACGAACGCCAATTGTTTCGAAGTTCGTTGTCGTGCTGGTTGCCGGTATCAATCGATGAGGTTGCCGTTATCAATCGATGAAGGGCGAATAAGACTGCGTTGTCGTGCGTGCGTTCAACATTGTTATTAAAGCTTTGCAGAGGTCGTCAGAGTACCAGTACCATCCAGTACTAGTCGTTGAAGCTCTTGATACTCCAGATACTCGCGAGTACTCAGTCATTTCAGCTTTTGGTACCCCAGGTACTCGCAGGTGCTCAGTCATTTTCAGCTTTAGGTACAGGTACTCAGTCATTTCCAGCTTTAAGTACTCCAGGTACTCGCAGGTACTCAGTCATTTTCAGCTTTAAGTACTCCAGATACTCGCAGGCACTCAGTCCTTTTCAACTTTAGCTACTCCAGGTATTCCCAGGCACTCAGTCATTTTCAGATTTTGGTACTCCAGGAACTCGCGAGTACTCAGTCATTTTCAGCTTTTAGTACTCCAGGTACTCGCAGGTACTCAGTCATTTTCAGCTATTGATACTCCAGGTACTCGCGGGCACTAAGTCATTCTCAGATTTTGGTACTCCAGGAACTGAATCATTCAAAATGACGAAGTACTGGTACTCTGACGACCTTTGCATGTCTAAGTAATCTTTCTACATATGGTACAGCAGTACGATCGTATCATGCGTACTCGTATATACGTGCAATGTCCGCATAGGCTGACCTGCAAGGAGATAGTCTGTCCCTTCTACCTGATATGTCCCTTCTACCTGATATCTTAATACAACATAGAAGGCCAGCAACAAAACAATCGAAAAAAAAATGGGACAAAAATCGATTAAAAACAAAACGGTACTCGGAATACTCAGTCATTCCAGCTTTAGGTACTCCAGATACTCGCAGGTACTCAGTCATTTCCAGTCTTACTTACTCCAGGTACTTGCAGGTACTCAGTCATTTTCAGCTTTAGGTACTCCAGGCACTCGCAGGTACTCAAGACATTTTCAGCTTTAGGTACTCCAGGTACTCGCAGGTACTCAGTCTTCAGGTATTCGGAGGTACTCAGTCATTTTCAGCGTTAGGTACCCCAGGCACTCCCAGGTAATCAGTCATTTTCAGCTTTAGGGACTCCAGGTACTCGCAGGTACTCAGTCACTTTCGGCTTTTGGTACTCCAGGTACTCGCAGGTATTCAGTCATTTTCAGCTTTTGGTACTCCAGACACTCGCAGGTACTCAGTCATTTCCAGCTTTTGGTACTCCAGGTACTCGCAGGTACTCAGTCATTTTCAGCGTTTGGTACTCCAGGGACTGATTCATTCAAAATGACCGGTACTGCCGCGAGTCATTGACTAAGTACCAATGACTGGTACCGGAACTCTGACGACCTTTGAGCATTGCTCACCGCCTGGCGTGGCCCTGCCCCCTCCTCCGTGGTCGCCCCAGCGCCGGGCAACACTACCGGTACGCACCCCTCGCGGGCACTGGCCTCGGTGTGTACCTCTCCCCAAACCGAAATGATTTGTCCAATCGGAGAGGGATCCTCAAACAGGAAGGAGCCGTTGAACCCGCGGAGCACGTTTGACCGGAGGTTGTGGAGGTATACCATCCTAATCTCGAGCATGGTCGCCGAGATTACGATGCTGGACTCGATGCATGGTCGCTGGTCAGCGTCGTCACCATCCCGCCGTCGTCCTCCGACCGCCAGGGTGTTGTTCTTCCCGGGTGGACATTGTTGACCACGGTGATAAGGGCGGCGGGAGGGGGGCGTGACGGAGGATTGAGATCCAGGACATCATGATGATGTACGGCCGCTCGTGGAACACAACAAACACCCCTCAACCTCCTACAATAGCGCAATGTACAGACAAGGCAGTTGTCCTCACAGGATAAATTTCGACACAAAAAACAGGACATAGGGTATGATGTATCGCCCAGGCACGGCAACTATCCCACCCTAAACGGCAACGATATCAGACGAAACAAACCAAGCCCTGAAATATAATTTATGAATCACATGCCAACACGGCAACAGATGAACGTGCGCCACCATGCTTTTCATCTAACGTTTGGTAGGAAAGAAAAGCGGAAA
Source organism: Laminaria ephemera (assembly GCA_036873875.1). Taxonomy (NCBI): domain Eukaryota; class Phaeophyceae; order Laminariales; family Laminariaceae; genus Laminaria; species Laminaria ephemera. The sequence continues at coordinate 1,296,653 of JAYJMJ010000405.1, forward strand.
GACGTGTGACGGCTCAATCCAATCCAAGTTCATATGTTAATTAATCCCAACCGAACCTACCTGCAACATCAACCGGTCCACAGTCCTGCGCAGGCTGCAGATCTCTGCGCCCATGCCCGACAGCTGCTCGCTGAACCTCCTAGATGTGCGGATGGCATTCTCTTCTGCAGTAAGCTTCTCGTTCTCAAGCGAGTCCACCTTATACAGCAGCTCCCGCACATCGTGTTGAAGGTAGGCTGCCAAAGAGAGCGTGTGGAAGGGGAGGAGGCCAAACCAAAAGCACAACCGGATGATAAGTGTGCATCTTGCTAATTACGTCGTCGCGATCGTTGTTTTGAGTCGTGTGGGAGAGAGATTTCTCCCGTCTCTCTATTTACTATGATTTGATACCAGCCGTGTTCCGAACTAATACCGCCTACAAGGCAATGCTACGATAGGGAAGGGACTTTTAGGCCCAAACCCTTCTGACTAATGGGGTTCCTCAATTGTACAGAATGGAGGTTGAGTTCGTGCATAGTAGGTTTCCTTTTTAGTAGGTTTCCCTCGGTTTCCTTCTACTTCCTCTGAGAATGTTTATGAGTGATCGACGTTGAAGCTCATGCTGCACATTTGTCACATTAGCGGATGGCAAAAACAACAACATTGATAATAATAATTGAAGAACCCCCCAACGTCTTTGTAATGTTCTTGGTGTTCAACTTTTATATTCGTTGTGTCCTTGGCCCATGGGATTCATCGGGTGGCGTGTATAATTTTTCTCAAAGTCGGCTTCCGGGTGAGGTACAGGGTATAGAGCTCCTCATATCAGGTGCACACCTACATAGCATGCGCCTACACACACAAACGTCAGTACAATAACAGCTGTGGCTCAACGCACCCGCCTTCGCTAGTGTAAAAGCCCAAAGGGTTTTTTTAGTGCTCTTTCTCTCTCGCAATAACAAAAAAGGCGACACCCAAACTCCGGTCCGAACCACGATATAGCGAGAGAATAAGAAGGATCGAGAGAGGCTATAAACCAACAGGGGAAAAAATCCTTGAAAAATCGTTCAACGGGAATCGAGTTTTTTTTTTTTGTGGTCGTTTTTTAATAAAGAAGAAAAATTTACCGTCGCGCTGACAGATACTTGGTACTCCACACCATTGTAAAACAAGCAACCTGATTCAACCCTTTTGAAGAACACACAAAACAACAATTTCCCGGAAAAGCATCGATCTCTCTGCCTCTCTACCGTACACCAGAAAGAGGCTACCGGTCATCGAAACAAATCATGCCAGGTATGGTTTCGTCTCGACCGGGAGACGTCAAGGGGGGTTATATTTGTATCCTCCGGCAGAAGGGCAAATTTACAGCTGCGCCTGGTACATTCTAAGACGAATACAAGAAAGACAGGCTGATCTGCAATATACCTGGTAGCAATTAAGACAGGCCCCTCTCTGGGAAGCGGATTAAGCAAAATTTCAAGACACGCCTTAAAAGAGGGGGGCTAGAAACCTGGCGGGTTAATGGATACCCGGGCAAGAGCCTCGATCCCGGTAAATCTACATGCCTAAAATGCACATATCAATAGTAGTAGTAGAATGCGCCTTGTGTTAGCTTTTCCGTCCAGAAGGAATTGTGCACTGCACATTGTCGGAAGCAAAATGAAACAACGCACAGCAACCGTCTGGCCTTACCCGTGCCATGCTCCGCCTGCCTCAGGTCGAAGGTCACGTCCTCAACTCCCCTCCTCAACTCGTCCAGCATCTGCTCGTCATCCACCCGCCCATCGTCCTCTTCAATCGCACGACGCGAAGACCTCGCCCCCCTGGAGAGATACTCGGGGACGATTTCTCCAGCCGAGGCCTGAAAAAACGAAACAAAGCAGGTACCGGACAAGCTATTCGACACATGCCACGGCAAGGGTGCACCGATTTTTTTCTGGGGCTCCACACTTGAGCAGCTCTATACGTCACCCAAACATTAACCTTGAGAATAGGGTGTTTGCGACTTCAAAACTGTTTTGGGTTGGACAAAATGTAAAACTAGTGTGGAAACCGACGAATTTCATAGCCCATGGCCAACCAACCCACGAAAAAAATAGGTTGGAAGTTGAAAAAAATTGTGGCAGTAGGAAAAAAAAAACTAACCTAATTTTTATCTGATTTTTCTTGGGTTGGGTTGGCCTTGGATTGTGATTTTGACGG
>JAYJMJ010000405.1:1298936-1311773 GCA_036873875.1 Laminaria ephemera
GCCATGGTCGTCAACGAGCGCCAAGATGACTGGGATGCGCAACTACCCCACGTGGAGTTCGCCTACAACAATTCGGTCAGCGCCGCCACCGGTCTGCCCCCCAACGAGGTCCACACGGGCAGGCTCCCGCGCCTCCCCCTCATTATTTTCGATCGCTCCGAGGTCGCCGGCCATCAGAGTTTAGCCCGCGATCACCTGGCATATTGCGACCTGGCGTCGGATCTCCAACAGCGCGCCAACGATATTGTTCGCGAAATGCATGCCCTGACAGGTTCTCGCGTGGAACGGCGAAACTCAGTGCTTTCGGACGCTTTGCGTCAGGTCCCCAACTTCGTTGTGGGTAATTGGGTTTGGCTGTATAATACGGCCTCCACTATTCGCCAAGGCGTCAAGGCCGGCACGGATGCGAAGGTGCTCAAGGCCAAAATTGCGCTCAATTGGACGGGCCCCTACAAGATCCCTGCGGTCGGCCCCTGTCCCTCCGGCGACACACCGGATGGTTCCCCCCTCGGGGATAAACTCCTCTGTTTGGATCTCCCCACGGACATGCCCGGCGCGGATGCGTACCGCCGCGTCTCCGTCGAGAGCTTCAAGCCCTGTGCCAACCCCCACGACCGCGGCGACATGCCTATGTATCTTCTGGATGGATTGACGCAATACGTGCTCAACAATTTCACCAATAAATCCCCCCCATATCACTTCACGCAGGACGACGTGTCGGCACCCCTCCAGCGGCTCGAGGTGGAAAAGATCACCGGCCACCAATCGGTCCGTGGTCGGCGTGGGGTCATCGTGGTGATGTACGAGACGCATTGGACTGGGATCTCTCGTCCATCATCCGAGCGGGAGATGAACCTCCAGCTCTCACGAAAATAAATTTTGCTCTATTGGGCTGGCACTCCGAACCACCACCGCCAAACTAACCCCCTATACCTCCAGATGCGCATTGGTGCTGCGCAACGGGAACTCTCCCGCGCTACCGGCAAGCGATTCCTGGCACCCGGCTACGGCTGCGTGCCGCGCGCTGACTGGTTGCGCCACTACAGCACTACAGTGCTTCCGAACGGGGCCCGTTTTTGGTTCAAAGCGGCTGACGGCTTGTGGTGGTTAGGGGAAATCAGCGCTCGTACCACTACCCACGGGAAATATTTGGTGCGTTTTCTGGACGACATGGGACCGATCAAGCTTCCGCTCTCTCCGGCTCGCTATACGACTTCCACAGGAGGGATTCAAGGTTCTTGGTGTTTCCAAGTCCGTCGGGGTAGATCAATTGCATGCGGGATCCAAAGTATCGTAGATGAATTTCGAGGCGCGGGCGTGGTTAGTTGACGTTCACATCACCACCGCGCTCGAGTGTTTGAATCCTGTTTTTCTTGATTTTGGGTTATGGTTCTTCGTGGGATATTCCTTTTTCTTGGTTTGACTTAGTTTTCATGGGGGGGTGTTCCGCTTTTTCTCCGCTCGTTGTCGACGTCGTCCCCGCAGGGTTACGAACGATGTCCATTCCGCGCGTGAGCAGAATTTCGTACGTAGTGTTCTGGTAGGCTTTTGCAACCGCTCAGGGTTTTGCTGGTAAAGCTTTTGACCATCCCGCCTTTGACCCCAGCGTATTTCGCATTTTGTTAGTTAGCCGTTTTCTTTTTTCTGTGTTCCGTTTCCCGCCTTCCGTTCTTCGTTTTCGGTTTTTTCGTTAGCATTTTTCCTGAGGCTTCGTAGCCTCACAGGGTAGAGGTGTGGGAGTGGGTTTTGAAGAGCCGCGTCTTCGAGTCATGTTTTAGACCGCGGAACCGGTGCTTCCCCGATTCTCCCATATTTCTGTGTATACGGCTCATCAGGGTGGGCTAGTGTTGTGGTATTACCCTGGGAGCCAGACGCAAGTTAGGATCCAGGATTCAAGATATCGGATACTTCTGAGTTAAAGGGTTTCACGCGCCCTTGTGGGCATGTGCGTACAGGGAAACAAGGGGATGATAATAATGCCTCGCGCAACAGCGATCAGAGTTCCCTTGCGTGACCTGTGGTAGATTAATACAAAAATATTTACTAAGGACACACAAGTGAGTGGCATCGTGGGATCTGCTTAGTAGAGAGACCTGCTAGGAGTTACCTGCACCAGGGTACCTAGTCACATCAGACTAGTAAGGTAAAACCGATATCAACAAGCTGTTAGACTTCGGCTTCGATAGAGCGAACCGTAACCGTCCATCCAGGCACCCCCACTGGTGGAACGCTGTCTGTGATATTTCTGTCCGTCGGCACGCGCTGATGCTTGTTGTGCTGCGCTCATCAGCATCGTCTCGCTGTCTGTCTTCAGAAAAAATGGCTGCTACCAGGTATTATTTTGCAGTCGGGGGGTCCCAATTGTGCCGGTATGGACCAGCCCAAATACCGGCACTACTCAGGGTTTTACAGTGGGGGGTCCCAATAGTGCCGGTGTGTACCAGCCCAAATACCAGCACTACTCAGGGCACCGGCACTATTGGGAATAGGGTTATATACTTAAAGAGAGTTACTTAAATGAGGGACTTCCACCGCGCCAAGCGATTTCACCGGCACTTCGAGAGTAGTGGCAGCACTATTCAACCAGCACTAATGTCTGAATAGTCTGAAACGGAAATGTTGTCCGTTTTGGACGGAAGCAAAACCCCAGCATACCAGGTAGCATACATATACAACTCAAACCGGGTGCCCGGCGGCCACTGCGACTGAATGCTGCTGCACCTGTCTCGTCTCCAGTGCCACAGCAGTACCATGGCAGTCGCATGGCATGCCATTGCCATGGCGTGGCATTGCCATGGCACCATGGCTTGGCATCGCCATGAAGGTCAATGACAGCGTCATTGCCGTGGCACCACGGCATGGCACTGCCATGAAGGCCACAATGAATGGCAACGCCACACGGCAATGCCGCCATGGAAAGGCCATGGAAATGTCAAATGACGTGCATCGTTGTTGGTCGGTTCTCTAAGACAAGTGCACGCCGCCCCCAGATTGCTGGTAGAGATACGCATTGCTGGCCCATGATCCGCTGCGCAGGCACGACGATCAGCTTTGCTTAGAGGCAACTACTGCTTTGCCGGGGAGTTAGAGCTTCGCAATTCAAAAGAATCAGAGCGCGCAACACAGCAGCAATAAGCAGCATTTCAAATCGCGCTTCTTCTCACAGCCAAATTTCGTCGGGGATGAAGTCGAAGGTGATGCCTCCTCGCAAGATCCCTATCGTTACCACAACAACCGAAGCCTTGACGACCGGCATCCATGGTATGGGTGGCATGCTCAGTTGGTGCCTTCGCTATTGCTGGTGGTGTAGGTACCGATGCAGTGCTGCATGCGGTGGTAGCTCTTCGAGAGCGGGCGAAGCGCCAAAAGTAGGAGCACAAGATCGGCGTCTTTTGATATGCTGAATATTGCAATTTGAAATGTCGTGTTTTTTCGTTATTTTTGATCGACGACAGCTACGAAAGCAGCATTTTGGTATAGAATAAAGTATGGAAATCGGGGATTTGTTTTTAGTGGAGAAAAACGAAGAAGAAAACGTATATAGGCAGACAGAGACCGACGGAATAACACGGAGACTGACGGAACAACGCCCGTTCACCGACGACATTCCAGTCAACACCGACAGGACCCCAGCGGCGGACTGTCAGCTGTTGCTCGGCTGTTTAGGTGTACGAGTACCAGGTACGAGTTACGAGTGGGTGTTGCCTCCCCCCTTGCTTCTTCCTCGAGGTACAGCAGCAGCAGCAGTACTGCCATCGTAGGTGTCTGACTTGAGCATCGCCGCTCATTGCAGCGCGGGGGGTGCACGGCAGCAGCAGTACAATTCATACCTGGTACCTGGTACATTTTTTCTGCGTAAGTAAATTTTTCTGTGAAAGTAGATAAAAGCAGGATAAAAGTGGGCAGCAGAAACGGCAAGAAGCTTTGTCCGGATTCACCTCATCTCAAGCGATGGAGCGAGATTTATTTCTGGGTGGCCGGCGGATGCTTTGTGTGTAAGCAACATGATGACGGAAGGTAAGGCGACCGCCAGTCCGCCATATTTTCCAGTCTGTGCCCAGAGTGATGGTGGCCCAAAATTAGAATTTACCAGAAGAATTGTCTTGTCTACACCAGCGCAATCAGGGGCGTCACCGGTCTATACGTATCATGGAGGATTGAAGAACCCGCGACAGATGTATCACTCACATTGCAAAGTTGAGGACCAATCAGTAAAGTTGAACTCACAGCTAATGTCGTAAAATATTTGTATAAAGAACATCTCTTTTCTAGTAACGTCGCCCCCAAGAACAACAACGTTCTTGCACGTCACCACCACGGTGGATGACATCGGTTACGTGATAAAGGGCGACAGATTTGTACCGATAACCTCATCGGGGATAATCAACACGACCCCGAACATCGAAGGAGCGACCAAGGGTGTCGCAGTTGGTCCCAACCGGCAAACCGCGCACATACGATCCGACCAGACGACCATCCCCAGACGTTCAAAAAGTCTCTTCATCAAACGTTTCCGTGAAACGAGAGCTACCAAGATCAGAAACCTACGTAGAGTTACAGAGCTATTCTATGCCTCAATATGTTACAGCCACCCAGGGTCCTGCGTTCCACATCGCTTGGGCGCCCCGCGGATGATGGGCTTCGTCTTTCAGAGCATGGGAGCTGCAAAACGGCTCGCGCTCGAGCTAAGCAAGACCGACACCACAGAAAAAAAAAGCAAGAAAACAAAATCGCCATTGCTGGCAGACTACCTGCCCTTGAACCTACAAACACCACGAGCGGAGGAAAACACCGCAATATACGTGCTGCCGTCCCATTCGCTCTTCACCGAATTGCACTACTACAACTCTTGCCCCAACCGACGCAACAGAACCCCCAGGACTTCGTCCCATCTCGGGTGTCGAATTTTTGTCAGCGATATTTTACATAACAAAACAGAGCAACACAGGGTAGGTATCCTCGACAGAACAAACAACGTTGTGGCGTCCAAGGCGTCAGCAGCGCGTAACCTGCATTCGGCATCAAGCCTAGAAGTTTCCCCCGACTGCACAGTTGTATTCCGCACAGCAGTCTCCATCGAGCCCAAGCGAGAGACAGAGAGAGCGTTACGAGTTGCTCCACAGCTCACGGGGTTCAAAATTTCGGTTCCTATCTCCTCCCCCCCCCTCCCCCCCCCACGCACATGCCATCTCTTTTTTTCTATTTTCCTCAAACACCACGTGAAAAACTCAGCGAAACGCAGATCGGAACAGCACACAGCAACGCCGTCGGTGAAGACGCCAATTTCGAGTTCCAAAAGAGGAAAAGCCCGAACCACGCACTGCCTATCCCAACCGCAGTTGTGAACAGACCAGCACACACCGAAAAACAAAACAATAAAACAGTTCTGACCCTACGCCGCAGCCTCCACCGCCTCTACGGAAGGTGTCTTTTGTCCAGCCCCGCCTTCCTTTCCTCCTTGCGCTTCCGCACCAAGCCGTTTCACAAGAGCTTGGATCTGTGAGGAGGGGGGGGGGCGTACTCATTTGTTGCTTGCCTGACATAGTCATTTGACCGTTGACCACGTATCCCTTTCGAGGCGGAGCACCGTGCCTACTCTTAATAGAGATATCTCCAACATTTGGGCGCTTATCACGTTTTTTCCGTGCATTACATCAAATACAACATGCCTAAGTTATCCCCTACCTGTTCCGCATTTTGTGGCCACCATCTATCTCCTAGGACAGCGATCGTTTTCCCGCTACTATTTGTATTTTGTGTACCAAACTTCTCCATGTCAAATGCATTTGTCTACTTTCCTCGTGATGCCGAGAAAGGAAGACACTAGAAGCAACGATCGAGACATTACCTTGCGCTCGTCGTCCGAATCGTCCAAGGCTCTACCGCTTTGCCCTCCGTACTCGGCCGGTATTTGCGAGATGTCGATGTCCTGCTGCATCGTCTCCATAAAGTCCGTTCCAAGAATGGAAATTTTCGACCGAGTCCTGCTCGAATTTTTGCACGCGGCGCGAAAGGAAGAGGCGACCACAAGAACGTACGCAGCGGATCGGGGGAGGGGGGGGGGGGGGGCGTGTTCGAAGTTACATGCGATGGCCACAACAGTCCTCACGCGATGGGCGGTGAATGGGCATTTCAACCCTTTCTCATTGATGCTTTTTTGTGATGTTTCCTGTCATACAGCAACGACCCCGACCCTTTCTCAATGGCTTAAAAATACACTACAGCTGTGAGATCTAGGATTTCGTCGAAACTCATCTTTGCAAGCTGTGTGTGATACTCCGATCGCGCGTGATACGGGTTGTTTTGTGTTGTTTTTTTATCATACAGCAATGACGCCGACCCATTCCCAACAACGCCTTTTGTTGTTTTTCTCTCAATATATAATGACGCGACCCCGATAAAATCCGGGAGTATAACGCAGTAGAACCCTACCTTCCCCCCCCTCCCCCCCCTCCCTCCAACTCCTGCCTGGAAATTCAATCCCGCGTGGCACGCAAGGCTTCCTTCGCCCCGTAAATTTGATCGGACTTCGCTTACCCAGCCTTTCGCGTATGTTGTTATAGTTTCCCGTGAGGTTTCGCTTGATTCAACATTTCCCGTGATAAAAAGTGAAGACGCATACGTGTATCGCCACGTCAATCAACCAGATCGCTTCAAAACACGGGCTGTGCGCCCTGAAAAAGACAACGCGCCTACTCGTAGTTGGAGTACCTCCGCCGCTAACTTTAACGCGCGAAAAAAAAACGGGTGGTACCATTGCGGAGGGAGGCTTCAGTAACCCACGCGCGAAAAAAAAACGGGTGGTATCATTGCGGGGGGAGGCTTCAGCAACCCACGCGCGAAAAAAAAACGGGTGGTACCATTGCGGGGGGGGGCTTCAGCAACCAACGCGCGAAGACATTGTTTTGACTCAAACTGGTTCCATTTAGCCCCTTTAGAACTGCGACATTTTTGGGGCGGACAAACCACTTGAAGTTAGTGCATGTTTATTTTTACCAGTAGTAGAGGGGTTAAAGCGCCGGCAACGACGAACCACACAACTAAAATACAGTGTCCGATGTACGCCTAAACAGGTGACACTGCTCCGTGGACGAGGAAACTCGCCTTGCGTCCAGCAAGCCCGAGACTATTCGCCACAGCGCCGTGAACGCTCCGGGGGCGTTGATGATGTACGACTTATGACATCTGGAGACCAAGGGGACAAGGCCAGGAGGCGTCGCAAGAACGGGGGGGGGGGGGCAACGGCGGGGGGTTAAGGAGAATGTCCTACCTTCATGGGCGGCACACGCCGCAGTAGATAGTTAATCTTCAAGTGATGTGATCTCGAAGTGGAAGAGTCGACGGCGAGGAGGTGTGGCGGCTACTCACGATTTCGAACGGCATGGGGAGGTTTCTTTGCTGTCACTTTACAACGAGTTTGGTGTCTCAACACGGCGGAACACCCTGTGGTACTACTGTACAGCAGAGTGTCAACCCCTTGTAAACTTCACCCACGTTTTGGGGACAAACTACCAGGAATTATTTTGGGACAATGTTTGCAGCGGTGAAAGGGCTAACGCGTGCAACCAAGTACAGTAGTGGTCCCTCTATAGCGCCGGTATGTGCCAGCCGGCAATACCGGCACCATAGCGGCAACCGGCAGTACTCCGCATACTGCCACTACTGGTCGTTCCCATCTGTGCCAAGCGATTTCACAGGCGCTATAGCGGGCAATCGGCACTACTCAACCGGCGCTATAGCGGAACCACGACTGTAGTGGGAAAGACAAGAGGGCACGCCGGCCAAACCTCGTGCGCGCTGTCTGGAGTAGGTGCTGTGATTTCCATACTATAGCGGTATCCGCACAGACAAAATATTATATGTGCTTGTTTCGGACGGTTGAAAGGCACGCTATCCTCCGCCGCGTAAAAAGCCGCAGTCAATACAACGAGGCGGTACCTCATGCAACAAGGTTCAGCGTACGCATCCTCCTCCCAGTCAACCCCTTTGGGGTTTCAAGAGGGAAAAAATGTTGTAAAAAAATTTATACAGAATCGGCAACACTAAGCAGCCTGGGCTGCTGGGGTAAGGGAAACCTCCGAATTCTTATGTAGAGAGTTGTATGACACGCGCGCAGCATGATGGTAGGTGTACTGCTACGAGTACAATCTTCTTACATGGTTGATAGGATCGCACTTTTCGTGTTTTAGGCCGCTACATCTGGGTCTAAAAAGCGTTAAAACCACAAAATAAAGCGAGTTAGAATTGTAGCATTATACCCCGCGCCCTTCACTCGGCACAGCTCCCAAGTGACACATCACTACAACAGTACCTCTCCCAGTCCCAAAACTTCCGGATTCACAAAAAAGGGACACACAAGCATCGCTTTTTCGTCGGTTGTACCTCGTACACTCCCGTACTTCACCTCTCGACGTAGTGCGCCTTCATTGTTCCCGTGAGCGCTCGCAGCACAGTCAGCACCTTCGGCGTAAGGTGCCACAGTCGAACGCCGCCGACGTCCTCCACCGTAATGAACTGCAAGGAGGGAGCGTTCCACACAACGGACAGATCACGATCTAGACCATCTACAGTAGATCCTACATCTGCCGTTATGGGATTTAGTGCAGGTTCTGTATCGAGAGTACAGACCCAACCCAGGAATCCCCGAAAGATGTAGATCACCAAGTGGGGTTTGGTGATCTGTCCGACGTGTGGAGCGTTCAACGGTAAAATGAGAGAGCGAGGCGCGCAAGCGCGGGGGGGGGGTGTTGGGTCCGGAAACCGGGGCTCCGAGCACCCCAACCCGGCGGAGAATGCGACAATCACAACGTCTGGTGTAACACAGCGAAAACGGCAGTAGCTGTGGAAACATAGCGGCGGCGGCGGCAGCAGCAGCAGCAGCAGCAGCAGCAGCAGCAGCAGCAGCAGTAGCAGCAGCAGGTTTGTGGTGCGTTCTTCCGTGGAGAGCAAAAGAGCAGGAGGACGGGCTACAGAGCGATTCACATCCACGCCATCATTTCTCCTTGCCGATATCCACTTCGCACGCCTCACCCCGAGAAACACCCTGACCCTCGGACAGCAAGAAGCAACAACGGCATCCCTATCCCCATCGAACATTTTTCGCAGTGAGCCGCGCTTCTTTTATTTCGTACTGAATCATACCCCCCCCCCCCTCCTCTCTATTGGGAGTAGGAACGGTGCACCGTCTCGAAAGGGATGCATGATCAATGGTCCAATGACTAAAACAAGTATCAAATGAGTACATCCCCCCCCTCGGTTCCATCACCTTAGCGTCATCGTTGTCGTCTTCGCCCTTGTCCAGCACCACCCTCCAGATACACTCGTTCAGGAACACGTAGTTCGGGGTCAGCTGTTGCAGGGGCAGCTTAAGCTCGTCCGCCCTCCGCATGTTAACCTTACCAATCCGCTCCCACAGCACCGGCAGCCCCTCCTTACTCCGCCCGTGCAAATACACGGGAAACACCTCCCTATTAATAGTCGCCGTTACATTTGGGCAACGGGAAGGGGGGCAAAGGTGGACGAGACGCGCGCGTTTATTACGATGCGAGGTTCTAATTTTGGCGGCAGTTACAAATAGAACCTGCTTGGAAGTAGTGTAGCTTATTTTTGGAGAAGTAAAAGGGTTAAAAAAATTAACGGACAGATAGTCCTCAACGTCGCAGCTATACACCAGGTATAAAAGTACAACATAATTGGGTAGGGCTGCTTTCAGGCACCACACACCCAAACTCCGCGCGGAGAGAACTAGCGGGCCACGTTGTCTGCGTCCGCACCTACCTGCAGTCGAAAAACCGGGGCTGGGGGGTCTCGATGATCTCGTCGATATTGTTTTCCTTCCTCCACTCGCAAGTCTCCTTCCACCTGTGATCGAACAGGGGAGGAGACGCGACAAGGACGACTTACCAACCAGAATCGAAGGTTTCGACGCTTGCTTCATTACGGCGGCAACGGCTTTCGGACACACGAGCACGCTACGAATGTGCTGCTATTGAATTTGCCTGGCATTACATTTTTATTAAACAGTAATTTTACACGCACGGCGGTGTTTTCGTAGGCAAGCAAGGGCCTTGTGTGAAGGAAAATTTTGCTTTTATGTTCGTTTAACAAGTTTACGTTAAAAATCTTTGTATAATACCTCCATGTATTCTGCGATGTAACTGTCTGGCTGCTACAGTAGTGTCTAGTGTGTGACTCGTACGGTAATCTCTCTGTGGGAAGAACAATCAGCACGGGCCCTGGGTGTGCCAAGTGCTGGCTGCCGTCAGGCAAGAAGAACGGCTTCAAGTGACAGGCAGCGCACATGCTGCTGCTGCTGCTGCTGTGCATGTACCTGCAGTCAGCGTGTGCTGGAGCCTGCTTAACAACGCCTTAGGCTAGATCTTCCAGGGGTCGGAATCTTGACTGCTGTTCACGATTGTTCGGGCTAGGCAGCACTTCCGACGGTGGGATCAAGGCACGGGCGTAGACCCAACCCAACCCCCAATCCTAACCCCATCCCTAACCCTGACCCAACCCAGACCCACAACGGGCCAGAAACGCGGCTGCGCACTGAGGACCACGATTTGCCTCGTGACCAATAACCGATACTTAAAAATCCTGGAAAATCATAATTCTTTTCGAGGAAAATTCAATCCGAAGTCGTTGCCAGGACTCAAGGACTGCTGGTGGTGTGTTGATAGACGATCCGGGCGTAAGCATTTCATCGTAGCACCCGATACATACCAGGTACAGTACCCGGTACCAGTATATGATTATTAATCCACTAACTGACTGTACAGCAGTAAAATACTTCGTACTGTTGCCCATAGCGGCCAGAACCCGCCGGAAGACGCGCAGGCTATAGCTGACAGAGGATATTTTCCTCGTAAAACGAGCCGCTCTTGAGTCTCGTTGGGATTCGGCGCTGAACTATGCAAGCAGTGTTGATCGTCCTCTCCGATGCTGTTTGCGCTCCATGACGCCGGAGGATAGGACAGCTCTACGGCTTGAGACTTTATCAGGTTGCTGTTTTCAATGCCCCCATACGAGTACTACTCAGATGCTGCTGCTATACTGCTTGCTGTGCGTACTCGTATTGTTCGCACAAGTTATCTTTCTTAAAGTGGAGCTGCAGACAGCAGCAGCAGCAGAGCACGTATGATACAAGCAATGAGCAGCAGCAGCAGCAGCAGCAGCAGTGCGAACCAGTTTGCATTTTTATAACAAATTAAAAATACACTACGAGTACAGCTGTGAAATCTAGGATTTCGTCGAAACTCATATTTGCAAGCTGTGTGTGATACTCCGATCGCGCGTATTACGGGTTGTGTATGTCCTCATGAATATAGGTCAGCGACTCCCCTTAGTGCTAGTTAGCACCAGCGTCAACAGTGTGATACGAAGACGTCGGCCTTAATCAAGGTGTGCACGGGAACTATAAACTTCTTAGAGGGGGACAAAATCTTCTACCCGCTACCTGGTACATACGTATCATTTGCCGATCGTGCATCGTGGCAAAACACCAACATACATATCGTACCGACTGGTATTCGCTTGACCAGCAAGCAGCCTCAACTCGCAGAATATCAAAATATCAAACCACCCGAAGCGGCGCATCGTGAGCCAAAAACCACAAGACACGTACAACATCCACTCGCAGTCAAACATCAAGCTATCCTCTCTACTCGTACTACTGCTGCTGCTGCCGTTGTCGAACACATCATACTACGCTCAGCTCCACACCCCAGATCACCTTCGAGCCGCTTCAACCCGGTCGCCGTTGCATCCGATTACGAATCTCTCCGGGATTGCCTCCTCCTCCTCCTCCGCCTGCAGAGAACCTCCTGCCGCCAAAGCAGTACCGACATCGTCCAAGGCCTTCGCGGGACCCGCGTCCATCGCTGCCATCTCGCCGGACCGGTTGGGTGGCTGCTGCTGCTGTTGTTGCTGTTGGTGGCTGTAGTGGTGGTGGGGAGGCAGTGGGGAGTCTAGTGGGCACCGTTTGGGATCACCGCTGTTCTTGTTCCTGGGGTGCTCGAGATTGTTCCGGGGGAGATTCGAGTTGGCGTCGGGTAGCGCGGAGCAGCGTACAACAGAGGCTTGAAGGAAAGAGAGGGACAGAACAAGGAGCGTGTGACGTGCCCACCGCAAGCTGGTCTTCGTCAGTTGGGAAGTGCTACGAGTACGCATCGGTGGTGAGGGATAAAGCGACACACAACCGAGACAGACGCGGGATCATCAGAGTGATTTTTCCGTGAGGGGCATTTTCTGTATTTTGGTTCTGCAGAAGGAGTTCAATTGGTTCTAGTGGCATTTTTGTCAGAACCATATCGGAATTACGGAATTTCTCTGTGATGTACAACTCTGCTGTGCTCGAGCAGCAAGCAAGATGGGCCGTCCCAGCGAAGACGACCGCAATACTGGGAGCAAAGAGAAACGCTGTGATGTGCGCCATCAAGGACTTCCACCGCCTCCCGCGTCGTGGCCAGCGGCCAACAGGGCCAGCAGGAACTCGCAAACAACCTCTCAAATTGGCATCGCTAACTCTCTCAATCGTACGAGCACAAGTCAAGCGGCCTTGCCGATAGCAACACTGCCTTGGTTCGACGAGCAGCTGGAGGTGCTCCTTCCTGGACGAGGGGCTAGCGTTTTTGTGCGGATCGCGGGGCGGGAGCTAGCCGCCAGCAACGGTGTCGCGGTGCTGATTCATGGGGTACGAAACATGGCTTTTCATGTCGTGTATATTTCTGTTTGCGGAGACTTTGTACAGAGTAGGAGCAGTTGTGTGTGTGTGTTTTTCATCCCATTTATTCTGTGCGCCAGACAGATGTTTGACGCACCAGCCGGGGTCACACAGGA
>JAYJMJ010000405.1:1369364-1380373 GCA_036873875.1 Laminaria ephemera
TACCCCCCCCCCGCCCCTCTTCCCCACCCCCGCCTGAATCCCCTCCCCCTTCCCCACCCCCGCCCCCCCTGCCCCACCCTGCCCTCTTCTTGTCCCCACCCCCCCCCCCCCCCGGCCGCCCCCGTCTTGCAGTTCACCATCCATTGCAGTAAGCTTTCCCCTTCACCTGCCCCTTTTTCTGCGTCCGACATCCCCCCCCCCTCTCGCATACGCGGCCATCCATATTCCTCATCAATTCCAGGACGCTTTGCCCGAACTACCGTCGCCGCGGCTGTATGTAGTCGTCCTCCCGCTTAATCCGCTCTGAACCCTTTTCCCGGCAGCATGGGTGTACACTCGTCTCGCCGCACCGCCCCCTTGATGGTTCATGTAATTGCGTCTATAGCCTACGTGGTGATGGGGAGGAGGGGGGGTAGAAGGCGATTTGATGAACACAGTGGATCTTCCAGAAGATGTCGCTCATTGATGATTGAAGTCGCGTCCTTTTTTGGCGCTTGCTTATCTTACAGCGAACCGGTCTTACCCCTAGCCCCTTCTACATGGTATCCCCCGTCTTCCTCCTGGCCAAGCCTATCTCCACAACACCCTACGTCCGTCACAATGTGTCTTATTACTGACTGTTCCTGTTGTTGTAAACTACCAGGATCATTGCCACCGCAAAAGTTTTCCATGTTGTATGCGCATGGGGTGCATGCCTGCGTGTATGTTGATTAGTACCTGTGTGGTATAATACTGGTATGTGTGAAAGAAGAGTTGTACCTACTACAGACTGCGTGTAACTGCTGTAGTAATCATTGCTGCTACGTACTCGTCCTCTTTCTTATAAACCTCTGTACATTACCTAGCGGATGCGTACGTACTACTGCTGGGTGTAAAACGAGTATTATTTCTGTGGTACTGGTACTGTCTACTACTATACTGCTACTCCCGTAATGGTACAGCATTTATTTTTACTTCGATATTCATGCATGAACAGTAATTTATTGTGGATGCACATGCAGCCTCCACGCTGAACTTGAAAGTTGTCTGCATCGTTTCTATGACGGTATCGACACACTCGCTCACATAACTCGTGCCAGAGGTGTACGTTCCACATACTCCCAGGTACGTAGTACATCGAATTCAAAATGCTACTACCATTAATATTAATACTGCTGCAGCGCCTTAGCAGCCGTTTCTTTCTACTACTACTACTGCTGTTGTAAACACTAAAAAAAAACGAAAAAAAAATACGATCAGCATCAAGCGTCCCCCGTCCCCTCCCAAAAACGCCACCAGAGCTTTTCTAGCGGGTCGAACATTTTTTGAGTGTGTGTGAGAGGCATCCCATCAACGAATACAGGCTCTCGGCCCAGCACGCACGGGCTTGGCTTGAACCCCCCACCAACACCGCAAGGTACGGCATGAAGTGGGCGCTCAAGTTCACGACAAAGGGCAAAGGAAGCGGCGATGCTAGGAAGTCGTATCAAGGGGCAAACTCTTTCCGAAACGGGGGCGAGAGCGGTAGTGGCGGCCAGCAGGGAGGGGGGGGAGGCTTCAGATCGAGCTCGGACGGGGAGGGGGAGTACGGACAGGACAACGAACGCGAGCTCGAGCCCGGGGTAGACGGCTCTTCCAACTCGCGCACACCGATCGTAACACCGCCGGACGCGAACGGTGGGGGAGGCGGTGGTGGAGCCCAGCCACAGGCGCCGGGAGAGAAGGAGGGCGGGGAGTCAGCGATTCACAAGGGTCAAAATTCGGCTCCTCAGTTTACGGTCGACTCTGCAGCAGTTCGCCGGGGGGCACCACCAGGGGAGGAGGGGGACCTGGACGGGGAGTGGGACGAGATGGACGAGGGCGAAGGTGGGGGTGCGGGGATTGACGGGCAGGCCGGCGTGTTCGATGATGATAGCCAGGACGCGGACAGCCTTAACGCGGGCAAGGCGGCCCGCATGAAGTCTTTCGCGGACGATCCCGAAGGTCACGCGATAGAAGACAGAGACGCGGATTGGGACGGTAAGACCTAGGTTTTTTACTCGACGCCTGCCCTGCCCAGCACGTCCCTCCCAGCCTCTGGCCCAGGTGGTGTCCGGGTTGTGTCTCGGGGAGGGCGGTAGCTGGATGACCTGCGTCATGCCATAGTCTTTAGATCTAGTTTACGCTCGCCTGCGCTGTGCTTTTCAGATGCTGCTGCTGGTGCGGAGTAGAGAGAGGTCCCTCTTTTTTTTTTACTCTTCTGTGGGACGAACGAACGAACGAGCTGCGAACAAACGAACGAACGAACCATGGATGCTTGTTATGTGTGTTGTGTGTGATACGTGTTTGTTTCATTTCGCACCTTTAATTTTCTCGATTTTTTCAATAGGATGCCAAAATATCACTTCATGTTTGTATGGGATGATTTTATATGTACAACGAGATGTGTCATGCTGCTGTGGTATGTTATCTTACTTGTAGTATAGACTACAGCAGAGTCGCAATTTTTTTATTATGTCCCGGTATTTTTGTCATTGTTCTTACGTGTCGTGCTCTGTTTTTGCCCGCGGCTCTCGAGGCCACGCAAACGCTGCACAGCTCTAAGCCACACGGCAAGCCTGTTACGCTCCTGAACCACCTTGTCCGACGCCCCAGCACAGCCTATTCCTCTGTAGCGCGAGACAGATAGCCTTCCGTTTTCCAAGCCTCTCTGGATGACCAGTGCTTTTGCTGTGTGTTTGGTTTTTGGTTGGAGAGACATTTTTCGTGCGTCGGTCGTTCGTGCTATTTTTTTTCGTGCTTTTTGTTTTTTGAACTTTTTTTTGGGGAATTTTTGTCTGTTGTCTCGCACAGAGAGGCCTGGTATGTACGCTTCTGTTTCTGTTTGGAGTTGAAAGAGCTGCGACGGTATGGCCTCCTCCACTAGTTTTCTCTCTTCCTGCCTGGTCCCTGACGTGTGCCCCCCCCCCGTGGACCGGCTTGAGTCCCAGCCCTGACCAGTCCTGTCTACAAGTATTGGTCACTCGTATGCCACTCCCGCGTGTATTTCGTATCGTTTACATAAGCGTGTAGCAGTCTGGACGCAAATATAAAGACGGTTTAGTATTTAATTTTAATATGCGAACGGTCACTATATTTAAGTCCATATCGATACGTGTTTGTATTCGTATACGTGATAAACTGCTGTTGTGTTGTTTTGGTTTTTGCTCCTCTATCCCAACTCCCAACGTTCGGCTCGGCTGATTTGCTCGTTTTATTTATTTTTGTTTTGTTTTTCAAAAGATTTTTGGCCCGAGCTATTATTAATACGTAATATTAATAGCTTCATTTTGTCCAATCATTCATCTTCCATCCACCATTCATCATTATTAATAGTCATCCATCATTTACATACGATCCATCATCCATAATCGAAGTCGTCTTCCCTGTGTCCTGTGTTCTGTGTGTTGTCTTGTCTTGTTTGGGCTTTGTGTGGGTCGTCCGTAGTTGGTCTCGAGTCTCGATTATCAAGTTTTGAGGTTCGATTCTCAAGTTTTGAGTCTCGAATCTCGAACAAAACTCACAGCTGACGTATTTGAAATATTTTTTATAAAAAACCCAAAACCAGTGGCGGCCCGCTCAACTTTTTTGCTTTTCCCTTCACCCTTTCTTTATCCTTTGTTTTTCTCTTTCTCTTTTACCAGGTATGTGTCTCTTATCATGATACCTGGTATGATATAATCGTACTTCTCGATCATCGATATGAACAGGGGCAGCAGTGCTCTTACTCTGCTGCTGCATTGCTGTTTGACACGTACACACGTTTCGTGTACGAGTTCGAGTACTGCTTACTGATTCTACTGCTGTATTTGAGTTTTGTTTTCCACCATAATTAGTAACAGCAGTAGTTTTTGTTTCAAGCGAAACGTTACGTATACCGTGTTACTAGCATTTCTGTATGGCGTTTCCTTGCTCGTTCAACGAGGGACCGGCTGTCGCCGGGTTTAGTCGTTGGCCGGGCTCCGTTAGCCTTACGGCTCCATCCTCCGTCCTTGCATGCATCCGTCCATCCACCCATCCATCCACCCAGCCATCATCCATCCTTCCATCCATCCGGCCACCCGTTGTGCAGCCGGTGAGACTCTCAAAAAGTGCATGCCCGGTGGGCTGAATGGTGACTGACTACCTGCTGTCTCTAAGCAGCCGTATGTCCTGTGTCCTGTACCTGGTACCGGTATCATACAGCAGAGTATCGTGTTGTCGTGGTCTCGTATATTTTGTCTCTGACGTTTTCAGTCAGAATCAAAACGAACGCGAGAATCAATCAGAACGTAGTTTTGATACCACTAATAGCGTAGGTTAGCTTTTGTGTCGGTCACCAAGAAGTTCCGTCCGACCTGTAGCCTACGAGTAGACCTGCTCGTAGAGCTGTGGTGTAGGGACTTGAGAGCGTTCCCGCACCAGCATTACTCGGACTGCTATATCATTGAATACGTACGTGCTGCTTGCTGTATTGCTATCATACGTGCAGGTTCTGCGTCCCGCTTCGTACGAAAGCCTCGTACACATCCACAAATTTTGATGGTCTACCAGGTAGACTTTTACGACACACTACAAGTACAGCATCATCAGTATCACAGCAGCAGCAAATAGGGCATCAGTCGCCTACGTACAGCCTTCTGGTACTGCTGGTGTCGTTTTTAACCCTACCTGAGTCTACGTCTTCAGTCTACGAACCGAGTACGTAATGATTGTGTTTCCCGTGGTTGAGACTCTGGTCATTCTCCTGTGTTTTGTCTTTATCTCTCCGCGTTGGTGTTCGAAAAATGGAGCGTCCTCGCCCTTTAGTCCGCCCTGTGGCTCCGTCCGCCAATTTTTGAAAACCAAATTGGTGCCACTGCCGCTCCTGCTGAGGATGATAGTGATGAACGAATATAAACGAAAACTCTACTGTAAGAGGATTATTAGCATTTGCAGAAAACAACAATAATGGGAAGCCGGTTGAACTGCTGTTTTTCTTTTGAGATATCATACAGCCTTTTACAAAGTATATGCCTAGCTTTCTACCAAATGTTAGACTGTATGCCCCCCCCCCCCCCCTAGCCCCCGTTTATGTCTACTTGTGCTGCTGCTATGCAAAGCGTTTTTTCGGGCCCTGCGGTCGTTCTCATTGGTGCGTAATTCCCGGGCGTCGGCCGAACCGACAGGAATAACTGGAACAAAGAATGGAATTGCCTAGGTCGTGGCGCCTGTTGAGCCAGCCGGACAACCACGGCCCCCTCAGTCTCCTCGTCTCCCCTCTTTTTGCTCCCCGTACGGCAGCCCGGCTGCGCCCCCCCACAACCCAAAGTTGAAGTTGTGGAATTGCGTGGCATTTGTTGCGCAGTCGCGGGTCTTGGGAGGGGGCCCGACGGGGGATGGAGGAGGTCTAGCTTAGGTTGGAGGGCACCGGCAGAAGGCTGTTTTGTATCGGAACTTCGGTGAACATTTAACATTAACATTCGTCACAAGGAGCAATACGAGTAGACTAATTCTTAACAACATCGACAAGAACCAACAACAACAACGGCAACAATAAGCAACAGCAGCAGTAACGCCCAACAACGACACACTCACAAAACAACTGACCCAACAACAACGACAGCAACAACCTACGGTATACGTTGTATACGGCATACCGCAGTTCAACAAGAATAACAACCCTGGCGTTTGCGTGTACGAGCGATGGCATTGAAATTTCTCTTGCTCCCGCAGCGATATGTAATCTTGTAGAAAAGGCGCCTTGCACCGCTCACCTTATGATATTCATAAGACACTTACTACTTGCGGAGACACTCGTTGATACCTGGTACGCGGTTTGCAGCGGTGTTGCATGGGTTTTATCTAGAGGTAGGCTTTATCGTGTTGTCAATGACGCCTAATTAAGAAAGTAGAAGCAGATTTGTTAGGAACACATTTATACCGATAGTATATGTAAACCTGTTGCTGGTATACTCTACTGTACTGCTTGCTGCTGATATTACACTATAAACCAGGGATGCATGAAACGGCTGAAAAAAGTGCGGACGGTGCCCGTTCGCACGAAATGGCCAAAAGTGATGATGGCGCCCGCGAACGGCCGCAAATCTTGACAAGGTGTTATTACAGAGGAACACCATCGTCCCCTTCCGAGAGAACACAATAAAAGCAAAAAAACACGGGTTTCCAGTGTATATGGAGGCATTTCCCGCCAAGGTCTATTATTTAGTTTCCGCGAACGGCGCGTGGATTTGCGAATGCGAGCGAAAGTGTAACGCGTAACACACATCCCTGTTGAGACCCAGGTATAGCAACCGAGAAAGCGACAGGTAAGTGCGGTTTTGTCAACCTTCTATTAATAGGAAGAGCGTGCAACAGTAAAAATGTCATCAGGCTGCGCACGTGTCGTACATCTCCTTGGGTTGCGCTTCGGACACATTGTTATAGTTGTTATAGTATCGGACACGTCCCCTACCCCAGCAGCCCGGGCTTGTTGGTGTGTTTGTGTTTGTGTGTGTTTGGGTTTTTTTGCTCATCCCATTTACCAGGTATTATCTTCGCACCTTTTCTTTCTCCTTCTCCCTCCCTAGTCGTAACTCGGATCCAGGGCCACTAAGCAGGCTCTTCTCCCCCCTCCCCACTACGGTACGCGCCTCAATTTTCATCGCGAGAAATAATTCAGCACTTTCTTCCCCCGCCGACTCGCGTCGAATTGTGCTTTCCCACGCTGTTTGTGTGGCCGGTGTTGAAATCGTCACGTTTTTTCGACAGTTTTTCCCTGTGAAATCCCAATGGGGTTAAATCCTTAGCGATACTATCATACTGTCATATGTACCTGGTACTTTGTATCATACCTGGTACCTGGTACTTGGTATTTACTTGGTACTTGGTATTTACTTGCTTAGGGTTAGGGACTTGAGAGGGGAAAAAACCGACGAAAATTACTATTTCAGCGTCAGCCATACGAAGCAGCCCGAGCTGCTGGGGCAAGGCATGTCTTCGCAGGCAAGGTGTGGAGCTACTCGGCACAAATTAAGGGCCTTGCTTGATGGCGGGCTGCTGCACGCTCATCCCATTATAGACTATTAATACTAAACGGTTGATAGAATCGTAGTATCGCCCTTCAAGCTATACATACGGTATCGCCCTCTGTTGTACGTGGGTGTTACCGTCGTATACTATAATCAAGATAACACACCCCCTCGGACGATTCTCGAAACTGATTTTCTCGACAAGGGAAGAGTGCAAACGCCGGGCGATGCGTCTAATGAAA
Source organism: Laminaria ephemera (assembly GCA_036873875.1). NCBI lineage: Eukaryota > Phaeophyceae > Laminariales > Laminariaceae > Laminaria > Laminaria ephemera. The sequence continues at coordinate 1,376,593 of JAYJMJ010000405.1, forward strand.
GATCGAGATATTTCGAAAGCCAGCATTTTCGTTGTGTGTCCGCCTTGTTGTGGAGAAAATCGGCTCTGAAATTCATCCCGGGGGGAGTGTTCTCTTGCGTGTTGTGTCATGCGGTATCGCCCTACTCGCTACTAGTTATACTTGAAGGCGTTAACCCTTTTACTGCTGCGAAGCATATCCCGTATTAATTCCAAGTAGTTTGTCCCCTACACCTGGATGCAGTTCCGAAGTACAAGCAGTGGTGTCACACGCCAACTTAGGTGGTCCTTATCTCACTCTGATTTTTTACTGTTGCAAAAATGGTCCACACTAATTCCAAGTAATTGTGACAAGCCGATGTGCCTGGTCTTATCTCCCGAAAAGTCGTAAACTGGATGGTCTTAAAACTTAAAATGGTTTCGTATACCACTATTAATAACTGTGTAGTGCTGCAGTATGAGATGGTTAAACACACTAGCGGCAGCGCGCTTTCGTCATAGATAGGCGGGAGAGAGCACCGGACCCGGGCCGCGTGCTGGTCGTGTTTTTTTCCTTTTTTCCCCTCGAGTAGATCCGTAAGACAGCCCCTCTTCCCTCTTCCGTCATGGTGACGTCACGCGCCGGCTAGACCATACAGCGGGGTACCCGATTTAAGAGCGTCCATACTGTTAGTAAAAGCAAGCGGTCAAATCGACTTGTCACGACTTGTTATGCGTTTAACTAAAACCTATATTACACCCAATCTTAGATACCAGGTAAGCGGCGCGGAGATAAGAGCGGTAACACTGACCTGTTCCGAGGAATTTCCTAAATCGGGTACCCCACTGTTGTGCTGCTTTTGTGCAGACAGACGTGCAGACTCCCAAGGATTTTTTTTTTCCCGGGTGTGTGTTGTTCACGTTGAACCGTCGTTTTGTGTGTCTTTACAGCTAACCCCCTTACCTGTGTTTGCGATATGCATCTACCAGGTATCTCTGTTTCGTAGTTTGTGCCCACAGAGCCTGTCTCTCTCTACGATGAGACACGGGCACGGACACTGGGTGTGCTGGATGTCGATGGGTGGAAATAAAATAAAGGTTTAATGTGAAGAACATGCACCACACACAGCTTACAGCTTATTTCACCAACCAGCAGTCTTGGCTGTACAGTAGTATCATATATACGAGGTACGATACAGCAGTACTGGTATTTGGTGTTTTGTGCTCTCTTTGTTACTCTATTACTTAAATAGCATTTTTATTAAACTATTTCAAATATGTCAGCGGTGAGTTCGACCATTTGAGTGGTCAATTAATTGTAAATGAAGCAGCATGTCCTAGCTGGAGGAACAGGAGGCGGGGGGTCGGCTCCACGCTTCATTTCTCCGCGAAAACTGGAATACTCGTGGGCACGCACACCCCATGCCGTTTTCTCGCTGGCGGTTTTTCTTTTGGGATCCATCCCCGTACCCCGCCCCGACCCCGCCTCCTTCCTTCGCTTCCACCTCCACGACGACTCCGGGAGCCCCTATATGCAGCGCGGCGCTGCACCCGCCTTCTTGCAGCGCAACAGCCCGGTTGGTCGAGACTCGCCTTTCGATCGGCCAGTTTTTTTTTAGAAAAGCACCAACAAAAAACCCCCCGAGGCCGCGATCTCTCCTCCCGACCTCAACCCCCCTCAAGGGTTGGGGTTAGGGTTAGGGTTAGGGTTCGGAGCAGCTTGGGTTTGGCCGACGAGCAAGATTTGAATTGACCGAGTTGCGCTGCATGCGTGAGAGTTCAGCGCCGCGCTGCATATAGGGGCTCGCCGAGTCTCCGCCGCCGCCGCTCACGTCTCTGCATGCGGTCTTTTACGCCGCCATTTGCCCCTGATCCAAAATGGAGCAGTTTCCTTGAAGCATTAGACTACGGGTATACAGGCGGGGCTACGGTTTAGTCGGGCGGGCCTACGGTTCAACAGCTATCATTTGTCGAGAACTACCGATTTAAAATTTATCAGGTCAAGATGGCTTTACATATTAAGAGGGGTTTTGGACAAAATCCTGAAATACTCTCGTGTGTCGAATGACCCCAATGGAAACCCCTGAAAACTCGTTTTTTCATTCAGTAATTCTATGATAGCATTCTCCGAATGAAAGGTCCGGGTATGCTACTGCTGTGCCCAAAATACAAGCCTAGTTTTATGTTTTTTTAATGCATTTCATGCGCTTCTTTGGGCACCGACAAGGGTGTTAGACGGCGCTCGCTCGTGAAGCCACGCGCAAGCTCATTAAAATCCTTATGTTTGGTGTAAGAAAGGTACCCCTCTTACTCCGAATTAAGAGAAGTATCAGGTTAAGAGTGGTTTACAGCATCTGACATCCCCCTATCTTACACCGTAGCCCCCCTTGTAGGTCTGTATATGTGTGTGTTCTTCACATTAAACTGCTCTTTCCACCCGTCGACATTCAGCACACCCAGTGTCCGTGCGGATTCATTATCCTGGAGAGAGACAAGCTCTGTGGTCACAAACTACGACAGAGATATACCCGGTACATCGCAAATATATACCAGGTACCGCAGTAAGGGGATTTGGCCATGCAATGCCAAACGTACCGAATACGAAAAGCGGAACATATACAAGCGAGCAATATGAGTACAATGGTAATACTAAAATACTCCAGATATTTGATTTTTTTGGTACAAAGAGGATACCATGGTATGATATTATACAGCATGTAGATGTGCATCTCCTTACAGCTGTACTGGTACCGGTAAGTTCTACCGTACAAGTATATATGTATACATGAACGACGCAAGCTGTTGTTGTGCAAGCTCTAAAATAATATTAATAGGGTATGTATCTTACCAGGTATTACATGTATCATATCATACGAGCGAATATGTTTTTGCATTGTTGCCATGTGGTGCCTGTTGCTGTTCCCTCGTTACCTAACCGAAGAAAGACTATCAAACCGAAGTTCGAACGAAAAACCCATCTCTGACCTCTACCATCTCCTCCCCTCCCACCCTTCCTCCCTTTGTCTTTTCTTTTATCTCCCTCTTTCTCTCTGTTGTCTGGTGCGATGTTTGTCCCCATCCTCCCCTCCCTCCATCCCTCCCCCCCTCTCTTTTTTTGTGCTTTCTTTTATCCTTATCTCTGTTGTTTGGTGCGTTTTTTGTCTGTCTCCCTCCCTCTCTCTGTCTTCTCTTTCATCTTTCTCTGTTGTTTGGTGCGTTTCTGGTCGCTCTCCCTTTCTTTTTCTGGTCTTTTCTTTTATGTTTCCTTTTTTGCAAACTCGACAGCGGCAAAAGGGGGGTTTGTTGGAGGGGAAGGAGGCGACCGACGAGACGGGGACAGCCCCAGGGCATCTAGGGGGGACGACCGATTTAGCGGGAACGGTGGAGGGGGCAGCCACAGCTACCACAGCGAGGCTGATGTCAATGGTAAGTTTGGGTTTACCTTGTCATCCGATATGCAAGAAAGTACGTACAAGGTGCGAAAGTCCGCCTCACAAGTGGTTCTTAGTAGGATGCAGCTCACCCTTAATGCGACTTGCCGAACACTTCACGGCGCTTCGCGCTTAGTGCACGCGATATCTGCCTGGTCGGTGAAAACCCGACGTGCTCCGTCCCGGCGTTGTACGGATGCGAGGGTCAATGGTCATATGACTACGGCTATGCATGAAATGTGTACACCCCCCCCTAATCGGGTGGAGGAGGAAGAAGGCGCACAGAGGTGCCCTTGGGGGAACGCAGACGAGAGAACCACATAGTGGGAGAATGTGAACTGTACAAGGAGGAACGGAATGTGTTGGAGGAGGAGATGAGGAAAATAGACGGAT
>JAYJMJ010000405.1:1402714-1412767 GCA_036873875.1 Laminaria ephemera
GGGGGAGGGGGCCGGAGAGAGATCGGAGGGAGGGAGGAGGGGAGAGTTTCCGAAATGAGAGGTGTGCGCAGTTTTTTGTGTGAATTCCGGCGGCAAGGTTTTTGATTCTCGCTTCTTTTCCTTTTTAGATTTTCTTGCCTTTTTCTTCATCTTTTTTTTTTGTGGGGGCACATGCCTGGTTTTGCTAACTGTATGTCGGCATCACCGTACCGGGATTTGTACCCATTTTCGTTTCCTCGCCCTCCGGCCCCCGCCCGGTGACCCTTCTTTCCGAAGCTCCACTAGTTCTGGACCACGTAGTTTTAGAAGACGAGTGGGGGGATAATAATGCAGGCGTTATTAATCGGGGGGCGGGGGGCGTTGATCGATGTTTGCGCCCTGGCGAGAATGATGGACGTTCTTTTTATCCCGATGGTTGGTTTTTCATCACCCATGCCCCCTCCCCCCCCCCCCCTCCCCCCGGTCTCCCCTCTGCGCCCGGTACCCCTAGTTTTTCTCGAGTGCATGTCGAACGAGAAAACAAGAAAACATAAGAGCGCTTTTTAAACAGAAGACAGAAGAAAAAAGAAAGCAAGGAGAAGAAAAGTAGTACGTACTGCAGTCACTTTTTTTCGTTGCTTTTTTTGTTTCGTTTTGTTTTTCTTTTGTTTGTTTTGGCGTTTTTTTGTCTTTTTTGATTTTTCTGCTTGTTTTTAGTACTCTTCTCTTTTTGTCTTTTTTTTTTTTTTACTTTTCGCTCCTGTTGTTTTCTTCTCCCTTTCTCTCTTGTCCTCCTTTTTTTTGCTGGAAAAAGATAAAGAAAAAGGGGAAGGGAGAGGCGCGAAATTCTAACCAAAGGCGGGGCGCATCGTGGCAGTATGGTTATTATATCGGTAGCTTCAGTGAAACGAAAAATGCTGCTGGTTTTTGTTGTGCGCCCCCCCCTCGCTGTGCGTACGTATATTACTGGAGCTTGTGGGCTCCTATCTACCCTTCCTAACTAGCTTTAGTCGCGGTCTGTTTGTAACTGTAGAGCATGGGATGGAATGGTTTGATAACAGAGGTCTGGTGGGTAACAATGTGGTTTATTTCTTTTTTTGACATATCTAACCTGTAGTTCGTTCGAGCTCGTTCGTTCTGTATACCGTGTCGTCTATTTTAATGATGTTTTTTTTTCTTCTCTGCATATAAACAAGTCTCCTTTAATTTCACGGTCTGGGAGGTGTGTTGGCGTGTGCGTGTGCGCCGTCTGTGTGCGTGCGTGGTTTTTGCGTGGTGCGTGCATGCCCCCCGCGCAAACACGCCGTATTACTATTTTTTTGTTTTTGCTACTACCCCGGTCCACGTCGATCTTTTGTCTAATAATCTCTCTTTTCTTTCTAATCGCCCTTATTTTTGTAGCTCGTTCGTGCTTTGATACGGATGACGCAAAGCTGATGCAGCAGCAGCAAAACTTTGTGTGTGTGTTCTTCAAATTAAACTGTTATTTCCACCCATCGACATCCAGCACACCCAGTGTCCGTGCCGATGATTCATTCTAGAGGGAGACACGGTCTGTGGTCGCAACCTACGAAACAGAGATGATATACATGGCAAATAAATGCAATACGAGTAAGGGGAGTTGGCCATGCTAAACTTTCTTTTTTTTTTTCTCGTTTATTTTTGTTAACTTGTTAGTTTTGTTTTTGGTCGTTTCGTTGTTATTGTTTTTGTTTTGCCGTGACCATGGTCAGTCGTCACAATCATCATCGTCTTCTCGCGCGAGTAGTTGTTTTTTGTTGGCCGTGGACAACGCACGCTACTAATAGAACGGCAGAGGTGCACCAAAGTTCTTGTGAGGCTCCTCACTTTGAGGAGCTGAGGAGCTCTAATAGGGGTGTTTGCGATTTCCAAACTCTATTGGGTTGGAAAAAATGTAAAAATGGTGTTGAAACCGACGAATTTCATAGCCCAAGGCCAACCAACCCACCAAAACTATGGCCCTAGGTATACGAAAAAAAATCATATCGAAAAAAAAACAACACTGACATTCCCGACGATTTTGGGTTAAGGAGCCCCGTCATTCAGAAACAAAAAAAGCCGAAAAGCGCCACCTCGATCATGGCACTTGTCAATCACTACCAGTCACTACCAGGTATGAACGAAAGGGATACGACGCCTTCCAACTCAAGCGCCCTATTAATAGCCAACACCTAACTTACAGCCCTAGCATACTGTCCTGGTTTCACACCTTCTCATGAGCCCCCTTTCCCAAGGCGTCGGGCGGGGTGCCCCGGCGATGTCGGCGCTGTTGAGAGCGTCGAACAGCGACCTCAGCACGTCGGGGAGGGGGGTTTGGAAGTATTGCTCCAGCGCAATCATCAGCATCGGTCGGAAAACCTGTCCGTAACGGTAACAGCAGCAGTAGAAGCAGAAAAAAACAGCAGCAAAGGCAGCAGAAGCAGTAGCAACAGTAGCAGCAGCAACAACAGCAGCAGCCGCCGCCGCCGCAAAAGCAACAGCAGCCGCAGCAAAAGCAACCAGCAGTAGAAGCAGCGGCAAAAACGGCAGCAGCAGCAGCGACAACATCAAAAACAGCAACGACAGCAGCAGCAGAAGCAGCAGCAGCAGCAGCAGCAGCAACAACAGCAGACGCAGCAGCAGCAGCAGCAGCAGCAAATGTGCGGGTTCATCAGTGCAACGGGAAGAGCATTTTGTCGTGCGTGGTGGAGCCGGCGCAAGGAATCGCACAGGAGACTTAGACCTCTTACTACGACCAAAGCTGGAAACTAAAAGTGACCATGAAAAATAACGAAAAATCTACTCGACGACGGCATGTTGTGCACCCGTAATATGGGCGGCGCGGCAATCGGTCGTGTCAACTGGCGGGGGTGGCTTGAACACGTACATACCGAAACGCCTATTTGTCAAGCACCGGGACATAGGTACACCAGGACCCACCTCAATAAAGTTGTAACGCGAGCAGATACACATGGCCTTCACCACGGCCCCTCTTCTGACCGTGGGATCGTCCTGTTTTCTGACGAGATTGATGCAGTGAAGGAACTCGCCACTGCTTTCTTCTGACTCCAACCGGGGCTCATACGAACCATCCCCCGCCTCGCCAACGCCTGCGGAGTCTGGCGCCGCCTGAAGGAGAGGGTGGCACGTGGCAGTGGCAGGCCAGGGCAAGATTAATATGCGGCGGGGTACATGCCGTTTGGAAGTTTCGCTGGTTTTTCTTGATACGTGGTTCTATTTTTGTTCTTTATGTTCATCGTGTGAGGCGATAGGGTTGACGTCCGTTCACACCCACCATTCAACATGAGCAAAAGGAACAATACGAACAATATTAGCAACACGTGATTATGCTTGGATTAGAAGGTGGCAGTGCGGCACTGGCACTCGTATATCGCAAATCGATACGGCAGTGGCTACTCGTGCAGTCTATCGTTCGTATGAAAAGTTGGTATCACTGTATTAAAGGATCGACACGAGACGCGACCACCAGCTAGGGCCATCCCTTGCACGACAAAAGTAACGACTAGTGTTTCATATCGGAACGACAATCGATTCCGATCCGATAAGAGCCTAAAAACCCCGTATCCGATAAACAATCCGATGTTTATCGGATCGGATCGCTAAAAAACCCGATTCCGATACGATAAACGATATGCGAGGCAGAAACACGGAAACACAAGTCACGATACTGCCGAAGGAACACGGATTTTTTTTCCCTTCTGACACCCCACGTCGAATGGTACACCTTGGACCCTCTCAACAGGGGGGAGGGGGGGACGGTAGAACGACATGCCCTCCCCTCTAGAAGCAAGGCGTTCTTGTCGGATATCGGGATGATTTTTTTTCCGATACGACTACCGATACGATTTCTGATTTTATCGGAACTTCCGATACGATATGAAACACTAGTAACGACCCCTTACTCCAACAAAAAACCGGGATACCGACCCAAGTTAGATTTCTGGAACTGAAGGCATGGAAACCGCCAACCCCCCAAAATACAAAATACAAATGGGTGCCTACCGCATGATATACCAGTATATAACAACGCAAGATAACACGCACGCTGGGATGAATTTCCGAGCCGATTTTCTCCAAACCAAGGGAGGCGCACGCGACGAAACTGGTGGCTCTAGAAAGATCTCGTCGAGGTCTTTCCATGGGCGCATCGCTCGGCGTTTTTTACAAACACGCGCGTTACGATAGAGGTAGCACGTTTTGACTATTTAGTTTTCTGAATGACATGACAATGCTCCTTAACCCAAAATCGTCGGAAGTTCACCCTTTTTCTGCAATATGTTTCGTTTTATACCTAGGCCATGCATGGGATTGTTCATTGACGAGCAGTTCTAATTTTCTCCAAACTCAGTTTTTGGGTGAGGTGTGGAGCTGCTCAAGTGAGAGGAGCCTCAGAAAAAAAAGGCTGCACCTCTAACCTACTAATAGTAGCAAGTGTCCAAAATCAGATGGGAACTTCATCCGAGGGTGTGTGGTGTCTTGCGTGTTAACCGGTATGTTCCTGTGGCGAAAACCAACCCCCCCCCCCCCCCGGCAATTTCACGTACTGTAAAGCGTTATACAGGCGTGCAGCGTGCAGTACAGGTATCCACGAATTCTGTGTATACATTGACCCACAAACAACAATGTTTCCGAGTCTGGTTTATCGTCTACTGCAGATTGCAACTACGAATAGCAGTAGCAGACACATGTAATACATATGAATAGCAGTATTACGATATGTGTGAGTTTGTGTTCTGTCCTTCGCATCGCTCTTCCGCTGATCAAATACATGGAGCCAGTTCGCCCAGGGTCTGTACTGTCTGTACAGCTGTCTGTTTTCTGTGTACGTCTCCCAAGTAAACCCAAGATACAAGACGCAGGTTACATGGTCACGCACTGCGATTCAGAGAAAAACACACCTCGCAAAATACAACGAGATTGGCGAGTGGGAATGCCAAACGTACTGGTCACGAAAAAGCACTACTGTACCACAAATCAACCAAACAAGACAAAAAATAAGCGCAGGAAACGTGTATACCGCCACCATCACCACCACCACTACCACCAAATATCCTACTCTGTACACCGAAGAGCATCATGGCACCCCCCCCTCCTGCTCTTACCATCTACCGAACAACATCATGCCCCCCTCGTCCGTCCGTCCACATAACTCCACCAATCCTTCAACCTTGAACCTCAAAACTCACCTCCTCTCCACCCAACCCCGCACTAGCACCCGGCCGCTCAATAAACCGGCTCGGCCAATCCTCGTCGAGCGCCGTTTTATCCCGATTAAGAAACATCACAGTCCAGTCCAGCGCGTGGTTGTGAGCGCCCTCTGGCAGCATATGCTCCGCGAACCAGTCGTCCGAGCACCCGGGCACAGGACTGGGGTAGGTGTGTCGCATAGTGCTATCGCCGTACGATAGACACGTTGCAACGACGGCGGCGGTGGGAGAAGAAAGCTTCACCCCGTTAGGACAGGACAAACGTTGTCAAACGTTTCTAGAGAAACACAGAGAAACACTACAGTACATGAAACTAGTCAAGGGATACTTTCTTTAGTAGTAAAATGGTCTATAACCCCTCTGGTACTTCGTGCACGTTCTTGGGGAAAACTAATCCTAATTTTTTCCTTTGGGGGGTCGCACGCCACGTGCCATTGGGCATTCTCATGGGACATCTCACGGGATAAATGCTCCCATGGTGCGCCCAAGGGGCCTCCATGTTTTTTCACCGTGGCACGCCCCATGGTACTTGGATTAAATGCGTTTTTTTTTTAGGAATAATAGTAAAAGGTTTAAGCGCTGGGGGTCGGGAATGTAAAGCCACCAACTTCAACTTCAACGTCAACTTCAACCTCAAATCCAACTTCAACGTTACCTTCTACGTCAACGTCAACGGTAACGGCAACGCCAACCTTAGCGTTAACCTCAACCCCAAATTGAACCGTGCAATGCTGGTTGGTACCTTCGCTTTCACGTGCGAAGGCCATCTCTACTGCAGCATTAGTTGGTACGGCATGCCAACAATACTCGGTACAAAACATCGTATGAAAAAGAGCTTGTATGTTGTGTACTACATGATTAAGGAGCCTGGCGCTGAAACCAGCCGAGCTCCTTGCTCTCTTCTACTGACTAGTCCGCGTCCATTAATAGTAAAATATGATACCAGGTACCGAGGATACATGCAGTGGACAGTATACAGTAGACCATGTCTATTGTACACCGTAGACCATGCATAGTAGACCATGTCTACTGTACACAGCAGACCATGACCATGTCTACTGACTACTGCTGTGTCGACATTATTGCTGTAACGTGTCGCACAAAACAGAGGGACGAGCACGAGCACGATCACGAACGAGTGCGCTGTGTGCCCAACAGCAGAGTGTGCAGTACAAAATGCCTATAATAGGCACTATACATGTGCTTATGCTTATGTATGGTAGGCATGTATGCGCCACACATGCGCCTGAAACGACTCCAATATGGCAATAGGATGAACCTTTTCCGGAGTTCAGAGGGAAGAGCTGACGATGAAAAATGACAAGTCACGCTGACAGCATCGGCCACTACTTGCTTGGTTGTTTGGGAGATGATAACTTTGGTATCCGCACTACCAGGTACCAGGTATTATATTACCAGGTATATGATAGCAATCGAAAAAGCAGGATGGTGAGAAAGGAAGAACAAGTGCCATCCCAAACGCGAATTTCTTCCAAAAACCAGAAGTACTGCTGTAAATGTCCCATGCCCCCTGCCCACCAGTGATACACATTATTAGACATTTCCAACCATTTTGCCCCGTGGCACGTCGTGGCACGTCGAGGCACGTTTTCGGCCTTTATTTCGCATGGGTTAGGGTTAGGGTTAGGGTGGGTCAACCATGGCTACGCCAAAAAACACAATAATGTGCCACACCCCTGCCCACCGGCAGCTGTCTTGTACGGGTAGCATTTTCTGGGCGAAGCCACGAATGCCGAGTTAAGAGAGGCGGGAATGATGCAGCAACATTTTTTTAGCTTTGTACTCAACGAATCAATGCAGTTGTGTCAAGTCACTTGTGGATTTTCGGAGAGTCAATAGGCCTCTCGGGAGGAAGAAGGAAGTCTTGGGAGGAAGAAGGAAGAAGAGACAGGACCTATGGAGAGGCGGACTAGTGAGAGTAGCCCAACGCTTCACACTGCACGACGAAAAAAACAAATGTACGACACCCATCGGGCTCGGAAATCGCTGGATTGAAAACAGAGCTCCCCTCCGCGTTTTGTTGGGCTGGACGGCCGGACCCTGATAGCTCCAGCCAGTGCGATATGTACTGGCTGCGTCAGCAGCCAGTCCCCTGGATCCAAACAGTGCACTGGTTGGGACGAAACCGCGACAACTCTCCTCCGTGGGGTTCGCGTCGGTTGGCAACGACGCTGTAAAACACGCCTCTCACTACGTGAGCTAGACCACCAGGGTATCTTTTTTTTTCTCGTTTTTATGTTTTGGCGGCAACCGAAATGGTGGTCGAGCTAGATCATATTGTGCGGAGTGGAGAACCTTAACTCCGCGCAAGGGGGATGATATCACGTAGTGTGCATATGGTAAGGCACCCACGAAGCAGGTACATAGTATCCCCATTGCTGTTTCTGGAAGTGGCCACACCAGATAACAAACAAATTAATTCGAAGCTGTCACCCATATGCAAGAAACTACGCACATGGCGCGGAAGTCCGCCTCACAAGTGGTTCTTACTAGGATGCAGCTCACCCTTCATGCGACTCGCCGAACATCTCACGGCGCTTCGCGCTTGGTGCACGCCATGTCTGCCTGGTCCGTGAAAACCCCACTTGCTCAGCTCCGGCATTGTAGGGATGCGAGGGTCTATGGTCTTAAGACTACGGCTACGCATGAAACGAGTGCACCCCCCCTTCTCAAGCCGAAAAACGAGAGCACATAACCCCTTCCCTCCCCCCACCTCTCACTCCCCCCCCTTCCCCCCACTCCACCCCCCGCACCATTACCCCCCCCCCGACTCCATACCCTCCAGGGTTAAAATCGTACCATGCGGAAGATCTTGGGTAGCGGTCGGTCAGGCTTGAACGTCTCCAGCCTCTCCACTGCCCTGGGAGACAGGACCAAAATGCCGTGCGACCCTTCGCCGCCGAGCACCTTCTGCCAAGAGTACGTGCTAACGTCCACCTATAAGGATACAATAGACAAAAGAAACACAAAGATTGTGAGTGAGTTTAGGGCAGGGTAGGGTAGGGTGGGGTAGGGTAGGGTGGGGTAGGGTGGGGTAGGGAGGGTCGGGGCAGTGGTGGTTGGAACGATGTCGGTTGTGACGGTGACGCCGGAAGAGGAGAGTTAACCCTTCAAAAACAACAACAACAACATCGCGAATTGACCGTCAAGCACATTAACAAGCGAACCATCCTCCGATTATGACACACCTAGACCATGAGCCTACGAGTACACAGCCAACGCGCGAAACAGAAAAGCGCTTTGACTCACCGACTTGAGGTCCTGGACGTAGTTCTGGAGGTTTTCCGGCCACTCTGGGGCGTTCGCCTCGTTAAAGGAGTAAATCTGCAACAAAAACACATACACAAACAAAACATAGTCCGATTCAGGAGAGGCGGGAGGGGGGGGGGGTCCAAAAAGAGTTTATACGAAGTATGGCATGGCGGGATCAAATCAACTCAATATGGCGTGCTGTAACTTCTCCACGATCACGCACACCATCAACATCACCCTACATTCAGCCGCCGCTACATCTGAGACCTACCCACCCATAAAAGAGAACCAAAAAAAAACGTCATCTATCATTTCTAACCCCCCCCCCTACCCCGCCTCCCTCCCCCCCTCCCCAACTACTTGAAATATTACCGGCAATTGTGCTCACGACTAAGGTATGAAAATAAAACGGAATCCAACACCACCACCTCCCCCACCCCCCCCCCACCACCGGGATCGCAAGAGCATTTGGAGCGCTGGGGGTTTCCCTCACCTTGCCCCGCTTGGGGACCTGGATGTTGGGGTGGGTCATCACGAACTCCCCGATCTGGGGGTCGAGCGTGAAGCCGTTAACGCCGTTGCCCATGGTGAACACCAGGATCGTCGAGGACGAGTACATGCAGTAACCTGTTCGAACAAAAAAATACATAGGAGAACGAGAAAGAGACACAAACAAGAAAAAAATAAATAAAAAACAATGAAGAAAGCAACTACAGAAGGCAATTATCAAGAAAACAACCATAACTCAAAAAAACGGAAGGCAGGTTATCAAGAAACCAACCACAACTAAGAAAGCCAAGCAGAACCAAGCAGTGACAAGCAAGACACAATACGAACAACACAATTAAGGCCAACAAGACAACCAAGACCGCCAACAAGACGCACAACACAATTAAGACCAACAAGACACCTAGGACCAGTAAGACTCACCCGCCGCGACAAGGCTCCCTCCGGGCTGGAGGGTGTTAAGGAGGCACACCTGGGCGGCCTCGTCCATGTCGATCTCGTCATCCACGATACATTCCTAAACAAAACGAGCACAAACATACGAGTGGGGGGGGAGGGGGGGTCATACATCAGGCGAAAATTCCGGGGGCATATCAGAAGCACGCAAGCAAGAACGAACACAAACACAAAACACACGCACAACACACACGTACATCCACACAATTAGTCGTATCATGTGTAGGCAAAGATACGCTAGCTCTCGCTATATAGGAATTCGCGCTGTTGGATGATTTTAACTGTCGTTAATCCAACCCCAACCCAACCCAACTAAATTGCTTTGCTGTTGTTGGGCGTTGGTGTGTGTGCATCCCAAAGTGGCCGGAGCTCAAAAATATTTCCGAATTCAACACAGAGTACGTAGTTCGAATTCTTGTTTGGAGATTTACCATTCGGAGATTCCGCTCGTCGGGTGGGACACGGGACACGGAAAATCGGACACGCGAGTTCGGAAATGAGCCCCTCTTTTTTAGCGCCGTCGCAAAAATTTGGCAGGGTGGTGTTCGGTAACGATATTTCAGACGGAACTCAGACGGAACGGTAATGCATTTGGCGGTGATTTTTTTGA
>JAYJMJ010000405.1:1435201-1453065 GCA_036873875.1 Laminaria ephemera
GTCGACCATCTACTACTACTGCAAGCACAGCACAGCGCAATCAGCCCAGCACAACGGAGCAAAACACGTAGTACGTGTCGATATAGCGCGACCCACATCATGTCGTCGAGCATCTTCTACAGCTCGCCGTGACCCACATCATGTCGTGGAGCATCTTCTACAGCAGCTCGCGGTGTTTTCAAAACGAACGGATACATCGAAATCTGCCCATCCAGAAAACGTATACAACCATAAGCAGCAGCAGCTAGCTGGTGATGCGCAAAGACTTGCCTTTACTTCCAACTCAACACTATTACTACTCTTCTCTCCGTCCTTTCTCTTTCGTTCGGATGATGATGTGATGCATGCGTGAATGCGACGTCCGGTTTATTTTCCTGGAGCGTTGAGCTCTTGGCAATTTCAAGTCGCAAGTTGCACCAAACCATGGACCTCTGTCCGCGTCACGATTTGCTCTATCTGAGCTAGCGTAGCGGGCGGATGCCGCCCGCGGAGCGAAGCGCCTGGGTACATGTGATACCAACTGCTACATACGGGTACCAGTATGTATGCGGCCAGTAAGAACGGGGTCCTTCAACAATGACTTGCTTCACAGCGCATGTTTTTCTCACGATCATGTTTCATGTTTCAAACTTGTCCCAGACGATCATGGTCAGCATCTGGTGCAAGAAATATATACTGGCCACCTACCGAAGACCCACCACCGCCAGCGCTCACCACGGGAGGGGTCGAAGTCTTGACAATGTTCGATGCAGCGTGGCTCTCCCCTGTCTTCCCGGCTTGGAGCACCGACACATGAGACTCAGTCCGTTGCGGACTATCGCTGACGAGCCGACACGTGCCAGACATACGAACACCAAAATCACTAAGAACGAACGCTTCTCCCAAGCACACGTTCGAAACGTATACTAGCACATAGCCAATAGAGCAAAGACGTTGACCCCTACCCATCTCGCCCGGAGCTCGAGTCACACTGCTCAGTAGTTCCAGCTTCCAGCGTTCCAGCCAAAAGCTGTGGGTTGTGGGTTGTGGGTTGTGGGTTCAAAACAACAATGACAATGTCAAAATGTCCTATTTAATAATTATAAAATTTAAACAAAATTCTAAGGGTTTCCACACAATTGGGGTAGCTTTATTATATCGGAAAAAACGACTTAAAGCCCCCCGCCAGCGAAGACTGAAAAACAGCGTAGCACAGGACTGACGATCGAGCGAGTCGATATTTCTTGGCACTACTCGCGCACTCACAACCCTCGCGGTAGCCGGGCAAGAGAAGATACCGCTTAAATCCACGTAGCAGACACAAGCATGAAGCATACCTCCTTCTTGTGCCTGTCGGGCCTGGCGGGCTCCGCGCTCGCGTTCGTACCGTCGACGACGGTGCCCAGCTTGTGGACGAGCCGCCCGATCATCAGGTGAGCTACGAGCTGGACCCCCGCCCTGGGAGGCACCCAGCCCGGCGGCTTTGCGATACACAGTGGAGAAATCTTGCGATGCCCACTATCAGGATGGCGCTTGCATGGACGTGGCCCACGGTGTCAAGCGTTCGGAGGAGCAGCGTGTCGCGCCGTTCTTCTGGATGGGTGCTCCTCTGAAGGATCCGACAAGCGGAAGTTCTCGCTCTCTGACTCGCATCTGTCTCTTTGCCACGTTTGACGTTCTCGTTGCCGCATGTTGATGGCCTCAGCTCGAGCAGCACGGCGGTGGAGGCAGCAAGGCAGGGTTTCCCGCTGTGCATGGCGGCTACGCAGTCGAACCCCGGGGTGAGTGCCGTTTGTCGTGTCTCGTGCTTCGAGTTCGCATGCCGAAAATGCAAATAGGAAACAAGAAATGATGCTGTTGTTTGTGACATCGTGACTCATGACTACAACTCGGTCGGCTGACGTTCCTTGTTTTTTAGTGTCGTTCCGGTGGTCTATATATCGAATACTACTAATGTACAGCAGTATTAATAAGGTCAAGGTTGGAGTCAGGGGTTCAAATCTCGGTATGGAAAATTTTGTTTCTCGCAAGAGACATCAACTGCCAGGCAGGAGCGCTTTATACTCGTAGCGTGGGTAAGCACAATTCGACGCGAATCGACGAGGGAAGAAAGTGCTTAATTCTTCTCCCAATAAAAATTGAGACGCGTACCGAAGTGGGGAGGGGGGAGACGAGCCTGCTTTGTGGCCCCGGATCTGAGTTACGACTAGGGAGGGAGAAGGAGAAAGAAAAAGTGTGAAGATAATATAATAGATAAGATGAGAAAAAAAAAAAAAAGTGTACCGAAGTACTGCTGGTGCTGTAGATGGTACACCACGTACGCTTTTCGCCCGTGACTGCGGTCGCTGCCTCTCAGTCGCCGGCGTCTCTCGCTGGTCGTCCATGAGGACTCGCGTGGGAAACGGACGTACGCTAGCCGTGTCATAGAGAACACGCCTCAGCTCTAATGCGTAGAAAGCGTAGCCACTATTCATACGTAAAATTCCACCCTCAGACAGCAGCAGCGAAGTAGACTTCGTAAACCGCCTATCATGATGAAAGGATGCCCTGTACTAAAGGCACGTCATCAGACACCTCATCATATTATGCCAGCTGTGTACTACTCGTATGGGAGTACGACATGAGTCCCATACCCTCGCTCGAGTGACGTTTTGCTCCTGATTATGATCACCACCAACACAGAAGACAGACAAACACAGACGCTAGACACGGCAGTTAACCTTTCGCCAACGCAGCGCCGAAATTGCTGTGGAAAGGTCCATTTTCCGACAGCAGCACCAAAGTAGAGTTCTTATCATGATGAGTGCTCTCTGCTAAAGGCGCCGTCATCAGACACCGTCATAATCATATTATATTGCAGTCTGCAGTATCACATGGGTCCATCAACTCCACTGACGTTTCGTTCCTGATCATGATCACAGACAACACAGCAGACACACACAGACGCAACACACAGCAACAGCAGCTGGTCTTTCGCCAACGCAGCGCCGATATTGCTGTGTAAAAGTCCATATTCAGGCAGCCGCAGCAAAGTATGATAAGAGCTCTTATCATTCTTATCATGATGAGTGCTTTCTACTGAAGGCACCACCCTCATCATCACCATATTATACACGAGAGTACCGCTGCTGTGTATCACATGAGTCCGTCAACTCGAGTGACGATTCGTTCCTGATCATGGTCACAACTACTGTAACATGCAGACACACAGCCGCAACACACAGCAACAGCAGTTGACCTTTCGCCAACGCAGCGCCGAAATTGCTGTGTAACAATCCGTCTTGCGACAGCAGCAGCAAAGTAGGATAGAGCTCTTATCATACACCTGGTAGAGCTCTTATCATAATGAGTGCTCTCTATAAATGGCACTCTAAATATAATATTTTGCGAAAGAGTATCACATGAGTCCATATAATTCCCTCCGGTGGCGTTTTGCTCCTGATCATGCTCACAAACAGCCCAGCAAACGCCTTGCTGACCATGATTCTACTACTCGTAATAGTACGCACGGGAGTAACTGACCTATATCCGTCATGAGGACATAAACACCACGTTGCACGCGCGATCGAATTATCACACCCAGCTTGCAAATATGACTATTCAACGAAATCCTCGATCTCGCATCTGCAGTGTCTACACAGGAGACACGAAAGCACAGATGCAAGACACAGCAGCACTAGACTTTTCGCCAACGCAGCGCCGACACAGGTAGTGACCCCTCTAACACCCCAAGTTTACACCTCTCCTATCACTCATCCGAAGGCCCTGCAAGTATATTACCCCCATTTCCACCTCTTTTTACTCATCTGAAAGCCATCTAATACCCCCCCATTGCACCTCTCTCATGACTGCTCAGGAGGCGATCGGTTTGGACTTGACCAAGCCGAAGCCCAACCCCACCCCGGATGACTACATCTACGAGCAGTCCATCCCCGACACTCCGATGACGAGGAAGTACGGCCACCTTCGCGGCGCCAAGATCAAGACTGTCTCCGAGACTGTCGCCGACTTCTACACATACGTAAGCACAACCATAAGCATCAGAACAAGTGTTAAGCATAAGCATGATCATAAGCTCAACCATAAGCATAAGGATATGCACAGCATAAGCACAAGCATAAGCACAAGCATACGCACAGCTACAAGCACAAGTGTACACAGGCTTCAGCACAAGCTTAAGCTTAAGCACCAAGCTTGAGCATTAGCGTCAGCGCCCATCGGATGGGGCGGGGAGCGTTTTCCTTTGAAGTTGGATATCTGTTAAGCGAAACTGCCACGAGTACTGTTGAGGTCAAGGACTGGGCTGTGCCGTGTGAGTCTCGTGAAACATACCGGGTATTTATAGGCGCATCGTACATCGCACCCTATCGTACCGACGTACTAAGTCCCCGCGTGCGTTGCTCCGAATTTTGTTTGTGGTTTCGCGATTATTTCGAACGCTTGTGTGTGTGGTTTTTGCGAGCTGCATGACATCGCGGATCACGGGCTTTGGACGGCGGTGTAACTTGACGCTCAAATCGTAACCTTGAAACTCGACGCTGGAAATGTTTTCTGGTATAAATGGTGCTGCTGTATTTCCTGGTATCATACACATACCACAGGAGAAGCTCGACTATCCTCCGTCCCTATAGCGCGTCAAGTTCCGTCTCGACGCCGCCGTTGAACACAGAAAATAGCAAACGTTATCGTTTGAACTAAAGAAGCGTGGGCGTTCATTACGTAGCAGCGGCAGCAGTACTCGCGTACTCGTAGCGTGACTGGCGTAAGCCGAGCAATCAAGCTCAGTTTTACCGAGGCTTGCAGCTCCAAAACATGCACCTAGTGTCTGGTGCGGTACCTTACCCATAGTATTGGGAGGTCCGCCTGTAGTTTCTGGGGTGTTCCGTCTCAAAGCGGCCATGCTGAGGACCTTATCCGCCTTGGAATAAGAGAAACGCTCTTGGAAATGTGCCTGCAGTAGTTGGGACAGCAACCAGCAGTACCACTAAGTCCGGAAATGCAAGGACCGTTGGCACCCATATTAATATCCGCACAGTCCTTGAGTTTTCCGACAAGAGTGGTACATCAGGACAGGGGTGACTGACATCTCCGCACTTGTGCTTTCTCTTCCCGTCTCGCCCCTTTCGGTATCCAGTACAAAAGGGTGGTGATCACGCAGTTCCGGAACGTGGTGACGGAATACCTGCAGAGCACTCACCTCACGGTGTACGATGCTCGCTTCAAGTACGACCCCCTCTTCGGCGTCGGGTTCTACACCAGCTTCATGAGGTTAGTAGGCAGCACGCGTCTGGCTGGAGTCAACATTTTCTGGTGTGTTCCCAAGGACTTGGTCCCCAACATGTGTGCAGTGTGTCCCCAAGACGTGTGCAGTGTGTCCCCAAGACGTGTGCAGTGTGCAGTGCCAAAGGGGGTAAGCCGTTCGGTATGCGAAGCTCCTGGACTAGAAACAGACAGGAGTGTAGTGCGGTGTACGGTGCATTTGGGTGGGTTAATGGTTTCTTCCTGGAGGGTTCATCCAGCCACTCGGCACACGCAGCGCCTGGACTAGAAACCGGACAGGAGTTATTAGTTGTGCGGTGTACGTATTTCACTGGGTGCTTACCATATCATAGCCCACTGCCTGAGGCTTCGGGACGCGCTTGTTTCATTCCATGTCGCTCACGAGATCTACGGCTAACTTTTTCGCCACGTTTTCTCTCTTCTTGGCGACGTCAAGTCTACGGCGGAACCTCATTCTTTTTCCTGCACACGCGTCGTCTACTACACACGGGTGCTTTTCTTAACCTTTTGTTCGATTGTCCCTCCCCCCCCCTTCCTTGTCGTGGGTGTTTTCGTTGCAGGTTCATGCGCGCCTACCCGGCGGAGGGACAGGCGGAATTAATTTTCGATGCGGTCGTTAAGGCCATCGGAAACGGGCTCGACCCGGACCAGATGAGGGCTGACACCGCCGCCCTCAAGGTATGGGCCGAGGGCAAGACCGAGGACGACGTAGTGGCGGCGATGAAGGCAGACGACACCAGGTAAGCGCCGCCTGGATCACATTACGGGTACAGTACACGACAGCACTTTACCGTAGGACTACTGCGAACAAAATTTACACCAACTTGAAGTAGTTTGTCGCCATAAACGTGGGTGCAGTTCGCAAGGGGCTAAGCAGTTGGGAGTTATTCATTTTTAGCTCGACTTTGCACGAAACCTACATAGGAACTACTTTTTTTTATTCTGAGATTGGTTGTGGACACACCCTGCCTCACGTAGGACTTCGAACCTGGTCCAAAAAATGAGGCTCTTACTGCAGGTGTTGTCGATTTCTGTACGGTGCTGGTTGTCGAAAATTAGTGGCTGGTTATGCGGACACTGCAGTACCGCCGTACGCTTTGGTACGCCGGCCTTGTGTTCTTGGCTTCAATCGCTACTTGCCTTTATTTGCCATACGTAATGTGCTATGCTGCGCAGAACGCGAGGTATCAGGCTTTGATGCGTCCATTACGTATTGATTGACCTGCCCCGAAATGAGCTGGCTCCGAGCTAGGTTGGGCTGATCTATGCCGCGTGTAATTTCTACCCCAGCATGAGAAGAGCTGGTAGAAACTGAGAGCCGAAACATTAGCATTCGTTCCAACGACCTTTCATTTGTCTTCTAACTTCGCTACCCACGCTTGCTTGCTTGCCGCTGCCTGTTCTCTCAGCGACCTCGTGACGAACGGGTTCTACGTTGCGCGTACGGGCCTCGGGGCGTTTGGGGAAGGGTGGGAGGAGAAGGGGGAGGACGTGGAGTGGTTCCTGTACAACAGGTTGTGGGCAGTGGGGGTCTTCTCCTTGATGGAGGACATCGGCCTAGAGCCGACAGAGGAGGTCAGTGCCAGCACCAGTACCACCATCAGCAGTGCCATGAATCGTGCCATGAATACGCGCCCTACGATAGCAATTTCTTACTGAAGGGGTTGTTTAGCTGAGGAACTAGTCTGGACCTGCCCCATGTCGTTGGAATACCGGGGTTTTTTTTAACATGTTCGGCGGTACGTGAGTGCGCGTGACGGGGCGTCAGAGCGAGAAGCAACAACCTTGTTCATTAAGTACCTACGAGGAGGCCAAGGGAATGTTCATCGGGTTGCGCGTTCTTTTTTTGTCCAAGTCAGTTTTTGGGTGAGGTATAGGGCTCTTGAATTCAACTGAGGAGCCTCAGAAAAAAATGGTGCGCCCGCTACGGTAGCATGCGTCTGAACAGTGCCATGAACAGTGCCATGAACAGTGCCATGAACAGTGCCATCGACAGTGTCGCAATCGGTGTTCGCCTAGGAGTTGTCAGAATTGTCGCAGTACCAGCACCATCAATAGTGTCATGAACAGAGCCATGAATAGTGTGGGTGTTCGTTTACTCGGAGCTGTCAGGCCTGTAGCAGTGCCACCATCAACAGCAGTGCCACGAACAGTGCCATGGACAGTGTTGATGTTGGTGTTCGTTTGGGAGCTGTTACGTCTGCCGCCTTAGTGTTTTCTTTTAAAGTATTGTTTGAAATTGGAATCAGGCCTGTCGCGTTGGTGTTTTCTTTGGCGTTTTGTTCGTCTGGGAGCTATCAGGCCTGCCGCCTTGCCGTTTTGTTTGGGGTGTTATTTGGTTGGTTTGCTGTCAGGCCTGTCGCCTTGATGTTTTGGTTTGGGGTGTTGTTTAGTTGGTTTGTTATTATGTCAGGCCTGTTGTCTTGGTGCTTTCCTTGGGGTGTTTGGTTGTTTTGTAGTATGTGCTCTTTTGTGCCCGGTACGTTTGGCATCTCGCTTGCTATCCTCCTCTTAGTTTACACTGACGCTGCTGCTGTTGTGGTTGGGGACTCTTGAGAGTCCGTGAGCTATACATGGCGATGCTTTCTGGCGTTTTTTTTTCCCCCGTCTGGTCTTGTTGCGTTTTATGTGTTTCTCGGCACCCGAGAGCTCGTGCACTTACCACTCACCCCGTATCCTACACTGACTCTACTTTTGGAGTTGTCTTTTTTGTTGTGTTTCTTATGGGCGCCGGACGGGCGTACTTTTATTCTAGTTATGGAATATCTGCTGGTTGTTCGGAGCTTTCCGGTACTTTTTAGATTGCACAGTGTCTACTGACGTTTTCGATAACCTCGCCGGCGCTAAATATTCTAAAATAGGCACCTGGTCGCACTTTTTTTGCGGGCGAGCGGCTGAAAAGCCTTCCATTAGTTGATTTGACGGCGGCGGGTAGTGTCATGTTACTTTGTCACTTTGATAATTATGTGAGATTGTTCGTTTTGCTCGGCCTGCGGCTGACCACTGACGCTTATTTTGCCTTTTGTTCTAACGCAGCTGGTGGAGAAGTGGTTCGCCGTGTTGGGGACCCCGGCAGGAGCCGCGGTTAAGGACTTGAACCTGTACCAGGAGCAAGTGGGGAAGATCGAGCAGGCAGAGATGGTGAGAGAGACCCCTTCGCCGCGCCTGGAGGAACAATCTATCCCGCCTTAAGCCTTTACTTTAAAGTTTTACTTAGGTCCCGTAACACCTATATATCCAAGTTTTACTTACTGTAAGTCCCGTGACACCTAGCATCTGGCGGAAATAAATAAGCAAACCAATTATTAATAGTAGCGGTTTGGCAGGCGCTCTTAGAATACGTGTGCAGAGTTTCAGGTTCTGTGTCAAAAAAACGGCGTGAACTTCCGCCGGGGAAAAGAATGGGAGTTTCAGCTTGAACCAGCCTGTACCCGTTACCTGGTACATTTTTTCACCGCGTCCTATTCAATATATCTCGACCTTTTCTCGGAATTGTTGCAGTTGTTCAAGGAGATCGAGATCAGGGAGAAGAAGCGCCTGGCGGAACGCCTCGAGTCTAAGGCGCAAGACGCTATCAAGCTCGCAGAGCGCGCGGAACGGGACGCGAAGGAAGACGCGGAGGAGGAAGAGCGGATCAAAAACGCCAAGGATGGAGACGTCCTCCCCAACGACCTCCCCAAGGCCTAACTTACTTATCGTTAACCTAATACCATTTTGTCAGGAAATATGAGGGCCGTTTGGGTATGAATACCTAGTACCACTCTGTCCGTAATTGTAAGGAACGTTTGGGCATTCATAGTGATACCAATAATTGGTCCTTTTAATGCCCCAAGATTGGTCCTTTCACATATCGGGAGCGTTTAGGTATTCATATTACAACCCAATAGGTCCTTTTATTTCTGGACACGAATACCCAAATATGTTACTTACTTTTCCGGACAGAGTGGTTAATCCTTACGGCACACGTACGGTTTTCGTCCTTTTTTTGGTGTGTCGCATTTTGCGGGTTGGACGTTTTGTGTCGGCTGAATCACCGTTAGTTTGAGACGGCAACGTGGGATTCCCGCGGTTAGTAGCGCGTTGAGGTAGAGAGACGGCCGTAGTTAACGCGCAGCCGGCTACTCTTGATGAAGTGCGGTAACCCCTGGGGGTTGGGGGGGGGTTGTAACCGGTTTTGTTTACCTGACGCGTGGGCGAGAACGGGTCTCACTACCTGTGGCAGAAAAAATAGTAGATGTCATTGTTTTTGTGCGGGTGGGTGAAAGGCCGATAGCGTGGTCCCTTCGGGGGAGGGGTTCCCATTTTCCGGGGAGGGGTTCCCTAGGGGGGGTAGGGGCTCGAGATTATCCGAAGGGTATCCCGGGAGAGGACCGAACCAACGCCTGTACAACAGCTGGAACGTCTCATCAAAAGGTGGCAAAGCGAGGAATGACGCGCCTGTCTACTTATGCAGTGGAAATAAGAGACGCTCATTTTTAGCGGCCGCTTTTTCCTCCGTAGTACATCTCGTACACTGGTTGTAGGGGCCGGCCGCGTCATTATCAAATTAGGGCGGGTGGACGGGTACCTTTTCTGAGTTTTTGGGTACCTTTTTCTGAGTTTTGTTTCGGCCGTCTGGGCTTTGTTGTGACATTTTTACGCTCTGTTAGCCCTACCCCCCCCCCCCCCATGTCATACAGCGGCAGCACGGAGTTGATATAGACGAGGAGGCGGTCGGCACGGCAGGGGCAACAATCTATTAGGCCCCTGCCCTCCGTTTGACGTACTTGCCCCACCACAGAAGAGTTGATGATACCGTAGTACTATGTTTTGAGTTTTTTGTTTTGTCACGGGGGTTCGCGATGGGGTGTAGAGATGAGAGCTGCGGGAGAAGCAGGCCGCATCATGGTCTGCATGATCGAGTACGAGCGGTAGCGGAAGGGATAGAGAGATGCGGTGCCGCCTTTTGATAAGCGTGCCTTTGCGGCGCATTTTAATGAAGAGAAACGAGCCGATTGGCGAATTGAAAAATATGGGGACGTCAGCGGTATCTCTGTAAAACCAAGAAGCTCAACGAGGTATTTTTTCATCGAAACAAGCAGTCGCGGCTTCTATGTATCATACGTTTGCAGTGTTACGGGAAACAACAAACTTTTAGTCGCCCGCCCTTAACCCGCTTATTATAGGGCCCATGCATAGCGACCGAAAAACGAAGAATGCGATATAATCAAGCCTCTAGGAAAAGCGTGCAATAGTACGAGTATCATCAGCATGCTGTGCACGTGCCGTATATGTGTAGCTCCTGACGTTGCGCTTCGGATACACACCCTACCCAGCAGCCCGGGTTGCTTGGTGTGGGCGATGCTGTGATGACATTTCACGCGTGCTACGAGACATTTAGTACTTTTGAGCGTTTTTGTTTCTGAATAACGGGGCTCCTTCACCCAAAATCGTCGGTATGTCATTCTTCTTGTTTTTCAATCCGAATATTTTCTATACCTAGGTCATGGGCTTGTTCACCGGGTGGTTGCGCTTTTAGTTTACACAAAAATCAGCTTGCGGGTGAAGTACAGAGCTCCTCAAGTGAGGAGACTCAGAAAAACAATGATATCATTCACCTCTTATGATCGTAGCATGTGTCATTTACTTTCGACAGTTTCTTGCTCTCAACCCCCAAAGAGGTTAAGGGTAACGGCCGCTGAAGGTGCTGTTTGTACACCTACCTGGCGTCTTTTCACAGCAGATGTGTTTTTTTTTACTGACATAGCCCCCGTGCTTTCGTTGTCAGTGCTGCGTGCATGAAGCAACCTTGTAACGCCGAGAAAAAGGCGAAAGCTCTGGCATTATTACAACCGGCTACGGACGAACGATCACATTGAACATGAAAAAGCATACTACCTTGTTAAAGTTGACTTGAAGCCGGCGGCTGGTGTTCATGCTTCAATATTAACGTGAGCGCGCGTACAGCCAGGACACGTGTGCATACAACCAGGACACTCGCGCACACAACAAGAACACGCACGCATTCAACAAGCACACGCTACAATAAAGACACGCGAGCATACAACAAAGACATGCGCGCATAGCCCCCGTGTTTTCGTTGTCGGTATTCCGTGGATGAAGCAACCTTGTCACGCCGAGTTAAAAAGCGTAGCTCCAGCGTTGTTGCAGCCGGGATACTGGCGAAGGACCCCATGAAAATAGGCATACTCTTGGTTGTTAAGTTGACTGGAAGCCGGCGGCTGGTCTTCATGCTTCTTACATGGAGTATTAACGTGAGCGCGAATACAACCAGGACACGTACGCATACAATAAGGACACGCAGGTTTTTATAAAAAATTAAAAATACACTACAGCTGTGAGATCTAGGATTTCGTCGAAACTCATCTTTGCAAGCTGTGTGTGATACTCCGATTGCGCGTGTTACGGGATGTGTATGTCTTCATGAAGGATTATAGGTCGGTGACTCCCCTTAGTACTAGTTAGCACCAGGGGCAACAGTGTGATACAAAGACGTCGGTCTTAATCAAGGTGTGCACGGAAAATATAAACTTCTTAGAGGGGGACAAATCTGACGGCTATGGGACGCAAAAATATACATATATATGTAGTCTTACTACCAGTGAGGGGACGTGGGGGGGGGGGTGTAGGTAGCGTTTAGATCGCATATTGAATAGGGCTGCTGTACGTATGGTGTTGGCCCCTAAGGAATTATTTAGACAGCATAATGAATGGAGTCTACTGCCCGTATGGTATGTGACCTAAAGAGATATCAGGCATGTGGTGGTGTTTTACGTGAAAGTTAGTGATTAAAACATTTTCGTTATGAGTATTATTGGTCAAAGGTTTTCATTTCTGACTGTTTTCCTGACCGGATCACCAGGGTTTATACCAGGATGATCTTATGTATGGTAACTATACAAGATGTTTTTTACGGGGACAACCTGGTGTTTTATGTGAATGTTAGAGGTTTGGTTGGCGGACATTCAGAGGAGGCATGCAAGCAACTGTTCAACGGAAGACGGCATTTTTGTCTTCATCTGCAACTACCGTACTTACTCAAGCCTAGTACTCGCACCCTACCCTACGTATGTATGGTCTATACCCTCGAATTACTACATGTGTGTTTTCAATTATTTTTACTTTCAATACCATGTGTGTGTTCTTCACATTAAAACTGATCTTTCCGCCCATCTACATCTAGCACAACCAGTGTCCGTGCCCATGCCTCCTAAAGAGACGCAGCTCTGTGGTCACAAACTACAAGACAGAAATACATATTGCAAGTACAGCAAGGTGATTTGGCCATGCAATGCCAACCGCAACGAATACGAGGGCGGAACATATGCAAGCCAGCTACACCAGAATATATTTGCAAGGAAGAAAGAAAAAAGAAAAAGATAGAAGAAGAAAACAAAAAGGAAAAAAGAAAAATGGAAAGAAAAATGGAAAGAAAGAGGGAAACAGGAACGCAGGGAGGAGAGAAGAGGCACGTACTCAGGAAGAACAAAAACTGAGTGAAACAAGACGGCAGGACGAAAATGAAAAATAAGCAAAAACAGACGCCCACCAACTATTAATAGCAACAAGCGGGTGATACCACCCAACCAACGTCGGAGATATACTCCCTGTATGTTCCGTGAAGTCGAAGACGTCGTGGGTCTCCTGTAGTTGTCGCATTCCGCTCGGATACCCGTGTTAGTGTTGCTCGTGAAGTCATGTTCTACCATGGTCGCCGAGTGAGAGTGGTGTTCCTTTCCTATCCTACCGGGTGTTTGACAACTGAACGGCTCTCTCTCGATAATTGATACGTGGTACCTGGTATTTGGTACACGAAAAACTCCTTTGGACACACCTGGTAGAATTTTGAAGACACGGTCCAGATATTGCTCAGTAAAACCTACCTGGTAGTTTTGGAGAAAATCGGCGCTGAATTCTTCCCAGAGGGGGGTGTGTTATCGCGCGTGTTACACGATATCTAGTCTACTCTAAAAGCAATACGGAAACGAGCAAGCTCGGGTATGATACAGGTACTATTAATACTATGTACGAGTACTGCTGGATTTTGCATCTTATACGTACTGCACGTCCAATTCAAGTGGTACGTACGCTTACACGCTTACACTCTCTACATGGTCTACTTTTTTCATAATAAAAAAATGAGGTACTACAGTAGGTACGTACTACTGCGGGGCAAGACATACAAAGTTGACACCGGCCGAGAACACAATGAGTACTCAAAGCGCCGCCGAGTTCTTCCACATAGCTCACGGCCACGGCCCGCTCGAAGCCGAGAAGCAAGCTCTGGGCACGCGGACAGTTCTCAAGTCGCTCCTCTCTCGAAGGACGGGTACATGACAAAACCACCACGGCAGCGCGTGCGTCACAGATGCACCTTCCGATCTTCTTTTGTCGCGTGAGAGTATCATACGAGAAATGTTCTAGCGCGTGCCGCTCCAAGCCACCACCACACACACACCCCGACCCGGACGCACGGCACAAACAAAACCCAACACTCGCGAGGGATGGGAAACCGCCCCCTTCCCTCCCGACCACCGACGCTGTAGCACCCACCTGGACGTGTAGTCGCTTGCTGGGCGCTCCTGTAGTGCCTGCCTGGGAAGGGCTGTCAGTCACTCTCGGGACGGACGCAACCATGCTCGGCTGCGAGGTAGAGTCAGTGCGGCTCCTTCTAGAGCCGCGGCTCGACGACGAGGACACCACCGTGGAGGAAGGCAGGGCGCTGAAGGTAAACGCGGAGGACGTTGCGAGGAGGGCCGCGCCAGCGACGACGGCCGTCGCCATGGCCTTACGGCCATTACGGCACTTCGTCATGACGAAGGCAAAAGAGCACGGCGGCGGCAGCAGCACTCGCACGCGCCAAACAGAACAGATGAGTCTTCGGACCTCCCACAATGGAAATAGAAGGCTTCAAGACCTAAACTCCTTCAAAATCACTCCCGTACAACGCCTCCCCTGTGCTGTACTACTTGGCGATCCGGCTTCAAGAGCACCTCGAGAGCTACGACGCTAGGAATACACCAGAGAGGTAGAACTCTAGTGTTGTAAACCCTTTCAATTCCTGCAAGCGGTGGAGCTGCGGCGGCAATACGAGTACGATTTTTCTCGTCGCTGATTGGTCAGGGGTGATATTGCGGTGGAGTTCATTGAAAATGTCTTTGGATGTTTTGTCAGGGTGTAGTGAGTCGACGAAACAGCCACAACGAGCGCTAAAGCGAGCGGAAATCAACGACGGAAGAGCAGTGCAGCACGCAGACTCGGACGACAATCCATGGCTGGGAGTAGGGTGAGGTTTGCGACGTTAACATGCGGTTACCGCGGGTGCTTGAATCGGGTTTCGTTGCGCCTGTACCGAGTTGCGGCACCCTTTTCACTCGTCCGATTATTCCTTTTTCAGAAGATTAATAATATCAGCACGAGTGCGAATACGAACATAAAAGGAAGAGTTGATGCCTCTGATGTGGTGTCTGGTGCCTGATGCGTACTCGTACAGCATTTGTGGATCCTTCGAGCTCCCTCAGCTGCCCAAGTGCAATAGCAAAGCTTCTCGGCCGAACTCGATGCACGTGGTCACTTCACGACCATGTTTTCCTCCAGAGCTCTGCCGCATCTTCCCCAACGCGTGCTTATATCGTACTCGCACTGACAACTGCAACTTACACCGCATCTGCTATCTGCTGTTTCACCGACGCCCACGCCTACGCCCACACCCTCGAACAAACAACGAACGTGGCAGCAGCAGCAGCAGCAGCTGTGCGCCGTAGTGATGCGGGCACAGCCATCATCCCTACTATTTTGGAGGCCGCGCGGCAGCGACCGCGGCATCTCCGCCTCCGCCGTATCGCCTCATCGCCAGAAGCAACGGCAGCAAAAGCAGCGGCTGTCCCTGTTCCGAGCCCTGACTGCCGTGCTCATCTCCGTCGCGACGGCCACCGGAGCCGGGGCGTCCCCCGAGCTACGGTTTTCCGCATCCGGTCAGCACCACCACCACCAGCAGGGGCTGCGAGCACGCCAGCAAGCGCAGGGAGGCCAGCAACAGCAACAGCAACAGCAACATGAGCAATCGTCGCAGCGGCGGCAATTTGGTAGGGGTGGATGGGTGACCCCTTCGTGCACCCCACGCACCAGCAGCAGCAGCAGCAGCAACAGCAACAACAAGGACAGCAGCAAAGCCAGTACCACCAGCACCAGCACCAGCAGCAGCAGCAGCAGCAGCAGCATGGAACGGCAACAGAGGGGCGTGACAGCGGCGACGGCAGCGGTCCCGACCGCAGGGTTCCTGTCTCGTGCGCCGCCTACCAGTGCCGCCTCCGCCGCCTCCGCATTCGCATCCCCCGGGAGGGGGGTCACCGCCGCCACCACCAGGGTCGGAGCCAGGGCGCAAGGCCAACAGCACCACCACCCCCACCTCGGCTGCTCTGCCTTCGGCTCCTGCCCCGCGTCGAGAAGGAGAAGGACCCCCGGCTGGCGAGGATGGGGACCCCCCCCCCAGCAACAGCAACAGCAGCAGCAGTGGGCGGGATCGAGGGCGGCGGCGGCTGCTACGGCGGCGACAGCGTCTTTGTTGATCGCGCGAGCTTTGCCGAAGGACACGGAGGCGTCGACGGCGGCGGCCGGCGGGGGCAAGGGTACGGGGGCGCTGCCGGGGAGGGTGCCGCCGAGGAGACGCCAGAGGGGAAGCGGCAAGGATGCGGGAGACTGGAGGCCGTCGCTGTACATGAGGGTGGGTTCGTGTTGTGTTCCGTTTGATGGATACCCCTATGTTCGTTAGAAAGAACTTACCTGGTACTGTATAACACAGCAGTATAACACGCAAGGTAACACCCCGAGAATAATTTCAGAGCCGATTTTATCTAAAAAACAAGGGGGGCACACACAACGAAAATGGCGGCTTAGGGAAGATCTCGTCGAGAATTTTCCATCGACGCGTCGCTCGACGTTTGCACTCTCCACGTTGTCTAGAAAATCGGCTTTGAAATTCGTCAGAGGGGGTGAGTTATCTTGATTATAGTACACAACGAAAATGGCGGCTTAGGGAAGGTCTCGTCGAGAATTTTCCATCGACGCGTCGCTCAACGTTTGCACTCTCCCCGTTGTCTAGAAAATCGGCTTTGAAATTCGTCGGAGGGGGTGAGTTATCTTGGTTATAGTATACGGTACCTGTTGGGCTGCTTCCGTCACTGCTTCTATAATATTAGTAGTGTACAAGATGTATACTTTGGGGGTCGATGTTAATGTTGTCAGCAATCCGGGCAAGCCCCTCGCGACGTGCTACTAGGATCTACTACTGTTGTAGCATCTAGGAACACAGTATCACATAAACTCGACTACAATAGGAGTCGAGGCACTTGGATGTTGGTCAGGCCTTTGTGCAGGTGGAGTTGGATGTCAAGAGTATTGTATCCAACTCCGACTACATACGAAGGATGTCAAGAGTTTTGGTATCCAACTCCGACGGAATACAGACCTGATCAACGTCCAAGTACCTCGAATCCCAATCGAATTTACATGCCGTTGCTGCTACGTATCCTACGTTGTGCCCTGTTGGGCTAAATCCCCCTCTTAAGAAGTTTATAATTTCCGTGCACAGCTTGATTATGACCGACGTCTTCGTATCACACTGTTGACCCTGGTGCTAACTAGTACTAAGGGGAGTCGCCGACCTATAATCCGTCATGAGGACATAACATCCCGTAACACGCGCGATCGGAATATCAAACACAGCTTGCAAAGATGAGTTTCGACGAAATTCTCGATCTCACAGCTGGAGTGTATATATTTTTTTTCACACGTCGGACAGATCAGATCTCCATTCACGATCTACGCCATTTAGGGCAGACAGAATCTGCATGGCCTATATATCGTGTTGTCGGGTGGGAGCCGTATGACCTGCATGCTAGCACATATTCCCGGGACTGGATCTGAAGGTGCGAAGATCCTGCACCAACTTATCGCAACGACAGATACGGGATCTAGATTATCTAGATCGTGATCTAGATCGTGATGTAGATCGGGATCTGTCCGACGTGTGAAATGTTTGACTTTTTCTTGCAGCCCCATATGTTCCACTTTGACCACATCCCCTATCCCGAGCAGCCCGGACTACTTCGTATGGCCAATGCTGCAATCACCGTATAATTTTGACGAGTTTTCCCTCTCAACTCCCAAAAAGGTTATGTATAGTAACATTCGGATTCGCAAGATGGAAAGTCCCAAGGCTCACCAATGTACCTCACTCTCACCCTCGTCGAAACTATCCACGTATTTATCGTACTGATGATTAAATCGCCCAAACGTATCCTCCGCATCCCTTGTAGTACCGGAAAACAATATCCCCCGCTAATCCCAAGTAATTTCCCCCCCTAAAATGTGGGTGCAGTTATCAAGGGGATAATAATTAACCCTTCTACTATTACGAAGAACGATAGTAAACAGAACCCATGACATGCACAATAACCTACCTGGTATATATTCCCCTGTTTTTTTCTAGCCATATTTGGTCCTCACTACTATTATTACGGGGGAACATAGTAATGAGGACCAAATATGGTTAGTAAAAACAGTGGAATATCTAGGTTTTTTTGTATATCGTGGGTCCTCATTAC
>JAYJMJ010000405.1:1531518-1549369 GCA_036873875.1 Laminaria ephemera
GTCTTGTAGTTTGTGACCACATAGCTGTCTCTCTATTATAGACATCGGCACGGATACTGGTTGTGCTGGATGTAGATTACCCTCTTCTCTCAGATTGGGTATCATGTGCTTGGTAGGTTTTGGTATAGTAGGTGTCACAAGGCGCGACAAGCCGATTTGGCCTTCCGTTTTCTCTTATTATGGACGCTCTTAAATCGGGTACCCCACTGTATACATACACATACGTAGCTCACGGAAGAGGTCGAAACACCTTGAGATTGCGCCCACGTTTTGCGAAAAAACTACTTGAAATCAGAGTTGCATCATTTTTGGCGGTATTAACCCCTTTGGTTGGGACTTGGTGGGAAAAAAATGCGTTTCGCGAAAAAACTACTTGAAATTAGAGTTGCATCATTTTTGGCGGTATTAACCCCTTTGGTTGGGACTTGGTGGGAAAAAAACGTCGAAAAAAAGTATGACGACTACAGAATCGGCCACACGAGGCAGGCCGGATTGCTGCGTAGGGGGCGTGTCCGAAACGCACCGTTAGGAGCTGTACGGCACGCGCAAAGCATGCTGATGCTCATGTGTGAACACTGCTGTAAGCTCTTCCTAGACGATTGATATGAGCACGCTCTTCCTAGACGCTGATATGAGCCCGCTCTTCCTAGACGGTTGATATGAGCACGCTTTTCCTAGACGGTTGATATGAGCACGCTCTTCCTAGACGGTTGATACGAGCACGCTCTTCCTAGGCGCTTAATATGAGCACGCTCTTCCTAGATGGTTGATATGAGCACGCTCTTCCTCGACGGAGTGATAATATTGCGTTTCCCGTGTGTTTGGTCGATACAAATGGGCCGCAAAAGGGTTGCAGTGGTGATCTCCCTATAGTGCCGGTATGTGCCGGCCAACAATGCCGGCATTATACCGGACACCAGCACTATTGGGTATAACACCGGTGTGTGCAACTAGTATAGCGGGTTCCAGTTGTGCCAACCGATTTCACCGACATTATACCGGAAATAGGCACTGTTCAACGGCCACACTATAGGGAGACCCTCACTATAACGGTAAAAAAAGCGATGACAATACGGTTGTCAACTTTTGGTCGGCATGATCAGAACTGTTAAAATCACCGCATCAACACCTCCCCTATTATGACCTCGCGTTGGTTTTGCCGTTAAAACCGGTGGCGTGAATCGATTCGTGAGTCACACAGACCGGAACCGGCCGGCCTCATGATGATTATGGTTTTGAACGGTTTTTCAAAGTCCCTTTGACTGTTTTGTGGACTCGCACGGCCCGCTTTTTTTGGTCGCGCCTCTTTTGGCCTACGTATCACGTCTCTCAGCTGATGACTTCGAGTTACATCAACCGCTTTGTGCACGCACGGCCCGTTTTTTTATCTTGATATGACGTCTCCTCAGCTGATGGTGGCGGTAGAGTATATCCACTCGCTGGGCGTGGCGCACCGAGACCTTAAGCTGGAGAACTTGCTGCTCAGCAGAGATGGGACACGGATAAAGGTGACGGATTTCGGGCTGGCCGCGCGACTGGACGAGTGGGAGGGGGACCCGAAGCATCAGAAGCGGAGATCTTGGGGGACGAAGCGGAAACAGCGGCGGCAGCAGACGGCGTGCGGGACCCCGTCGTACGCCGCGCCGGAGATCATCGCATCGTCAGAAAACCAAGGGTGAGTTTGGTTGGATTACCACACATCGGACAGATCACGATCTAGATCATCTAGATCATCTAGGTCATCTAGATTTATATCTGTCGTTGTGATACGTTTTGCAGGATCTGTGTAGTACAGATCCAACCCAGGAAACGTGTGCTAGATCATCCAGATCATCCGGCTCCTACCCAGCAACATGGTCTATAGACCATGCAGATCATATTGACCAGGGATATATCTGCCCTGAAAGGCATAGATCATGATCTAGATCATCTCGATCTGATCTGTCCGACGTGTGCATAGTTACTGTACAATAGTCATCGGAAAACCAGGGGGTTTTGGTAGACTTATGTTACTACTGTATACTGGTTGTACGCTATATTACTGTAACCCTTTTCCTGTACTTAAAAACAAAAAAAATCCATACTGATGCCAAGCACTTTGTCCTCCAAACCATGGGCGCAAATCGGAAGGGGTTAAGAAGCTGAGAGTTAACGCCTTTAGAACTGCACCCACGCTTTGGCGGACAAAGTACTTGGAATTAGTGTAGACTTTTTTTCGGTTTGGCTCGACTTTTTGCACCAAACGTAAGAAAACCTTTTTTTTTGTACTGAAAATAGTGTGGACACACACCCTGCCTTACGTAAGAGTCTGAGCCTAGCCCGTATCAAGAGTTTTTTAAGTGGTGTCGCCTATTAATACTTGCTGGTGTCGCCTACTTGTGTGTGTACCTTGGGGTTGCGGCTGTTCGGACGAGGTGGTGATGATTACAATTACCGCGCTTATGGTTAACTCCTCTGCAACTGCTGCACCCACGTTTCGAGGACGAACTGCACAGCAGTGGTTCGGTTCATTCATTAAACCCCCTGAACCCTCTTAGCACTAGAACGCTATAGGGCCCGTGAAATGGGCCCAAATATATGTGGTATTACTTGGCTTTAGAGGCATGCTATTTGAGTGGACTTTGAATGCTCCGTTTACCACGCCAAAACTTTGAAAAGTGATATGCTGTCTGCTGTGGTGGGCCCAAAGAGTCCGGGCTCTTTTGACATGGTCGTAGTTGGTTATTTTTTTGCGGTTTCCGAGCGGGTGCTAAGAGGGTTAAGCTAGGGGAATTCAAGACATCAATTAATTTTGACATTTGACGGAGGCGAGAGATGAAAAACATGTAATCACACAGCTGGGTATGATTTGCAGCATCAACCATAAATAAACCCCATTTGCAAAATGTCCCAAAGTTGGACAAAAATCTACGATGACAGTAGGAATCAGTGTTGGAAGAATTTTTGCGGCGTGGCACAAGTTTTTTTTTCTTAGTTTTTTGTTGTTGCAATGCGCTGCTGTCGTCACAGCCGCGCAGCACCCGATAAATATTAGAGAAAATATCGAATAACAGGCAAGACAACACACCCCCTGGTAGAATTTCCGAACCGAATTTCTCAACACAAGGGGAGCAAGAAACACGAAAATGGTGGCTTTGGAAAGGTCTCGTTGAGAGCTTTCCATGGACGCATCGACCGACGTTTGCACTCTCCACTCTGTCGAGCAAATCGGCTCAGAAATCCGTCCGATGGAGTTTGCTATCTTTTGCGTATTACACGTACGGTTAAGCAGACTCCGGGGGACTTGACCCTCCCTGCTTGGTCGCTCTACCCCTCCGCTTTACAAGACGTTGGGCTTCGTTGCTCCTAGAGGGTGGTAAGCTAGGCGAACAAAATACAAAAGCAGTTAGTGTTGACACCATGGCTCATGCTACATCGTGCTGCAATGCGGGTGGGTGCACCTAAGTTTTTCTGAATCTCCTCGCTTGGGGAGCTCTATACGGAGCTCTCTACCTCACCAGAAAACCGACTTTGAAGAAAAAAATGAAAATGCAAACCCAGTGAAAATCCCATAGCCTAGGTAGCTAACAGATACCTTGTATGATACGTATTCCGACGATATTGGGCAGCTTCTTAGTTGAGGAGCCCCGTCACTCAAAAACGTTTTGGTCAAGAAAAGGTGCAGTACCTCCTATCGTAACGCCCGTCCCATGTATATCTCGTCTCCCTGAATCCCGAAAAATGCTTCAAGACTAACTCTGCTAGATCTAATCCCTTTCAGGACACCCTGTCGGACACGCCGTTCCTCGCTCAGCAATCAACGAGTTGCTGCAAGATATATGTACAGGAGGGGGGTCCTCCAGTAAGGCGGTGGTGTGCCAGAGCAATACGACCGCCTTAATGGGGGAAGCCGCCTTATTCATGCCAGGTTATGAGTGCTATTCCCCAGTCGCGGCAAGCGATTTTGACCGGCTTATATCGGGATACCGCCTTACTCAGACCGCCTTATTGGGGGACCCTTACTGTATGCTGCTGTATATACCTGAGCAGTCACCAGCATATACCTTTCATGGGGTCATACGCACCCCGTAACAAGCGCGATCGAAGTATCGCACGCAGCTTGCAAATATGAGTTTCGACCAAATTCTCGATCTCACTTCTGCAGTGTCTTTTTGATTTTTTTTAAATTATGCCTGAATCGAAAACTTATCACCGACACATACGTGCGCGATTCTTGTGCGGCCACACCCTAACGCAGGTATGACGCCCGCGGGGTGGACATCTGGTGCGCCGGGGTTGTCCTGTTCGCGATGGTCACGGGGAAAATGCCGTTCCGAGGGGAAAACGTGAACGCGACGTTGGATATCATCCGCGCGAAAGAGCCGACCTACCCCAAGGGACTGTCTCCGGAAATCTTGGTGAGGAATGAGGAGCGTCCTGCGGTTTGTCTCTGTATGTTGAAGAGTGCTGTTTGCGTGGGGATTGTGTGGGTGGGATTTCTTGGGGCTGTATTGTGTGTATGCAGAACGCTGCTGCGAGTCCTCCCCCCGCTTTCGTTAGACCCTTTGCCACGGCACCCACGTTTTGGGGCACCAGCAGTATGATACTGCTGGTATGACATCACACTTGGAATTAGTGTGGGATGTTTTTTGCGGTAGTAAAAGGGTTAGGAGGCGAAAATGGGGACGAAAAAAATGACGAATACTGTGTCGGCCAAACAGCAAGCAGCCCGGCGCTGTTGGGCTAAGGGGTGATGTATTTAGCACCGGAACTGTAGCGGAAGGAGCTATTCAGCACGCTCGTATCTGTTCATGACCTTCACACGACCGTTTCACCCAGGGTAATCAGCGGCGATCTTG
Source organism: Laminaria ephemera (assembly GCA_036873875.1). Lineage (NCBI taxonomy): Eukaryota > Phaeophyceae > Laminariales > Laminariaceae > Laminaria > Laminaria ephemera. The sequence goes on from JAYJMJ010000405.1 coordinate 1,536,357, forward strand.
TCTTTTGGCGCGACCCAACCAAAAACTCTGTTTTTGAGTCGCAACTTGTTATGGGTTTGAATCTCGCGGCACACACGCATCCTGGACCGAGAACAACACCCCCCCTCACCTGCTTCCCGCTTACCGATTCCCGCCGCCATTTTCACGCTTTCCGACCCTCGCCGCCATTTTCGCAGGACCTGCTGAGGAGCATGCTGCAGAAAGATCCATCCAAGCGCATGTCGGTAGCCGGGGTCCTGGCGCACGCGTGGACCACCCTCCCGCCGGAAAAGCATCGCGGCGCGTCCAAGAAGGCCGAGTCCTTGCTCGGCTCAAGCGTTACGTCTCAGGAGGACTCCTCCGCCGGACGCGAAGACCTAGCCGCGGCCGCGCGCGAAGCGATAGAGACCGCGAAACAGGCAGCCTCGGAGGCGGAACGGGCGGCGGTCGCGGCGCGCGAGGCGGAGACCACTGCCGCGGCAGCCCTTGCTGCGGCTGCCGACGCGGCTGCATCTCGGACCACGTCGCCAGCCCTCGCTGCGCGCGACGCAAAAGGCGACTCTATCCCTGGCGACGATGTCAAGACGCTGGGCTCGCCGCGGGGCGGGTTCATTCCAGAGTGGGGCCAGAAAATCACGCGTCTGTTCGGACGGCAGTCGTCGTTGGGGGGAGGAGGCAATAAGAGTGCCAAGGAGGTGGAAGCCGACCCTAAAGCGGCGACGGGTGGGTTGCCGTCCGCGAAGGCGTCGCGTCGTCCGCGGTTAACGCACTCAGTCTCGTCGGTGGGGGCTCGTGAGAGGGCCTGGTCTGGGGATTCTTGCCGCGCGGACTCCAGATTCAACCCGGGCGACAGCGGTGAAGGCGTTCCGGGACCGTCTCGGAGCGCCTCGATGAGCGCATCGTTGGCGGGGCGCCAGTACGCGCCATCCCACACGTATGGGCTAGAAGACGTCGACCAAAATAACGGCGAGTTCTACTTTGCGGGAGGAGGTATTTTTGGGACGACCAAGGCTTCGGTCGGCTCGGCGACGGTCGCTGCGCGGCGTAAGCTGCTCCGCCGCTCCTCGCCGACCACCGCTTCGAGCGACAAGCTAGCGGGGAGCATGGTGCACTATGGCTGCAAGCTCGAGACGCCCACCAGTGCGGGCGCCCCCGCGAAGAAGACGGACAAGCCGTCTCCGCGGGTGGCAGGCCAGAACTCGTCGGTGCGCGCCAGGGCCCACCGGGCTTCGGTAAATTTCGGGCTGCTGTCCTCGCTGGTGAAGGAGCATCGGGACAGGGACGGCGAATCCAACCGGAGCTCGACGCGGCCGACGATCGACCATTCGTTGTCGTCCGCCTTTGCGGCCACGTCTAATGGTTGTGTCACCTCGGGAACCGATGCGACGCTGGAGAACGACGGCGGCGTCACCACCGCTCTGTCGGCGGGGGAAATGGTAACCGCGGCGTCATCCCCGCCTTCTTCCGCCGGCGGTGTTGACTCGTCGCAGGATGTCGGTGCGTTGGCGGGGCGCGATACTGCGTTCGATGTGGTGGCCGGCCCAGCGTCGGGGGAGAACGAGGCGGCAGCGGCGGCAGCGGTGTCACCATCGGCGGCGGAACTGACGAGTGTCGACGATTGCCTTGAGAAGTCAGGGGCCACGACGGCGGACCAGTTGATTCTACCCTCGCTGTCCACCGCGACGACCATGAGCGCTTCCCCCTCGCCCGAAGACGAGGCTCCGATTGCTTCGAGCGACCACGAGCAGGAGACGCCCCGGCAAGAGGAACAGGGTGGGCTGAAAGCTCCGTTGACTTCGGCGGTGTCGCTCGAGGACGCTCTGCCTCCGGGCGGGCTGGAGCTGGCAAAATTGTCGATATCGCCGTGCTCTTCGTCGGACGAAATTTCGGACGAAGTTTCGCAAGAAATTTCGCAAGAAAAATCGGCGGAAACTCGGGCAGAAACTGCAACAGAAATTTCCGCCGAAACTGCAGCAGAAAAATCGGCAGAACAGTCGCCCGGGCACGGATCATCGGAGCCGGCGAGCCATGCGGCGGTTTTTTTATCGGAGCGACCCTCCGCGAATTTGTCGACGAATGACTCGGCTGAAGCCTCGACAGAGCACGCACCTGAGCCGGCCGCAGATCGATCGGCGGAGGCGCCGGTGACGCAATCCTCGGTGGGTTCGGCGGTGGAGCCGAGGGTGGAAGAGTCAGCGGAGCCGGAGGGAGGGTTATCGGGGGAGAAACCGACGGAACTACCGGCGCCGCTTCCGACGGAGCTGCTGGCGCCGCCATCGCCGGCAACATGTGAGGTCGACTTGCTTGCCGGTGCAGCCACCACCGCTACGCCGACCACTACCGCTACGCCGACCATCACCGCAGCAACGTCAACCGACGCTGTTGTAGATGAGTCAACCGAAACACCGGTGGAGAAGCCCGCGGAGAGAACGGTGACTGCCACCTCTGCTGCCGCTGCTGCTGTCGCTGGTGCTGCTGCTGGTGTCGCTGGTGTCGCTGTTGCTGCCGCTTCCGCCATCGCCACCGCCGTGGTTGCGATAGCCTCCCCCGGTAAGGACAAGACGGCGGAAACGGCAACCGTTCCGGACAAGACCGCGGAGCTCTCTGCGAACCAATCGCCGGAAGGACCTTCCAGGCGGAAGCGGGCGATGGCCTCGCGGCTGCCGTCTGACAAGGAAGCGGCCTCCCAAAACAAGGAAAATATTGCCAAGAGCCTAGCCGCAACCACCGCCACTGCCGCGGTGTCGCCCGGCCCTGACGACATGATCACGGTAGCGATGGAATATATATCACCGGTGCCTACGCTGGTGCTGAGCCGTTCGGTATCGGAGAAGAAGCGAGAGCTATCTGCAGGCCGAGGAACAGCTCAGGGGCGGTCCTCGTCTCTACGCGGACGCCCCGTCCCGTCTCGCTCGACATCGCCGCGGGGTCGATCTCCCCGGGGCCGGTCTCCGAAAGGAGGGGGGCGGTCGTTGTCGCCGATGTCAAAATCGAAGTCGATGTCGGAGTCGCAAGAAAAATTGTCGCGGGCGAAGTCGATGTCGCGATCGCTGGAGGCGTCGTCGCCGCTAACGTCCATGTCCATGTCGGAAGAGGCGTCGTCCCCGTCGCCGCTACCGCCGGTGTCGGCATCCACCAAAAAGTCGATCATGACGCAGTCGTCAGCCTCCTCCGCCGACCAGCCGACAGCAGGAGACCGCGCAATCGGTGCCGAGGCTGAGCTGGCTGGCACAACCCCCGCGGATGCGGAAGGCACCGACTTCTTCGAGAAACATGGGGAACATGGGCGGAGGTGGTCGGAAGGTGCGGGAGAAGAAGACCCGAACGGGAAGACCGAGACGGTAGTCAGCTCAGACGGCTCCTCAGTCAACAATCTTCGCGAGCGGGTGGAGGAGGAAAACATATGGGTGGCGGCGGCGGGTAACGGTGATGCGGTCCGTCACCGCGCCAGCGGCCTCTACCGCCGCGGCGCCGGCCGGGCCTCCCCGGGAGGAACCGGGGCGGCCGGCGACCAAGCAGCCGCGCCGTCGTCTGGTCCGACCCAAGCAAACGGAGGCGTTATCGCCGCCGCGGTCGCAGCAGCAGCTCGTGCAAAGGTGGAAGCGTCGAAAGCGGCGTCGAAAGCGGCGGTGCCCGCGCCAGGTGGGAGGGGGCCGGCCGTGGTGACCGTCGAGGCCAGGAAAGTGCGGACGAGGGGCAAGGGCATCAGCCGGACCGTGGCGAGGATATTTGGCAGGAGGGACAGGGGTAGTGCGGCGGCAAGGAGCGGCGGGGGAGGGCAAGGGCTCGCGGCCGCGAAAAGCTCGTAGCTTGCTAGCAGAGCAGCGGCGCCAAATCTTGGAAGCGAAGTGGTCACGCTAAAGCTTGAAGCGGCTGCGCCACGGCTTGAATTGGCCGCGCCAAAGCAGGAGCGACCACGCCAAAGTTGAAGCGACAGCGTCAAGGCTCTCTTGGGTGGGCTGCTAAACGGTGTGAGTGCAGTTCGATGAGGCTCACCATCAACTGGGAGGAGAGGATTGTCGCATGCGTACGAGATGTTGGACGGCTCTATCTTTTTATGACCCCACGGAAGATGGTGTTTTCGCGATCTTCTGAGGGTCTTGTTTATCGTCGCTTTTTTATGTGACGGGATCGTAAAATGTTCCGGCGGGGTTAGGCTGGGGCTAGGCTGGGGTTTTGCCTCCGTGTGAGGGATCGAGGTTTAAGGAAGGATCGGAAAGTAGGGGGGTTGACTGACCTGACACCATGCGCGCCAAGAGGGTCGGAATTGCTCAACCTTGGTGCGGAACGAAAGCCGCCCTGGAGTCGCGGCAGGACCAACCTCTTCTGTCGGTCGCTTGCAGATATTTTGATCGTTTCGATGCGATATATTCGCTCGTTCTTGTCAGGTTGAAAGTGAACTGTAAGCGGTGGTGTCGGGTTGGGCCGGGTTGGGTCGGGCTGGGTCGGGTTGGGTCGGGTTGGGTTGGGTCGGGTCGGATCGGGTTCGGGATCGGGTCGGGTTAGGTCGTCGGGCCGGGTAGGGTCGGGTCGAGTCGTGGAGAGACGACACCCGCGTCGTCGCCAACCCGACCCACCTACAAGACACCACCGCGGCGGTGTAGGAGAGCGGTAACTTTGGTCTTGGCAGCTGTGCTCAAACTCTTCGCGCAAAAGGTCAGCGTGCGCCGGAGAAAGACCCCCCCCTCCCTTCTCCACTTGAGAGCTTGGAGCGTGTGGTAAGGGGTGTCGTGGGTGAAGCCGGATTATTTTTTTGCGTTTCTGTTTTTGTGAAAGTTTGCTGAGGGGGAACACCGGAGGGCGCGGAGGGTTGTGAGTTGTGATCCCTCCGCTTTGCTGGGGGTAGGGTCTGAAATGAAGTGTTGTTTGCGAGGATGTTGCCCGAGTATTCTTCTCTTGTGGTTGTGTTTGGGTTAAGACGTGAGCCTGTCTCGATCAAAAGTGCTCCCCCCCCCCCCCCCGTTTTCGTTTGTTTTTCGTGTGTGCCTCACGAAGCTGGTATTGGCTGGTCACGCAGAGGGTGTTTTAGGGGACGTTTTTTGTCGATAGTAGACACGCGCCGAATGAAACAGCCCTGATTCCCTTCACCAAAATGTAGGAGTAGGTACGGGTACAGTATCATAATTGTTTTCATTGTTCCGCCGCGTATTATTATGAGGCGTTGTCCATAATTTGACATTTTGTTTTTTATAGTGTTTTGCGTTTTTCGTTGCTGAGGCTGCACATGCGTGTAGCAGTATTATACAGAACATATTCGAAGGACTAGAAGTACGCGCATTTGCGTGTAGTGCCTCGTGTCCTAAGCGCATCTATATAGCTAGCGCCGGATGATTTTCTGTTTTTTTTGTCGTTCGGTTGATTTATACCTGGTAATAATATACTTGCGTTATAAGCTGCTGTTTTTGTATCTTTCTTTTTTTCCTTTCCTTCTTTTGACCGCGGCTTTTTGTTGCGAAATGTGTGCTGGGGGTGTGTGCTTTTGTTCTTTTCTCTTTTTTCACACATCATATTTTACCTGGCCGAAAACTTTCTCTTTTCGAGGAAAGCGTAGGTAGGCGTTTAATCAAATTGTAATCCCGTGGCTGCCTTCCCGGTTCGCGCGCTACTCGGAGTCGGTCGGCTTCCTCGACGCGGCTGTCTTTCTGTGTGTAGCCAGAGGGTTTCATCAAACAGTACTCCCGTCACCGCTCTAGCTCGCGCATTTCTTTCTTGGGCTACGCGTGTTATTTATTGGGCTAGCGTGCTTCTTAATTGAGCTCGCGTGTTTCTTTCTTGAGCTCGCGAGTTTCTTTTCTTGAGGTAGCGTGTTTCTTTCTTGGAGTCGGCTTCCTCGGCGTGTGGCTGTCTCCCATGTGTAGCGTTCATGAAAGAAGCAACAGCATGGCTGTTAAGGACCACAGGGGTAGTAGGTAGGTGGTTCTTCTACTGTACTTTTTTTTTGCTCTTTCGTTTCTTTGTCGTGGTGTATTTGCTCTATACTACTTATGTATGATAAATGGGTATCTGGCGCTCTGATAGCCCGGGGGGATTGGGCCGAGCGTGGCAAGGCGAGGTGTGGGCGAGTTGGCGGTGACTTCAAAACGGCCGTCGATCTTGCTTCAAAGCCTTTTAAATTTTGTGTCGCGCATTCTTCAATGTCGTGTACAGGCAAAGAGAAAAACATTGCAGGCACCAAAAAATGTCTGTCTGTGTGCGTGCCTGCGCATCATTTTATTCTCGTATGACCGAGGGGTCGGGTGGGTGGGAGGTGGGGGTACAGGGTACAGGGGGGGGGGCGCGGGGGGGGGAGAGATTGAGCTAAGTGCGCTCTTCCTTGTAGGCCGAGGTTATGTTTCTTGCGAAATTTCCATAGAAAGAATTTGTGCGGCAGCATCCTCGGACGTAGACAGACGAGGCTGCCTGCTTCATGCGCGGCGAAAACGGCAACCAACTACTGCTACTTATGATTGTTGCTGTTTTTACAGCTTCTCTGCGGCCTCCCCTTTTGGGAGGGATTATACGCACGAAAATATACGTAGGTGTCTGGTACTCAATAACAATGTTGGGCAGAACCCAATGTTCGAATCGGGTTGAAACTGGCGATTGATTGGATTGTTGATTGATTGATTACATCATGTAGATTTACATAAACATCGCACGTACGTAGGGCTATCTTTTTTCTGTTTTGGTGCTACTCACCCTCGCCGTCGTTGACGTGTGCGCTTGCACGTGTGTTGTACACCGCTACCCGCCATACCTTACGACACTACTGCACTGCTTTTATAAGCGCGGTTGATGCGCGTGCGTGGGGGTTAGTTAGATGCGGGGAAGATTATCCACAAAAACAAATAATGTTGAACGCCGTCTCGCCGCTAAACCGAACAGAAGGTGATGCGAACGCGGGAGGGAGGGGGGCTTTCTACTTCGATACGATTGTTGTTTTTGCGTTCGTAGCGCAAATTAATCCCTGGTACACAACAAGCAAGCGTGTATGTATGACGACTTGTTTTCATAGGAGGGTAAGCCTCCCGTCGCTGGCGGTTAGTTTTATGGGTGGTTAGACTATTAACAGTCAGCTATTAATTGCTATTTTGCTATTAATAGTCATTTGCTTGCGCAGCCACTCCGTTCTTGTTTACAACAACTGGAGAACAAACACATGTTTGGCTTATTACATAATAAGAAGAGGTGGTTAGGGCACGGGTGGGTGGCGGTGTTGTTGTTGGAGTTGGTGAATCGCGGCACACCACATCACGACTTTCATCAAAGAAAGATATTTCGTGCCCGCCGTTCGCTTTGCTAGCGAACCTATAAGATGGAACCTATAAGATGTGGCGTCAGGCCAGGCTACTATTTATTCGTTTTCACCCGGATTCAACAAGCAAACAGTCATTACGAGGTTACTATTTTTACCCCTATTGGGACTTGAGAGGGATAAAATAGAAGTATCGGAAACATGGGTGTGTGACGATTCAAGCTTCGGCCACATGGGAAGGCCCGGGCTTCTGGGTTATTTTTCATGGTATAATATGACAAATTTCTTTTCTTTTCTTCGTTTCTTCTTTCCTACTATTTGCTTTGCGTTAACATCAACACATCCATCGTTTTGATTTACCCTTGTTGTCTTGCTGCATGCGAATGACCATACCTATCACCAACAGCACTTAATTCGCCAACCGTCACAACAAAAACCCAACTACTCTACCAGGTATAGGGCAAGCATGGTGACTGAACAAGTCGGCGTGCAATAATAGGAATTCATAGTATAATATGACAAATTTGGTGTCTCAACTCCAACGTAAAACGTTGTACGCGGGCAGCGTGGTACTTTTGATCGTACTACTACTACTACAGTGCGTGCTGCTGCTACGCTTTCGCACTGTCCGTGATGATCGCACTTTACTCAAATATTGTTTTCAGGCGCTCCGTAGATAACTGCGCATACATACATAGGCGAAAACAATTATATGATGCGCAGGCGCCTACGGAAAAATTATGTGCTGGCGATAACTAAAAACAGCGTACAAACAAGCACCGTCACCGTTTTAGCCGTTCGTTGAAGGCTGCGATTGAGGTGACACCAGGCTCCTAAATATACCGCAGGAGGTTGCTGATTAATTACATGAAAGCGCGGGGTACGGAAGATTGCCGAACGCAACCATGATGTTTTTGCCAAGTACCGGTAAGTGACGACAGACAGCAACATCGTCTTAGATAAATAGGAGTATCACACACAGCTTGCAAAGATGATTTTGGACGAAATCCTTGATCTCACAGCTGGAGTGTATTTTTAATTTTTCATAAAAATAGGTGCAAAAATAGGTGCAAAAATTGGAGGGGCGTCAAAAAGACCGAAATCGGAGTTAGGAATGATGAGTCAGAGGAGACGCCAAAATGACCGAACTCGCAGTTAGGAATGATGAATGGAAGGAAACAAATGGAAGCGGGAAAAAGTGGGGGCTCCCGTATTACTTTAGCCCCGGGTGCTTGCAATTGTTGCCAGAACGATGAGCAGACAAATGCAAACCTGACACGTGGCATCATGTAAACGCCCAAAAAAGGTCGATTTCCGAGCAATACTAGCTAGCTACGCGACGTAGCGTTTGGGGATCACTTGGAATTAGTGTAGGATTATTTTTTGCAGTGGTGAGTTGAAGGAAACGAATGAAATTGAGAGCTCTCTCATATCTTACCCTCGCGTATTGTCTGCCATGAAAATGTGTTGCTGGAAAGATGAGCAGATAGTTGTGATCCTCCGGACGATGTCATCATGCGCCCAAACGAGGTCAATTTCCGAGCAAAATAGCCAGGAGGACAGAAAACAACAGCACATTATTGCCACAAACGGACTTCTCTGAATTGACGGAAACGAATGGAAGCGGGGGCTAGTATTGCTGGAACGACGAGCAGACAGATGTGTGAACCTGACACGTGGCATCATACGCCGAAACCAAGGTCGACTTCTGATCTAGATAGCCAGGACGACAGAACACAACACATTAAGACGGACAGACTGCTGACTGCCGTATGATTTTTGTTATTCCTCAGCGGGTACCAGTGGGGTCTCCAGGTGAAAAAGCGTTTTCTAGTCCGATCGATTTTCCCTGTAAAACCAAGGTGAATGACTCCTCGACTTCCCTCTAAAACCAAGGTAAACGACCCCTCGATTTCCTCTCTGAACGACCCCTCGATTTCCTCTGTTATCCCGTTTTGTCATTCCAATCCTCTCTTATCCCGTTTTGTCATTCCCGTCTTGTCCAAGACTGACTCTCGATCTTGTTTTTGCGGTTTAAACTTCCAACACCCACACACATCCACGGGACCATATCTAGCGCCCATAGAGCCACACGAGCTCTTCCCGCAAACACTGGGCCCCTCTGTGGCCTCCCGCGCAGGCCACCGCTCTTCCCCTACCGCCTGTTTTCCCGTGTATCTCAGCCATTTTTGAGTTTCTCGGTGTCACTCCCCCTGCTCCCGGCTCCTCTCCAACATATCCGGCCTCCCACGCTGGTTTAGGCCACAGCTCTTCGTCTTCGACATTCGCCCGCTGTCCAGTGTGCCACATAAGAGCCCCACGAGATCTACCACCTCACACCCTGTGCCCGCGTGCACCGAGCCCCTCTTTCTATTGGTGTGCAATATTTAACCCCTTGAGAACTGCACCCACCCGCGTTCTAGGGGACAAACTACTTGGAACTAGTGTGGGGTCGTTTTTGCAGTACCAAGCGGGTTAAGGGGGGTTAGCGTGCCTCACTCAGCGCCCACGCGCTCTTCTACTAATGATAGCTACCTAGTACATTGGTACAGAACAAAATATGCCAAAGCCTATCGATTCGCTGTCGAGAACATACCGGTCGTCATCTGAATAATATGGTTCGGGGAGCCTGGCAGTGTATTGGGCTGTTTCACGAGTAGCAACGTGTTTAGAATGTGAAATCATTTCGAACGGTTTAATATCCGGCAAAATCCTGATACATGGCTCGAGCTTACCCGAGGGCGTTTTGTTATGATCTTTAGGGTCACGACGTATTTCCAGGGTCGCTTCGTGTTGTGTTTTGTTTCGTTCGAGGTGCGACACGCATGCTACTTGCACACTGTTTCACTCCCCCCATCTGTCTCCCGATCGTCTCTCGAGACCGCCGAAAATCGACGCAACCGGCCTTGGAGCGCCAATATTTTTGCCAGCTCTGCGGAGCCGAAGCTCATGCTACCAGTCGGGCAACGCCGGCTGAGTGCTTGCCTCTCTCCAGTAGACCGTTTGACGTAGCTCAGCAGGTCTGTCACAAGCGACATGCGAGTATATTGCCAATAGGTTATGAGCCTCGAGTCGCGTAAACACTACTGATGAGCTGCGGGTCACGAGGTACTCTCGAGTAAGACTGCGCCCGAGGACCCCCGAGCTGCTGCTTCCGCAGTGAGCTTTTGGATAGAGCTGCCAGATTCATCATCTACAGTGGTGATCTCCCTATAGTGCCGGTATGTACCAGCCAACAATACCGGCAGTATATCGGACACCGGCAATATTGGGTATAGTACCGACATTGGTACTAATACTGCGGGTTCCAGTCGTGCCAAGCGGTTTCACCGGCACTATGACCTCAATAGACACTATTCAACGGGCACTAAAGGGAGAACCCCACTGTATCTGGAGCTGCTGCGAGCTGTAACAGCTACTAGTACCACTGCTGCTGTGAGAGACTACAACATCGTACTGTTGCAACAAGATGCAGCTTTCAGGCCACATAGTAGGCCAGGATCATAACGTCTGAGGCTGCTCACCTTATTGATTGAGTTCGAAGGGGGGGATTTTACGCACTACCTCCGTAAATCTCCACTTTTAGCTCCAACCTCCCTCATTCCAATTGTTATAACGAGGTACGAGGTTGATTCAACGATAGGCGGCACGTGACAGGTATACAGATCGTTTGAGTTTGAGTTTTCTTCGTCATTTGGGCGGTGTTTAGAAACACCAGGCATGCATGCTTCTTCGCACAAGGTTTTCCACACACAACGTAGACCCTTCCTCGCCGGGAACACTCCTCCTTACCCCTAAATGCAAAAGACGGGAGCTTCTCGACAGCTAGATCCCCTCCCATATAGATAGATACCAAGACTACGGTAGGGGGGGTACCCCCCTCTTCCGGTCGGCGCCCCTCGTTTTTTTTTGTGCGTACAGCGTGCGGGTCGTACCGTCCTGCCCCCCCCCTCTTCACTGCCGCGTATAGGCCACTCTCGCGAGTGGCTCTATACCTCTCTCAAAATCGGGCTTAAAAAAAACGTTGGCGCAGCGAAACAAACAATTCCATGGCGGCGGTGCATATCGCGAAACAGAAAAGCACAGAAGCCTAAGATTGCAAATTGATACGTATAAGGTAGATACGACTAATAGCGCGAGCCTCGAAAACGACCCCCCTATCGTAGCCTTGGTCTAGAGCTTCCGCGTGGTAGTGGTCCGGAAAATCGCCACGCACCAAAGTAAACCCTGGCCCCCCATACGCTGTAAAACAATCTTCGGCGGTCTGCGAAAAGGAAACGGACAACGTCACGAGCAATGCCAACAGCAGCCTCATCAACGCCCTACGAAGAATCAAGTCATACAGTACAGGACACCTAGAAAGAAACAGGGTAACAAGAAAAGCACGCTGTATATTTACAGGAATGTAAGAAATTCGGGAGCCGTTACACTGGAGTTAGTGCATAGTAGAACGCACCCTGTCGCAATTAAGAAACCCAGCCTGAGTCAGTATTTCTGTTTCTTACAAAGTGCTCTGTACCGTACACTGGAGAGAAACCCGAAGACTTCGGAGACTGGCACAAGAAAACAGGCTTCATCCTCAGCATGTGATGCCTTGACATTTTTTCCGCGATGGAAGGTCAGGCCAGGCCGACTAAGGTAACGGATCACGCCGAAGAACGAAAGGGGGGGACGGCGCCGCTGCTGGCATCCGGTCTGCTGTACACTCCTGGGGGGACCCTACTGCAACGCCAGGCCGCCTTCGATTGCACCAACCAAGACCTTCACGCAATCCTGTAATTGATCACTGACAAGGCGTCGGGTTGCCATTCACGTATACACTGAACGCGGGACCTGCGGCTATGGGCCGAAATGTGCAGCGAGGTCCATCTTTCAGGCCACAAAGTAGGCTAAGATCATTACGCCCCGAGGCCGGCTCACCTTGCTGTTTGAGTTCGTGGAAGTTTGAGTTCGTGGAAGGGTTAGCCGGATCCCTGATCTATATGATCTGCATGACCTGTAGATCGTGTTGCCGGGTGAGAGCCGGATGATCTGAATGACCTAGCACATGTTTCGTGGGTTGGATCTGTACTACACAGATCCTGCACAATATATCATGACGACGGATATAGGATTTAGATCATTTAGATGATCTAGATCGTGATCTGTCCGATGTGTGAAATATATCATCCGCTTGGCACTGATCCGGACAGTCGCCACGCATCTCAGTAAACCCTGGCTCCACGGCGCTGCAGCAGAAAGTCATCAAATGAGTTGAAATCAAAGTGCCTCAGGGTCATCAAAGAGACCATCGGGGCCTTACAGACAACACTATCGAAATAACATGTGGAAGTGTGGTGAGCTCAAGCTTTTGATTTTACCCTCCCGCCGGAAGATAAAACACAAAGTAAATAAAAAAAATACTATCAGCCCGAACCATGGAGCCGGAAGAGGACCCGGATAACTACACCATGCAGACTACACACCTCCACCGCCATTTGGCCACTCTTAAGGAACCTATCACCGATCACCACTTCTCTGACATAGTCGTGCAAGGACCCTGACTTTGACAAAAAAAAAAACAGTTGCCATGTAGCACCTGTACGTGGACGGGCTGTCACAAACAAAAACGAGACGGATCGCTGGGCGTGGCACGGCCATGACAGTAGCATCATCATCTGATCCCAGCTCTGTCATCACCTGCCACAACTGCAAGCCAGGTCGTACCAAAGCGGCTGTGCCGTGCCGGGCAAGGTTCACTCGGAACCAAGAAGCCCGCTGGACACAACAAGAAGACCGGATCAGCGGGGGGGGGGGGGGT
>JAYJMJ010000405.1:1629440-1654004 GCA_036873875.1 Laminaria ephemera
ATGTAGTCTTACTACCGGTGAGGGGATGGGGGGGGGGGACGGGGGGGTGTAGGTAGTGTTAAATCGCATTGACTGCCCGTATGGTATGGGACCTAAAGAGATTATGGGGATCAGGCATGTGGTGGTGTTTTATGTGAAAGTTATTGTAATATTTTCGTTATGAGTACTATTAACTATTAAATATTAATATTAATAGTCAATGGTCTTAATTTCTTACTGTTTTTTTTACCGGATCACCAGGGTTTATACCAGGATGGTTTTATATATGGTAACAGATGGTCTACCTGGTACCAGGTATGATATTATACGAACTGCAGGTTGCGCTATCGCAACATGAGATTACCGAACACACCGGACGACAACCGCGACAAAACCAAACAGCTACTGCTGCTGTATCAATAATCAGTACGCCACCAGTACCTGGTGCCAGGTAAACGCGATTCGATGGGGTCAAGAGCTTGCCTTGTTGAAGTATTTAACGTACCAGTACGCAATATGAAGAGTAGTAGACGTTACAGAGCCTTCGAATAACAACGAAAGTCAACCGGCGCTCTATTCTGTGTCGCTTGCAGCTTGCAGGTCTTGCTTGCGATATAATGTGACTTCGATGGCGGCAGCATATATGCGAGGTGGAGACTCCCGTCATCCTAACTTCCGATCAACGCGCTTCTCCTCGAAAAACACCCGGTGCTCGATATTTATACTCTGTTGACAGCAGTGTAGTGTACACATGATTCGAGGTACAAGTACCTTTTCAGCAAAGGCTCTCTTGAACAGCTTTACTCGTACAGAGTATCATTCTGGCCCTTTTGGGATATCGGAAGCGGAAAGGAGCCGAAAAGACATGACGATTACCGTACAGCATCGGCCGCGCGAAGCAGGTTGAGCTGCTGGGGTAGGGGATGCTAAATCTCTAAATCTAGTACCCGAATAAGAATGCAAGGAGTCGCACGACACGAGCGTGCAGACTGGTGCGCGCTTACCCTACCAGTACTGGTACGACATGGTGGACGATCGATTACACCTGATTGCACCGCACTTTTATTTCCTTGTTGCCGCTATACCAAAATCCTTGCGCGCTACCTGGTATGATACTGTCGTTAGTCTGGTCAGCGAGGCCAGACGACGCGAGCGCACCACTGCGACAAAACTCAGATAGATCATGGCATGCACAATACCAGATCCTCGTACTGCTGTAACTCGTGTGATATGGTATACCATGGTACCTGGTATTCGTGTTATCAAGAGCATGGAGCAGAAACTACGCCCGTCCGCAGTCCGCACCCAACATTCAACATTCAAACGAAAAAAAGCCTGATGCTATACCAGCAAACATTCATTCATTACGTTCACATTCCTCCACCCAAAAGCTCTCACGAATGTCGATTACTCCCAGATTGAGCGCCTCCTCTGAGAGAGGGTTTCTTTCCTCTTGGCACTGAGGCAGCATCACTACAACAACACACCGTTGCGGCGTACTTACGTCGCGAAACTCGTGTGTTCGATTGACGAACTCTGCTCTTTCTGGGATGTTTTCGCCTCAGCTTGCCTAAAATGCAGACCAGTACCACTGGGGTGCTATGAGTGGTATATTGTATATTTCCTTCCATGGCTCGGGGATGCAATTTCTTGTAGAGCGAATCTCGAATCTTCTACTGTACTACTGGTGGTATGTTTTGTTCGATGATTCGTCCTTGCAAGCTTTAACCCCCCCCCCGCCCCCCAACCTTCCAATCATCCCAAGGATTCAGAGCCATGCTGGCCACCGAATAGCCACTGGCGTATGCACTATGAGTGACATCGATGCCGTCTTATCGCCGACCCCGGCATATATACACAGCGACCGAGACTATGCCGAGGCAGTTCTACTGCCAGACTTCCAATTCAAACTCAAACTCGTAGATGTACCCAATGCATCGGATGCCGACTCGCACTACTTACTGGTACTACAGGTGCCTGGTAGAGTATTGCGGAGACCTTCTCCACCACTATCCCATCCTAGCTCACGGCTGGAAATGAAGCACATCACCCGATCGCTTGAAGCACTCAACAGGTGGAGCTCTTACCTCGAGCTTGATGTTTTTGCCCTGAGTCGGGCAGATCAGGGCGACCTCTTGGATTAGGGAAGGAGTCGGCTCTGGGAGATTTTTTCGGGCGAACGCTCTAGGGTTGGTGTATCGCTCGAGCGATTCATCATACCACGTCTGTTCGGGCTGCGCCGGGCGTGGTTGATCGGCGTCTGCTATTATTGTGCTCATGGCTCTCGGCTTCGCTCCCCTGAAAAAAGAAAACTCGGAGTGCTGTACGGTGCTTCGAATAGCAGGGTGCGCTATTTATTTGTTGTTGTGTTGTCGTACGTTTTTGCTTGCCAGGGATCAGGCAAACGAGATGAGGAAAACTGAGGCGTTTCTTCTGTGGGACAGCGGGGGGAAAGTATCATTTTGCAGAGCTCGATTGTTTTCATTTACGCTCTCTGCTCTACACTATTATTGGGATAGCAGCCGCTGTTGGAGAGAGGTCCACGGAGGGAGGGGGGAAGCGGTGTACCTTTCCTTGGCCCTGCTTTCTCGAGCAGGAGGGAGACCTTGGTCTGAGGCGGGAAGCGGTGCCTCTTGGCGTGGAGCCGCCGGAAGGCTCGTAATATTGGCGCGAAAAAGAGATCGGTATATCCGACCTCGAGGCATAAATCTCGGCACATTTGTAGCAGGTGGAGAGGCGGTGGCAGGCCCTCTTAGAACAAGACCATGGCCTCGCCCGCGGTAGTAGTAACCGAGTTCGAGGAGGACACAGCCACCCCGCAGGAGGCCATCGAAGAGCAGGAAGAAAACGACGAGGTGCGTGCATTGGAGTACAAGGAGCACCCGCGCTACCCGGGAGACACATCATCTCATCATCCCCCTCAATTGGTTGTCTCTATCTCTGATATTTGCGGTATGTCGAGAGAGGGGAGCGGCTCTGCTTTTCCTTTTCTTTTTACGTCACCGAATATATAGGTCTTGCGAACCCGCGTCTCATGAAGGTTCAGGGCTCCAACCCAGTTGCCATACAGCCCCTACACGCTAGCTTCCGAACTCCCCCCCCCCTTCGCCCCCCCCTCGTCAGCATCGCTCAGTTTGGTCGAGAGCGCGCAGAGAAAACACAACACTCCCTTTTTTGGTGGGAAAATAATACCTGGTACATCACCAGTACGAGTTCCCGCCGTGCTATTTTCTCCTTTTCATAGCCTTTTAGAGCTAGCACAGCAGTAGCAGCAGTTTATTTAGCAGCGTAAATACAGCGTGCGCGGCATGTCCTTCTTTCATTTTCGGAACTCAGAAGCTCTCAGCTCGCTTCAAGGCTCCCGAAACGCACACGATAGCTAGGTCCGCATAATTGGTCCCCTCTGCTCCTTATCCCTGAGGAAGCTATGACGGTGAGGGTGGGGGGAGAGGGGGGGGGGGTGGTTGGCAAGGCTACCTACCCCTGAACGGTTCCAACTCGCGTTGCGTTTTTGGTTGTTTATTGTTTTTGTACTGCTTTTAGTAGACCAGGAAGTTGGAATTGGATTCGTATGTATCGCACCTGCTGTACCTGCTGTAAAATGCTACGATGAAAATGATGGTACGGGTACATGTAAAATGCTTTGAGTTGGTGTTGATGCCATCAACGGCGAGCTTGGGCGAGGTCTATAGCCGTCTGCTGCTGCTACTTCTGCTGTGATGCTTGTTTAAATCGATCTACACACGCTACGCTATGAGCACGCAGAGAACGTCGGAGGTAGGTCTCCGTCAGGCGCTGCTTGCGCCGGAGCTCGAAGTTCGACAAGATCATCGATATCTATGTAATTTTGACCCTTTTCTTCAATATTTTTCTAGATTTTTATGGAAGATTTTTGTTTTCTCCTGTGGTCTCGACTCGACTTGAAATTAGGCTGAACTTGTTGTATCGTATCACGAGTACGGTACGGATGTCCTTCCTAGTCCTTCTCCACCGAACGGTATCTTGGAAGCGTCTGTGCTGCTGTACGTGCAAGTACTCGTATCGTACAGTTATTTATGAGCGCGACCGCAGGATCTATTTTGGAAAGCGTGCATTGATGGAAGCTATGTGGGCAAGGAAGATTAAGATTTCGCGTGGGGGAGTTGGATCGATCTTACCGGTATAGGGACAGTTCTCGTTTTTTAGATTGCGCCGCTGTGAGATCCTTGGGATCTTGGCGTCCTTTTCTGCTTTTCCTTGCACGGAGTGGTGCTATTTCGTGAAGTCATGGTCAGTCACTCGGTCACTCGCCCCGTACTCTTAATATAAATACTCGTACCTGTTCATTTTGAATTCAGCAGTAGGACATGAATACGTACCGGTAGTTGGTACGTAGCTGAAGATAAATAACGGCGGTGTTATTTGGTTGCTTCAGCTGCAATCCAGTCAGCTGGAGAGCTGATAGCACGGCAAACTTTCTTGTTTCGTTCGTTGCACGTATTGTCTATATCCTTATTCCACTATTGGTATTTCCTTTACTCTTCATTCCAACGGCAGCGGCAGTACCGGTGCAAGTCTACGTCTGTGGGTACATGTTGTTGTTCTCACATTAACTCTCATAATCAAGTCCGTGGTCACGGGACAGGCTCCAGTCGCTCTGGAGTGGAAGAATACCTCAGGAAAAAAATAAAATAAGTTCGTACGAGTCGATAATTGTTGTGCTACATTGTTCCAGTGGAAACCGTAATCGCGTCCTCGCACACTCGTCGCGTATAATATAGTAAACACCCCTCTTCAAACTTGAAACCCAATCCAATTACCCCAAGCGTTGGGCAATCACGCCAGCAGGCGCAACAGCAGTACTGCTGTTGCATGACAGCACTAAAAATAGCCACTTACCCGAACTATTAATAACTCAAAAGTTTTTGAGCTCCACGCCCTCACGTACCGCTGTACCCTGTGCCTGGTATACTCGTACGTACCAGCGTCGATGCAGCAATAGACCATACGCATGGTACTGGCGTGCTGGTGAGCTACCGAGACATCTTCAAATACTCTGCATGTGAGTTTGGCAAAAAAAAAATGTTCGTACGAAGTAGGAGTTTGGAGTTTCAGAGCGGCACCCTGCGTCGTGCAAAACCCCTCTGTATGTTTCCTACTGCTGTAGCTACGTGCTGATAGGTAGCAGGCACCGGTACCAGGTACCAGGTACACAAGTATTTCTGACTCTAGCTCGTGAACGCTCCATGACTAGATTACTCGTACATAAAGTACATGTTGTGTTCGTGGACTACAGTATTAATACTAGTGCAACAACAACAAACAGCAGAATCATGTACCGGTACAGTCCCTGTCTTGTAGTTTGTGACCACAGAGCTCGTCTCTCTAGGAGGAGGCATCGGCACGGGCATCGATTGTGCTGGATGTACTGTAGATGGGTGGAAATATCAGTTTAATGTGAAGAACACATAAACAAGTATGCGTCGTCCCTTGTGCAGCATCTTTTACCCCAAGAGCATCAATCGAACACGCACTCACCACTACTGCTGAGGGGCAGCAAAAGCCGACATTGTGTGGAGCATTACCTGCTCAGTCGTTGCACCACAGCCATCCTTCATCCCCGACAACGTCGAACTTTCTGTCCTCTGGCCCTCCTGCTGTACCTTTGGCCTCTGCACCACTGCTTGGACTGCTTGATTGACTTGAACGTCATCCCTGCAGGGTTTCGAAAGTTGGCGGCAGTAGATAATGTCATGGGGGACGGATCGATTAAAAAAATATTCAAATAAATCTCATGCCAAAGCCATCACTGCCCAGCAGCATTCTCTCGCTACCTGTACCCGTAGACCACGCGGAACAGTGGCATGGTATTAGGGCACACGTACTGCAGTACGACCTACACGCATCCCGGCTGCAAGTTCGGATTGTTCTGCTATGATAGCTATGACCACATGGCCATGAGCCATGAGCCATGAATCGGTGCAACCTCAATAAAGCGTCGGAATGTTTGCCAATCAACAAGGGAGAAGCCGTCTTCAAAATACTACAGAATTGGTAGGGTTTTAGTATGGGGTTCCGTGAATGTCGACATGCCGACAATAAAGAGGCAAAATATGTACGGTCTGCGGCAGGTTACGCCGCACCCCAATTACACCGCATGCTCTTGGCACTTGGCACTTGGCACTTGGCACCTTGGCACTTGACACTCGACACAAGGACACAAGGACGCATCTCGCCTAGCCCTACCTTGCTTCAAGGCGACCGTCACGACCGCAACCAAATTTGCTGTGGTTACTGCCATAAAAAAGTCAAGTAATGTGCATCAATTCCAAATCTCTGCCATCTGCCTATTATCTAGTGGGACGACAACGACAATAATAGCCACCACCCGCCTCAGAAACTGTAGGCGCACCCCTAGACTACCGTCGTCGTCGTAGCATGCGTCTGTGTTGTGGGTTGTGGCGTAAGGTTTGCAGGCAAAGAGCGAATGGCGGTGTGCTCTAAAAAGGAAACCGCGGTTTAACGCCTTGGCTCACCGCCCCCCTGCACTATAAAAATAGTATAGCAAGGCCAAAAAAGAAAGACCTTGACGCGCCCAAGAAGATCGGGGTGACCGCTGTTTGACATCATTGTCATTGTCATGATGATCGCTGAGACTTGAGACCATCATCTAAACTGATCTATCTGATGTGGGCAAGGGCGGTGCTTTCTTCTCTGATAATCGTTGTCGACGTTGATATTATATGAGCTTCATGATGATGAGCATGCATGCTGAGTCGTTTGGCCTTCGGCGCTCTGTACGTCAATGCTGTGCCACTGTGCCACTAGCGGTGGTCATTGCCAGCACGCTGGACGCGGTCCTATGGGCCAGCTCAAGAACGCCGAGCAGACCAGCCTACACAGCAGAGATGCACAATATTTTGCTTTTGTGATATGGGTGCTTTATTGGGATGCCTGTCATGGGCATTTGACGGGTGTCCATGAAAGACCCATGGGAAACCCAGGATAACCAGGGCAGAGCCATGGAAGACCCATGGGAGAGCCACACGGATGGCCCATGTAAGAAAGACCCTATGGATCACCCATGCGCTAGTAGCAGGAACTCATGGGTGACCCACCATAGGCCAGAACTATAAACCCGTGGGTGACCTATGGGCGGCACATGGGTCAGTACTATAGTACAAACTCATGGGTGACCCATGGCCGATCAGCGCTTAAAACCCGTGGGCGACCCGTGGACCAGTACTACAAACTCATAGGGCGATCCATGGGTCAACACTATAAACCCATCATGGGCGACCCACGGGCTAGTGCAAACCCACGGGCGACCGACCCATGTGTCACCCATGAGTTTGTAATGCTGGCCTATGGGTCGATGATCAATATTCTACCCCATACCAAACCTGCGACCGTGATACATGCATGCAATACATACACGTCTTGACGGATAGTCAGAACCTGGCCAGATTTACTTGCACGACGATTAGTCCCTTGCTGTCATTTCACGCAGTGGCACTGCCGTCGAAGGTCCGATTTCAAGGCCGATTAGAAGTCAAACAGACTTCTCCTTGTACACCTCACTCGTGCGAAACTGTATTAGCGATGTATCATCTCCAACTCGTAGTTTGTGACCAGAGCTTGTATCTCTGTAGGACGAAAACTCAGCACGG
Organism: Laminaria ephemera; assembly: GCA_036873875.1. Taxonomy (NCBI): domain Eukaryota; class Phaeophyceae; order Laminariales; family Laminariaceae; genus Laminaria; species Laminaria ephemera. Next base: position 1,637,069 of record JAYJMJ010000405.1, read on the forward strand.
AAACTGCATGTGCTGGATGTCAATGGGTAAAACGAACGGTTTAGTGTGAAGGACACAACAAAGTGTTCTTTGTTCGACCGGCGTTCCTGAGTAATTCCGCCACGAAAGACCACTTCGTTGAAGGTAAACAGTCCTCTTGGTGAATAACGACGTGTTTTTGGAGAAAATGATCTACTACGGGAGAGGTACCGATTGTCTTACACCTCCAAGCTGTAAATGATACGATAACTTATGTATTGTGACAAGATCGAAACAAGGAGGGCACTTGAGCCTGGTGCAATATTCAAGTGGAAGCCACGGTCGCGTGGCATCCTGCTCTCCTTCAAAACGAAAAAAATACCCTTGGGGGAAATAAAACCAATAGCATTCATGAACCCAGGCTTGCTCAGGTTGGTTGATACAACGTGTCAAGAACCCAAGCCTTGCCAAGCATGGTACAAGGTGAAAAAAAACCCGAGCCTTCCTCAGGCTGGTACAACGTGTCATGTCTCGGTTGGCGACCCATCTTTATTTTTTATCAGAGGCTGCTCGGTGGCTCATGATGTCAATCACCAAAACCCCCGCTGCAGACAACTACTAACACGCAACATAACCGACACACACACTTTCATCCGCAAAACGTGGTCAACCATTGTCACTGCAAACAAAAATATGCCCGCAGCACCAGCAGCGCACACGCGAACGAGGCAAAATTCTCCCGCAAAACGCGGCCAACCATTGTTACTGCAAGCAAAAGATGCCCCCAGCACCAGCAGCGCACACACGCGAAAGGCAAAGTCCTTGGCAAGAAACGCAGGTGCGCGTATGAATGCTGTCGTGTCGATGTAACGTCTTAGAGACGGCGACCACGGCGACCACCCTTCCGGCGGGTGCAGTCAGTGGGGATCGGGGTCACGTCTTCGATGCGGCCGATCTGAACAGGAAAATTAACGAACAGCGGCCGCGCGTGGGACGGGTGGTTTGGGAGTCAGCAAAACGGCGTGGGTCTGTTTGTTGCAGGTTTCGTTGGCAGCAAACAAGCGAAAACAATCGAAAGACTTCAAGTGTGTCCTATTCTGTTTGTTCTCGTCTTCGATGATTTCAACCCGCCACTTCCAAAAACGGGAGTGGTTTGGGAGTCAACGAAACGGCGTGGGTCTGTTTGTTGCAGGCAGGGTTCTTGCAGCAAAAACAAGCGCAAACAATCGAAAACTTTCATCAAGTGTGTGTCCCGTTCTTTTTGTTGCTCCTATTCGATGATTCCAACCCGCCATCTCTACATTCTACGCGACTCATTTTTCTTATTCCCCACCCGCTTGAGTCAATTCCGGCAATGTCCTACTGTAAATAAAAGTACCGACAAAACAAACGGGTTCGAATACCACCTCCACAAAACGAGTAAAAGACAGGCAAGTATCACGAAACAAGTCGCACAGACTCAACTATGCATGCCGCGGACAAACAGTGACAAAAAAGCGGGGACACAACGAAACATATTTTTTTTCCCTTCAATGACCACGCGGACGTCAAGCTAAGACATAATGCCAGGAGCCATGAAATATAAAACCACATTCAGTTTTGCATGATAACGCGGACAACAAGCGACGACAAACAGCGAGGAAGCCATGAAATATAAAAACAACAAATCACCTTCATGCCGGCGCGAGCGAGGGCGCGGAGGGCGGACTGTGCGCCGGGGCCGGGGGTCTTGGTCTTGTTGCCGCCGGTGGCGCGCATCTTGATGTGCAGGGCGGTGATGCCCAGCTCCTGAATTGGAAAATAAAAATGGAATAGACAGGGCTGTGAGTTATAGCTGAATTAGACTGCAAGTAAGTACCAGCTGGTTTTGAGTAGTTGGGTGGCGAAGTAAGCCAACGAAGTGACTTCAAGTTGTCTTTTTCGCGACAAAACACATCGCCAGCGACAAACGCACTACCGGTAGTCACATACCAAACAGCAGATTTCCGCAATTTACAGGAAGATCTTGGCTGCACTTCACGGCTAGTCGGTAGTTGGGTGGCAGAGAAAAAGCCAACTATCTGACTACGTCAAAAATATAAAGAGTTCATTAAGTGCTAAGTAAAAAGGGGCAGGGCTGAGAGTTGGCTAGACTTCACGGCGAGTTATTATCTGTCATTGGGTCGCAGAGCAAAAGACAACTAACTGAGGTATTCTTTGTTATGAACACCACAAGTCTAGGCACAACGCGCTTGTCAGATACAAAGATGCAGAACTCCGCAAATTTATGCACATAACTACTGTAACTGTAATACCTACGAGCCAACTAACCAGTCGGGGACTTATTAGTCAGTCAACTCACAGCCCTAGCAAAGGGAGTCATGCAACGCAACTGAGCTTTATATCTGCCTTTTATAGCAAACGTCGGTGCAACTTGCTGCAGGACGGGATCAGGTGCGGTTGTTATATTCGGCTGAATTTTCCATGCGGCACGCTTCGCGAGCGCTGCACGTGGTCGGAATGCATGGTATCTACCCGATTAAATCCGGTTTGTGGGGAAGACAAACAGAGAAACACGGGGTAAGCACAACGTATTAAAAAATGTTACAACCTCATTCCAAGCATTGTGCCGATTCAGCAACTAGAGCTCTGGTCATTTTTTGGCTGGATCGTCACAAGCTTTTCTCGGCGGCGGAAGGCTAATGGCTACTACAAAAAAAATAAACACAACCGACCAAGGATAGCAATAGGCACTACAGCGAAGAGCCTCGGTGGTGTTCGTCAATGGGAATAGCTCTCGTGCGCGTTTCAATGTTTTCAAGGCACCAAAAGCGGTTGCAGGATATTATAACGCCCTGTACACAAGGTGCTCAAGGCGCTAGCGAGGCTAGTGCAGCGACCAGCGACCGATCGTTGAATGTTCTGCAACCAGTTGCCTCTTGTTACGAAACTGCCGCGTGTTTTCGACGCGAAAAAGCGTGCGCAATCAAACGAGCCCATGTCACCGCCGTGCAAGCGCTTTAAAAACGCGCACAGGATCAACATTGCATAGAATCGATTTACCAGCATCAATTACGATACTCAGGATCAACTTGATATACCGAGAGAACAGAGTAACACCCAACGCTGGCATAACCTCCCAAAGCACGTGGATCAGATACCGCGGAGGCGGGTACACGCCAAAACAAAACCTCGTCCTTAACCCTTTTAGAATTCTACCCACGTTTGAGGGACAAAATACTTGGAAATAGAGTAGGACATTTTTTGCAGTGGTAAGCGTTCCAACTGCATCCAGATGTTTTTGGAAAATCTGCTTGAAATTAGAGTGGGATAAGGTTTGCAGTTCTCAAAAGACTAGGAAGCCTTTTTTCTTGCTCACCTTGCAGCGGGCAGCCACGTCCTGGGCGGCAAGCATGGCCGCGTAGGGCGACGCCTCATCGCGGTCAGCCTTCACCTTCATGCCGCCGGTCACGCGGACCATGGTCTCCCGCCCCGAAAGGTCGGTGATGTGCTGTACACGCGAAAGAAGGCCACGAAACAAGCGGAGGAGACGGGGTTAGGGCCTATGCCGATTTCCGAAATTTAAGGGGCTTAACTTGATTACCTCAAACGGCAACATACACTTTCTTTAATTTGGTCTATGCTGATTTCCGAATTTTTAATATACTGCTCCCATTAGAATACCTGGTGGATCTTAGGAGTGTCAAGATTGAGTCTGGTGTCGATCAACCACTATGGAAGAGCTAGTTAACCAGAATCAAAGCGTATGCACGTCGTTTTTCGATTATGCCTACCGTCGAAGGGATAGGCCAAACTGTTTTAAAGCTCTCAACATAAAGCATACCACATCGTGCTATGGGCATCACAACCGTAGTCGCGCTTCAACTATACTATTTGCCCAGTTCTGCTCTCAAAAGGAAGGCACACAATTTGCCCAGAATCGCTTTCAAAAGGGAGCCGGCTTTATACGAGAGCTCACGGACGGAGAGGCGTCAACAATCGAAATCGGGTACGTAGATACAACCGGGATAGGACCCAATAGAGGAACCTTCCAAGGGTGAGCTTAGTAGGGTATATGCCCGCGTACATCCAGAGTATGTACCCTACTAAGCACACCCTTAGAACCTTCGTAGGCGTGCAACACTGGCCTGTGCATAATTGAACGAAAGATCACCAGCCAGTCGGAACATGCGACGACACGGAAAGTAGCCTCAGTTCAGTGCTGTACGTAACTATGGCGCAATCAGCGGAAGCTGCCTACTGCCACCATCCTTATCCCATCTCTACATAAAACCCAACTCGTATTATTCACTCGCTTCCCAATTGAAACCAATGCAGTACAGCAACGTGAGGCAAAGGCTTCTGTTTGATGACTCCGGCAGCAATTGAAATCAATGCAATACTTCACTTGATGACTCTGACAGCTTCTCCGCTCGTGCAAAACAGGAGAGAGCAAATCCACCATGAACGCACCGAGTTTCAAATTTACACGGCGCCAAAAAATAGGGACCCCTTTCGAGATCGCTGAAGGTGGATTAAACATCCGCCGCCGCCGACCCAATAGAACGCTCACAAGTTGACAGTTGCAAATGCCCTGATTGCACGAGTTCCTAGCGATAGCTACACCGGTACTGTACTAGCAGGTATCTTGTACCAGGTATACGACACTACAGCTATGGTATATGTGAAATATGATACTCACGACGAAGGTGTCGTTGAAGGAAGCGAAGATGTGGGCGACGCCGAAGACGTTCTCCCCCTCCGCCACCTTAGGGCCAAGGGTGACCCTCTCCTCGACCTTCTCCTCCTTAGTCTTCTTGTCCGCCTAAGGAATATCAAATTAAATCATGCCAGGGGATAGTTTGTCAGTCTTCCTGTCCGCCCAAACAACAGCAACTCGAATCGACAAACGGTATAACATCAGCATCAAATAGCATCATACCCAAGGATAGTTCACTCGTCAGCAAGTCGTGCCGTGTAACAGGAAACACGTGGATTAGGGTGCGATCGGGCGTCGGAGAACTTCAACGTAGGGGGGGAGGGGGGGCGTACTCATTTATTGCTTTCCTTAGTCGTTTTACCATTGACCACGCATCCCTTTCGAGACGGAGCACCGTTCCTATTCCTAATAGAGACACCTCCAACATTTGGGCGCTCATTACGTTTCTTCCCCAGAAATAACTTCAACGTGAGGGGGGGAATTCTCAAGTTGCGCGTCTCTGGCCACCTCCTTTCGAGCATTCTTTCGTTTTGCTCGATATTCCGGCATTCCACATACCGGTATGATAGAACCCCAGTATGTGTAACAGCGTAACAGCAGGCAGTCATGGTGTCAAACGTGTTCACGAAGAAAGCCGAACTTGGTTGAAAACCTGGATGCTTGGCTCACTTTCACTTGCACATCGTAAGCTTGCCCCACTACCACGACAAAGTACAGTGATCTCCAACGGAGCTATTAATAGCTCCCTCCGCCAGGTGACCCAAAACACACCTTCCAGAAAGAAAAAAGGCATACCTGGTAGTCTATATCCGTACTGTACCAGGTATGGTCTTAACAGTAGTGGTCCCTCTATAGTGCCGGTATGTGTCAGCCGGAAATACCGGCATTATAGCGGCAACCGGCACTACTCAGAACAGTGCCGGTACAGGCAATATTGAGGGTTTCGGATTCCCGCTTGCAGTGCCAGTATCGGCACTATAGAAGAAACATGCTGTCGCTCTCGCTAGGAACTCGCGCTCTGGTAGATATTTGTAACTGTCGTCAACTGTGTGTGCGTTGGTGGGAAGCAGGAAAATCCCAATCCAACCTAATCCAACCCAACCCAACCCAACCCGACCCCAACGCAACCCAACAACCCAACCCAACCCAACAAAATTGCTTTGCTGTCATTTAAGTTGGTGTGTGTGCGTCCCAAAATGGCACATGGTAATTTTGGGAGATCGGGTCGTCGGGTGAGACATGCACCAGTCATGAAAAATCGGGCACGCGACGCTGGAAATGGGCCCCTATTTTTTGGCGACGTCGGAAATTAGAATTTCGCTTCGCTCGTAATAATTGAATCTTACGGTGCTGTACAAGGCCGAAGAGAGAGATACATCAAGGGGGGATGCAGAGTGTGACGGCGGGAAGGGACCTCGGCAGATATAGGGGCATAAACATGTGCTTCGCCATGAAAGAGCGACATGGACACGAAACAGTCAGCATTGGTGTGCTGAATGCGGGCAAAGGTTCCTTGTCAAATACGCCAGACGATTACAACAGCAGTACTACTTGTACTTACCTCGTGCCTACAATAATACTACGCAAGTTCGTATGATATGAATGGAATATTACAGAGTCCGTCCTGATGCTGTAGTCTTCACATTTTGGTATCGTTCCGCAATCGATCGAGTGTCCTGTACCTCTACATCATGTGTGTACTGGTCCTGCTTGGTTGGGTGGAGACGACGCCCATACAAGCCACGGTACTACCAATGAGGTGCAAGCCGCAAAAAATATAAATGTATACCAGGAGGCAACCAATTAAAAACGATTTATGTGCATGCCACGAACACGTAACTCCCAACGCTAACCCCTCTGCGCTACATAAGCATCCAATTCGAAGAAAAATAGATAAACCTGGTACAAACGGACAAAAACGGAAAACACATCAACCAAACGAATGAGACAAAATGCGGCCAAACCAGGTGTGTAAAATTCGTAAACCGGCACTACTGAGGGGGGCTGTAGTGCCAATACCGGTAATATAGAGGCCATCCCGCAGTAGTGCCGGTATTGGCATTACTGCGGGTTCCGTCTCTGCCAAGCGATTACACCGGCACTATAGCGGGCAACCGGCCCTACTCAACCGGCACCATAGAGGGACCACTACTGCTGTATCGCGGATCTACGGGTGCCATGAGCGAGAGCTACTGCTGTACCAGGTAGTTTGACTTCCGAGTTTTCAGGTGATTGCTGCTGTGCATCCCGTGACATATCATAAGATGCGTGAGGCGGCCGCAAGAACCGTAAGATGCAGTGCCTAAATCACGTTGTATACGTGTACGTAAGGGTATTTGCGCCTTTGCTGTTCTCTGTGCTCTGATATGAGCACAAGGCTACGCACTCGTACGAACCGCGTACACAAACCGACACCGTAAGCAACGGCGTTTCGCAAGCAACGGTGTTCCCAAGAAGCTGTCTGAAAGTTTCATCAATCAGTACCTGGTAAATAGTTTTTAGGCAGCCAAGTCCGCAAACTAAGACCATATGAACTGTTTACTGCCGCCCTGCAGCGCGCCGGACTTGCTACTACTATCCACAGCGGTCTGACTGCTGTTGGCCACGACCATAAAGAGCTACAAGGTGTTGTCTCTTCATCTCTCACGGACAAGGGGGTGTACGAAGAGTACGCTTGTCTCATTTTAGCGTCCTCATCTTGAACCAACACGACTGAACAACTGAATAATACTGGAGATTGATGTGGGCGACGACGAAAGCATTTTGCGCTCTGTTCTCACAACACGACTCCACAGTGCGACGACATGACCCAACATACTGACCACGCACGATCGAAAACTAGACTACGCCAATGCTCTATATGCTGCCATACATGCTGCACGTGGTGCTATCACGCATCCCGCATCACAAGCCCACACCACACACTTCTCTCTCTGCAAGGGTACTTGCTAGCCGTGTGGGTACCATACGATGCTCGTGAGAGGTCCTTGCTACGTAGCTTCGGGGCACTTTTCACACGTTCTACACCACCGAATATCTTCACTCCCTTGCAATTACGGCCGCAAGACCACACAGCATGCTCTCCACGATCATGGAGGCCTGCTTGCGACCCTGTGGGTGCTGTGCTCTGCGATTGATCGGCCTATCAAGCAACTACCCATGCCCTAGCTCGCCCTCCACCGGCGGTGATCCGATCGCTGGCCCAGATTGCCTGCGCCCCGAAAGCTGCTACCGAGAGGCGACGCGCCGTACTGCTGGGCTCTGCGCGAAACCTACAAGGAAGAGAGGAGACATAGCAAGACACTCACCATGCTTGATATGAGCTATGGCGCCTGCCGAAGACGATGAGCCAACCTGTGATACCTGGTGCCCGTGTCCACGAATTATAGGGTATATAGAGGTATGTAGGCGTTTTTGTGTAGGGATTCACGACGCAAAAAACGAAACAAAAACCAACCCTCTGCCCTGTTGACCTACGCTTGACTGCTGATACCAAGTGCCATCTGGCCATGATTGAGGACACGCTTAGTGAACCAGCAGCTCAAGATAGTGATGAGTCAATATATGGTGTTACGCAAGATTGGTGAGTGTGTAAATATGCTGCTCAATGCTCCAATGTGGCACAATGTTGTCGCTGCAAATGAATGACTTTGGGCTCTCTCAACTCAGGTTGTCTTGCAATGGCATGTTTTGAATTTGATTTCCACTCCTCTACACGGCACTACCGTTATCACAATGCCCTGGTAGATGCACATCATAACCACTGAGCTAACTTGTGCTTTTGTTAGATGTACATCGTATCCACTGCCTGAGCTATCATTCCGCCGCTGACGGATAGTTAAGTGGCCATGGTGCACATGTAACATGCACCGTTGTTTAGAAGTCAAGTTTTCCTACTGCAATTTTTGGTCCCACACTAATTTCAAGTAATTGGTCCCAAAAACGTGCCTGCAGCTCTTTATGTGTGTGTGTGTTCTTCGCGTTAAACTGTTATTTGCACCCATCAACATCAGCACACAACAGCAGTGTCCGTTCTAGAGGCGGAACCAAGCTCTGTGATCACAAACTACGAGACAGAGATATACATATGCAGACTAAATAGCTCAGTGATCATGATGTACATCTATATAACATGGTCGGTTTTTCTGATTCGAAGTCAAGTTGTCAAACTAAATCTGTTGTCTAACTAATGAAGATGATTGCGACTAACTCGTGTCGAAAAGGGATACCAGGTATCCAGGTATGCTTGTATGATATGCGAGACCTGCAAGCACACAATGAAGAGATCATGAAGACGATTGCGGCTGTCAATACCATAACTCTCGTGTGGAAAGGTATACACCTGCTTGTAAGGGCTGGTGACCTGCAAGCGATTGGGAAGACTAAAGTTGTCAAAATAAAGGTGAAAAGACGATGATTGCGACTACCGTTTCTCTCGTGTCGATATCATAGGTACCTGCTAGTATGCGTTGGCGGCCTGCAAGCGGTCGTCAAGACGGAGGTGGAGCGCCATATCGCGGCATGCGGTCGGAAAGCTTCCGTTGAGGTCTTCCAGGAAGATTGTCAAGGTATACCGTTATATATGTGGCAAGAGACACATTCTACGATAAAGGTACACCAGCTTTTTTCTGAGTCTCCTCACTTGAGGAGCTCTGTATTTTCACCCACAAACTGATTTTGTGTAAACTAAAAGTGCAACCTGATGAACACACCCATGGCCTAGGTATAACAAAAAATTCAGATTGCAAAGCAAGAATGACACCCCGACGATTTTGGGTTAAGAAGCCCCGTTATTCAGAAACAAAAACGACTAAAAGTGCTGCCTCTATCGTGGCACGCGTCTTTTCTGAACGACGGGGCTCCCTAAACCCAAAATCGTCGGAAAATTTTCGGGGCGGGGGGTTGGAAATGTGTTTCGTTGTATACCTAGGCCATGGGGATTGTTCATCGGGTAGCACTACTTTCAAAAGTTTTCCTAAAAATCAGTTTTTTTTTTATAGACCCGTGCTACGATTAGAGTGTAGCACTTTTTTTGGATTTTGTGTTTCTGAATCACAATGACGGCGCTCCTTAAAACCCAAAATGGTCGGAATGTCGGTTTTTTTTTTTTCAATCTGAATTTGTTTTGCGTACCTACACAAGCCATGGGTTTGTTACATCGGTTTGCATTTTTCAGTTTTTAATCAAAATCAGTTTTTGGGGGGGGGAGACACAAGAGCCTCCTCACGGTGAGGAGGCTCAGAAAAAAAAATGGGCGCATCTCTACCGTAGCAAGCCCCTGGACTTATACCAAGGCCTACTGTAGGTTTAAAGTCGAACGGGCGCGTGCTACGTACGATAGAGGTATTACGGGAGACCATAGTAATCAGGACCAAATATGGCTGGTAAAAACAGTGGAATATATAAGTTTTTGTGAGTATCGTAGGTCCTGATTACTATGACCCTCCGTAATAGTCACCTAAATGTAGTGTTTCCACGGCTCCTCATTTGAAGACGCGTGCTATGATAAGAGGTAGCACTTTTGTTTTCTTTTAAATCTTTTTTGTTTCTGAATGACGGGGCTCCTTAACCCAAACTCGTCGGTAGTGTCAATTCTCGTTTTTTTTTCATTTTTTTTTTCATTTTTTTGTATACCTATATATATACCATGGGTTTTGTTCACCGGGGTCGCTCCTTCAGCTTTTCTCAAAAATAAACTTTTTGGGTGAGGTGTGGAGCTCCTCAAGTGAGGAAGGAGCCTCTGAATCAAATCGTGCACCTCTACCGCAGCATGAGTCTCCGACGACATATATATCGAACGAAAAGCATAAGGACACCCCCACGATGCTAAGGGGATCCCTCGGTTGAAGAGCATCGCCAATCAGAAATATTTTCGGCAAAAAATCTGCTGACGCGTGGTACGATAGAGTGTAGCACTTTTTCGGATTTTTTGTTTCTGAATGACGGCGCTCCTTAAACCCCTAAATGGTCGGAACGTCGTGTTCTTTTTTTGTCAATCTGAATTGTTTGTGTACCTAAGCCATGGGTTTGTTCCATCGGTTTGCACTATCAGTTTAATCAAAATCAGCTTGCGGGTGGGGTTCAGAGCTCAAAAAGTGAGGAGATGAAGACAAAAACGGGTGCACCTCTATCGTACCAATTATATTCTCATGAATGACAACGGACGCCAGCTACGATAAGAGGTAGGATTTTTTTTTGGCAGAAATGTTTTCTGAACGACTGGGGCCCCTTAACCAAAAATTGTCGGCATTCCAATACTTCTGGTTGGCTATATTTTTCGTTCTATACCTAGGCCATGGGATTGATCAGCGGGTTTCCCTTGTATTTTTCCCCAAACCCGTTTTTTAAGGAGGGTTAATAGAGCTCTTCAAGTGAGGCACCCCACAAAAAAGAGGTGAACCTCTACCTACCGTAGCGCTCGTCATTTCACTTACTTTGTTTGGCGCAGCGTGAGAAAAAAACAAGCAGTTAGTAGCGCATATAACTAAATGGAAAAGCACAAAAGCTTGTGACGGCAAGAACATTCGGTAGACACTCGCGCGAGTAGATGCCGAGTCGCCGACAAGAGATACCCTAACCGTGGACCCGCAATGTTGCTGCAACTAGGTGGACGCGTACACCCTTCCTTCAAGCGCACGAGGACAGTGGTTGCAGCTAGATCATAGCCGACAACGAGTACGAGCACCCGCTACGTCGATCGTTTCTGGAAAGAGTACTCTTTCAAAAGTAATTGAAGTTTCCGCTCCCGAACCTCAATAATCGTTGTTACGCGCATCTCAATAAGAAAGCTTCCACCCCCAAGCGTCACCGCACGCAATGTTGTTTGGACCAGGTCGACGCAACACCGATGGCACACTCGTTTGCCCAAAATTAATGGTGGCGCATCTGCATGCATGATAAACCCTCCAAGTGACACATGCTACGATAGAGGTGTAGTACCATTATTTTGTTTCTCGGGCTCCTCACCTGAGGACCTCTAAATCTCACACCAAAACTGATTTTGAGAAGAATCAAAGTGCAACCCGATGAATTAAGCCTACGGCCTAGGTATACAAAAAAGAAATAATATTGCAAAACAAGAATGATTCCGACGATTTTGGGTTAAGGAGCCCCATCTTAAAAAGAAACAAAAATGTGGAAAAGTGCTACCTCTATCGTAGCACGCGTCAAGATTCCATGCCCCGCCCGCACATGACCCCACGTCTCAGAGATGTCTCACTGCTGCTGTCTCTTTTCGGGGATAGGTGGACGCGTACAGCTTTTCCTTCAAGGCGCGGCACCGATAACACAAGACACAGCAGTCCTAACCGGGAACGAGTCTCCCTATAGCTTCCGCTCCCGAACCTCTAGTGTTGTTACGAGCATCTCAGTAAGATTTTTTCCATCCCCAACCGCCACCGCCCGCAACGTTGTTTCGACCAGGTCCACACGAAACATCGATGACACACTCGTTTGCCCGAAAACGTCATTTAACGGTGGCGCATCAGCATGATAAATCGTCTAAGCTTCCATGTCCCACCCGCGTATGAACCAAACGTCACTGCTGCTGTCTCGTTTCGAGCATAGGTGGACGCGTACACCCTTCCTCGATTGCGCGACACCGATCACACCGACAGAGCGGTCCTGACCGACAACGAGTCCCGCTACGCCCATCGTTGAAGCTTCCGCTCCCGAACCTCAAATGTTGTTACGCTCCCCAACCACCACCGCCACCGCTGCGCGCAATGTTGTTTCCACCAGGTCGACGATTACACCCTTCCTTCAAGACGCCCGAACGACACTGCCACAGCCATCGTAGCCGACAACAAGTCTCACTACGTGATGAAGAGCATCGCGTCTGAGTCGACTGTTAAGCTCATTGGCAGCGATGGAGAAGTCGTCGGAGAGAAACCTGGTGTCATGATTAGCCTTTACGGCGGCTACGCAGATTAATCCAGAATAGTCACCCAACGCCGGTGTAAACCGAAGGTAGCTGCAGGCAGATTGCGCGTGAAAGATGGCAAAAGAGGAGAGGATGCACATTCACATAGAGCACTTGTTGCCACGAACAGTACTGGTGTCCCTCCTTTAGGTTATTCGAGCGTCGCGGTTGAATCGACGATTGATGGTTTGTACCGGAGATGCCCGTATGCAGGTTCTAAACCGGAGGTGACGGTACGCACGTTCCATCGCGTGAGAGGTGGCAAATAGAGAAGCGCGCACATTCACGAAAAAAAAAAGTTTGTCCCTCTTTGGTCTGTTTTGAGTGTCCGTAGTTAAGCTGCTGTGGGGGGGACCTCTGCCATCTAGATTTGCCTGTACGGTGCCTGCGTTTTTTAGACCGGGAGTGACTATAGGCAGGTCAAAACCGTACGTGACTGCCATGGCGTGAAATGTGGCAGATAGGGGAGTGTGCACAATCACAAAAGCACGTGTCCTCCTCCCTCGGTTTTCGTGGCACATAAAACTCGTTAGTGTCAGCGGAGCCGCAGCGGGGGAGACCTCTGGTGTCAAGATCAGCCAGTACGGTGGTCATGCGGAATAGACCAGGGAAGTGACGACTGTACGCAGGTGACTACTGTACGCAGGCGTTGAGTCCACGCGGGTTTAGACCAGAGGTTCCGCTACGCAGGATTGTATCGGAGGTGAAAACCGGAGATGGCGGTATGCAGGTTTTGAGTGGGGGTGCCTGTATGCAGATTTTGACTGCCTGCACACAGTTTAAAATCGGATGTCCCTGTATGCAGCTTTAGGCCAGAGGTGCCTGCATGCAGGTTTAGACCATACGTGACTGTATGCAGGTGCCATATCGTGAAATGAGGCAATTCGTGGAGCGCGCACAATCACAACAAACTGTTGTGTGCCCCTCTTTGGTTTGTTAGCGGAAACGACCACGGAAAATGGCCACCCACCTTGTTCGGCAAACGATCTGCGAACCCCATGACGTTAGAGGGGGAGGGCTTTCGGAGCCAAACGCGCTCTGGCTGATGGGGATGCTCAACAGAGGAATTTATCAAATGTCAGCGCGATGCCGTTTGTAAAATGTTCTTCGTACTTGTACTTGTGATATGGTTTGTTATATACCTGGTATACTTTGGACAGGTTGAGTTTTGTCTTATACATTGTGAGATGTAGGACACTGGGATTGTTCCGCCGAAATGCGCGTGGTTTGTTTGTCAGAATCGTGTTTTGGGCGAGGTATGGAGCTCCTCGTAACAAATAGAAACCTGAAAAACATTATCTCCTTCCTCCCTCTCCCCCCCCCCCCGTATACCGCTTATTTTTTATTTCCTGCTTTGTTTTGTTTTGGTAGAGGCGACGGTATACTGCCCCCGCTGCTTGTTCGGCAGACGACTTTAATTGTTTTTGGTACCTTGGACAAGTTGTCTGGCTGGCTTGGTTAACCTTTGTAGACCTGTACCCACGCGTTTGGGGACACATGCTGTACTTGGAAAAACATAGTTGGGGTCATTTTGCAGTAGTGTACGCGTCAAAATTTCGTCGATTTTGAACGGAATTTTGTGTACTGACGCGTGCTACGATGATAGAGGTAGCACGTTTGGGCTGAAACGGTTTCTGAACGAAGGGGCTCCTTAACCCAAGCTCGTCGGAATTTGAAGTTTTTTGTTGCCTTACTTTTCGTTGTACACCTAGGCCATGGGGGGAATGTTCATCGGGTAGCACTTTTACTTTCTCCCAAATCATTATTTGGGAGAGGTACAGAGCTCCTTAAGCGAGGAACCTCAGAAAAAAAATGGTTCACCTCTACCCTAGCATACTGTACTTGGAAAACATAGTTGGTGTCATTCTGCAGTAGTGTACGCGTTAAAATTTCGTCGATTTTGAACGGAATTTTGTGTACTCTTAAGTTGTTGTTTGCCCCGACAAGAGCTTTATGGTATCTCTTTTGTCGAGACCAGGGGTATAGGCGTGGTTGTAGCTGCTACAGGAGGTGTCGTGGTCACCCTCATCATATAGCATGCTGACAAAACCGCTGCCCCGTAGCATAACTCCATTGCATGTCGAGTTCATGCCACGTGCTCGTTTTTGGTGTCTAGATCGGACCCAGTAAGGGTCTAGCTTAAGCCAAAGCATGGCGATGTCAGCAACATACGAGCACTGTTCGCTTTAGTGACATAGCTTTAGGGAGGGGGTCTTGTCAAGGGGCAAGTATCTGTACCTATGGAGAAACATTAGCAAAGTTTGGTCTTCGGCCCCGTTGATACCGACGCGTACAGGCGGCAGTAACGGTATACCGACGTGCAGGCGGTAGCAATGGTCGGTACTAGGATCGCCATGTACTGATACGCACGGGTCGCACCGACGTACAGGCGATAGTAACGGTCGATACAACAAACGGTAAGTACCGACTGACGAGCAGTAAAGCCAGGTTTGTAGACCAGACGATAATATCGGATCATTGTTGCAATGGCTAGACGGTTAAAGCAATGGGTATTGTTCACTACTTGGGAATTCAGTAGGATTAGATGGTTGCTCCCGGGCTGAGGGGTATGGCGGCGGGGGGCGGTGGGGTTGGCAAGTAGCGTGAATTGGTAGTGGCGAGAGTCACTCTCATTCGTCTGGAAGGGTTATCAGGAGAGGGAGTGCGCAGCAACGGAGTAGACAGATACCTGGTATGCCTTACGGCTTCACACCGGCGTGGCGTGGTAGTGCCGGTAGTAGTGCCGAGAGTCGAAGGGGAGAGATGAAACGGATAGCATGCCATACAGCCTCCACTTCGCCTGGCTTAGTGTTGGCCCGGCCTAGTACGTATACTTACCGAGGTACGTGCCATATCACAAGGATGTAGGTAATACCTCAAATTTTACCGGTAACGCGACAAAAAATTGCGCATTTGCCTTGTACACGAAACTCGGCACATACTTTTGCTTTTGTTACCGCTATTACCCAAAGACAGATCCGCTGATGATTGGCTAGCCTATTATTAGCATGTCAGTGAGTCGGCAGGGGAGGGGTGGAGGGGACATGTCTAATATGTTGTGCAGCCTTTCCACTTGGCCCGGTCTAGTAGTGCAAGGTTGTCGAACTGGTCATCATTCGCCTTACAGGGTTAAGAGGAGAAGGGATGCGCATTAATGGACTCGACACGTACGTATGTCGCACGGGCTTCACTTGTCTGGGCCTTGGTAGTGCAGAAAATCCGCCGAGAGAGAGAGAGGTGGAGTGGACCGGTGTGCCGTACGGGCTCCACTTATTAGCCCGGCCTGGTTATGAAGAGAGTTGAAAGGGTCACCCTTCTTGATCGGTTCAGCAGGAGAAACGAGCGCACATTATTGGATTTGACATGTACCTGTTACGTGGTATGCCGTAAGGCCTCCATAAAGGTGCCTTAGTACTATAGTGCAGAGGGTCGAAAGGGACGGGGAGGAGTGGATTTGACGATCGTACAGCCCAAACTTGGCTTGGCCTAGAGTAGTTTAGAGAGCCGAAACCGAAAGGGAAGGATGATCAGACGAGGGCATGATGACCGCGCATAGCTATATACGTACGCAGAACGGACGAAATCCAAACTTTACTCACATCAACCGCACGCATTGAATGTTCCTCCAACGCACGCCTCAACACCCAACACACATGTCTTGTGAGGCGAACATTTATTTGGACGCTTGCCACCACAACAGTGTCTTGTGTGGCCAACACCGAGGCGATACTACGGTGGTACCGGTGCACCTAAAGTGGATGACGCTGTTCACTTGAGGAGCTCTATACCTTACCCGAAACCGAGGTTTTTGTTGGAATGCCGAGAGTGCAGCCCGATGAATAATGATACTGTGATGCGTGCTACTATAGAGATGACGCTATAGTCCTCCAGATATCAAGATTCCACGGCTCGTACAGATAGATCACGATCTAGATCATCTATACGGGACGCCGAGAAAGAACGGAGAATCAGTTTTATCACCGAAACCCGCCGAGAGTGCAGCGCCCGATGAACAAGGATACGGTGACGCGCGCTACTATAGAGATGATGACACTTGTTGGCCAAATTATTTCTGATTTACGCTACGACGGTAGAGGTGCGCCGTTTTGTTCTGAAGCCCCTCACTTGAGGAGCTCTATTGCGCATTTAGAGGATGGCAAATGAAACAACATAGAGGTTGTTACAGATATCTCCCCCACTCCGGAGTTCGCCCTTGTTACTTCCCTGGCCTCTCAGCCTACTCTCAGCCCTTAATTGCCGACGAACTTATTATTTTTTGAGGAACGTTCCTGAATCTCTTTTCTTTCTTCATTGATTGGTCGATTTTCTCCTTCTAACCGAAGCCTGGATCTTTATGT
>JAYJMJ010000405.1:1654104-1672375 GCA_036873875.1 Laminaria ephemera
CTGAGAGCGAAGCGGGTCCTTGGAATCAAGTGATTAAGGTTTAAAAAAAAAGCGGGGACAAATGTAAGTATGTGTATAGAATAGTTGCCGGGTGAGAGCCGGATGATCTGGATGCTCTAGCACATGTTTCCTGAATTGGATATTTTCCACACAGATCCTGCATAACATATCATTACGAGAGATGTAGGATCTAGATGATCTAGATCGTGATCTGTCCGATGTGTGAAGTATTTCAAGCTCGCAGAAGTACTTGTGCTAGGGAAATTGAGCGACGCGTTCAGTCTCCTAGTGCCGCATTGCTCCTGTAACCGTACACTGGCTTTCAGAGCCCTACTGCCGCCTGGCTCACGAGGGTCCTCCAGGACGTGCGTTCACCTGGGTCTGAAGTCTGAATTACCTGATCTGGTCTAAACCACCTAATCTGTATAGTCTCTTGAGCATACAACATGCCCGTCAAGATCTAGTCTCAGTTGATGTCGCCACTCGGGACAGGTCGTTCAAGATCTAGCGCTTTGTAATACTGCTGTATTAATTATCCCGTACATACTCTCGGACGTGCATTCATACCTGTGCAATAAGAAACACTCCTATTGTACGCCGACTTGTCCAGTCACTATGCTTGTCCTTGAGAGAGTTGGTTCTTGCTGTGGCAACCGACAGAATAAGTAGAGGTGATCTATTATTATTACGTTTGTCATCCGATAATGTGCAGCATGAGCTGTAAAGTCGATCACTCATAAACATCCCCATAAACATCCCCAGACAATAGAATAAAACCAAGGGAAACCCACAAAAAAGGAAACCTACGCACGAACTCTACCTCCCTTTAGGTGATATGTTGCAAGAAGCAGGACAATACGACAAAAAGACGCACCTTTGCAATAAGAAACACTTCATCCCGCAGTTGCTCTGCTTCCGGAAAGTTAAGCTTTGGGGCTCTGCGGAACAGGCCGAATCGACCCTGACGAGGCTGGAAAGGGACGATGGATGCCTTGTGCTCGTCTAGGTCCTGAAAAATGGAGCGGTTGTCATGTTTCAAGACTGTCAACCGTCGAGAAGCGTGGCGCAAATAGTGGCACTAAATATACACCATAAAGCCTTAACCGCTTTAAAACTGCTGCCGCGTTTTTGGGGATAAACTACTCGGAGTTAGTGTGGAGTATTTTTGCAGTGGAAAAGGGTTAAAAGGAGAGGAGGTACTCCGGACCACGACACGGTGCGCTTTTGAGCTGCGTTTTGCAATGAAAAATACACACTCCCCCCAAACTAGTAGGACGTGCGCAAGTGCGTTTTTTTTCTGGAAACGAGCTGCATGCTGAGGTAGGGGTGCACCTAAGTTTGCTGAGGCTCCTCGCTTGAAGACCTCTATATCTCACCCAAAAACTGACTAAGAGAAAAATGTGAAAGTGCAACCCGATGAACAATATTCGATTTATATCGGAACGGCATATACGCTATTGTCGGAGGGCAATAATAATAATTATTATTATCCCACGGCCTAGGTATACAGCAGACGCATGTTACGGCAGCGGGTGCATCTGAATTTTCTGAGGCTCCCCTCTTGAGGAGCTGTTTACCTCAACCAAAAGCTGTCTTTGATATGATATGTATTGTTGACCCGATGAGCAAATCCCATGGCCTAGGTATGAAACGAATATTAGTGTCAACACAATGACGGTATTAGGTGGTTATTCGATTGGGGAGCCCCGTCAGCCAAAAAAAAGTATGGCGAAAAAGTTCTATCTCGATCGTAGCACGTGTCAGCATAAATTTTCGTAGTATACAGATGCTATTCCAACGATATTGGGTAGTTCTTCAGTTGAGGAGACCCGTAAGCTAGAAACGTTTTGGCCAACTTTTTCTACCCCTACCAAAGCACGCGTCTCGAACGCCACTGGAGAACGAACTCACTTGGGCACGGAAATGGCGCAGCACATCTGCCGTACAGACGAGGCGATCGCCCTCGTTGATGCTGACCGGCTGCAGTGCGCCGCTTACACCTTTCTCCATTGGCATGGAGTTTTCTGCCGTTCGCAACTGCAATGATACGATACCACGGCGGGGTGCAGAAGGTCAGCACCGTATTTGCAAGGTGCAAATAGTAGTACCGGGCCGTTCCGATTCAAAGGATAGCATGGAGAGGTATGCGAATGTATGCGACATACGGGCTGCAAACGTCCCGATTATCGGTATAGGTGCGCACAGTATTTTCCGAGCAAACCCCATCCCTAACCCTAACCCATAGCGGGACTATGGCGCGCACAGAGAGGAAACACATAAATAAACGACCCCGCACCACACCTGGTCGATTTGTTCCCATTCTTTTGCGGCGCGAAGATGCCTACCCTCATCCTCCCCCACCCCCCCCTCCTCCTCTCGCTCCTCCTCCGACCGACACGGAATTTGTAGCTGCTCTGGGTCTTCCTCACATTGCGAGTCTTCTCTACCCCCCCCCGCCTTACCCCTATCCCCTCCTTCACCCCCCTCCTCCTCCTCATTCCCTTCCCCACCCCTATCCCCACCTTCACCTCCCTCCTCCTCCTCCTCATTCCCTTCATCTATGGCAGGACACGGGTGAGCACTCCCGCCGACATGCATATGGATCAGCCCGCGATTATTGTCGCTGCTATTTTGTTCCTTTCCTGCCTCAGTCACATCAAGGCCGGTGCTCGATTGTGACGCGACGCCAACAACCTTCTGCCCGGAAAAAAACGCGACAAATGCCGCCGGAGAGTTAGAATACTCGCTGTATACAGTACAGGAGGCCTACTATTAATGCTAAGAAAACAAGCAATGAGAAAGCCAGGCTGATATTTACAGGAAGATAAGAACTTCGGGAGCCATTACGCTGAAGTTAATGAAGAATGCACCCTTTCTCAAACAAGGAATCCAGCTTGAGCCAGCGCTCATGTTTCTTATTTTTATAGGCGTACCGTGCAGTAGTAGCTCGCTGTAGGACTCGATGTTATGGTATCTCCTCTCCCCCGTTGCGGCGTTATGATTTGTAACAAGTGTCCCCTCATCTACCTGGTAAGCGTTGTCGCATGCCAGACTGAGGACGCACCCGCCCCTTCGTTCAGAAGGCATCAGTCGGGCAGCAAGAAACTAATATAGAGATACAACATCCAAACAACCCTCGGGTGCGTGACCAGCGCAGAGAAAGAAGCACCCCTGCATACCAGTACTCGGTCCCTAAGTCCATACTTCCCTAAGCATCATTTCGAGATGGGTTGCCGCCAGATTTGAACGCGCATCGTGGAATTGCCCACCGTGCATCAAACTCGGGGCACAGGAAAGTCTGCACGAAATACGTACTAAAGGGAACTTGAAGTTCCTGATCTTGTATAGTCGCGGTTGGAAACAGCATAGGGCTGTTTGCAGACGCGTACGGTTCTTCCTCTAGGCTTCTGCTTATAACTTCAGAGAGGAAACGTGTGAAACAAAAATGACGATGGCAGCGTCGGCTACACCAAGCAACCCCGGCTGCTGAAGCAGAGTATCATAGATGGAAAACCCAAACGTCAAAGCAAGGAGTTGCACAACACGAGCGCTGCATGGTACTACTTGTACGGCGCGCTCACACCACAGAGGACCACACTTACTTGGCATTTGTTTTGTCGCTACACCTGGGCCCCAAAGGGGTTAAAACACGGACATAATATAATGCGTATCTCGCGTAAACAAGACGCCACAGGCTTCATCTCGCACCTGCGTGGTAGACGACGACCCGCCTTTTTTGTAACTGTCGGTGAGCTGCCTGAGTGCCTCTGCATTGTCAAAATTTATGTCGTCAGGATCAGGATGCTTCACGACGTCATTCTCTGATGATGTAGTTGGCTTTCTGCGATCGAGCGTGCCGTCCTTGCTGCTCGAAAACGTCGTGCTTGCCGCATCCTTAAGACTATTAGTGGTACTCGCTCGGACAGCACGACCAGGAGACTGGTGTAGGATAGGAAAACAGACTACTAGTGTTAGTCGCTCGGCCAGCACGACCAGGAGACTGCTGTAGGATAGGAAGACGATCGTGCTGGATTGGTAGGGGTGGCACCTAACTTTTCCGAGGCTCTTCACTTGAGAAGCTCTATACCTCACTCAAAAGTGACTTTAAAAAGCGTTGCAAGCTCTCGATACACACTCTCGTGTGCTTCGTAGATATATCTAACGATTGTTTTGGTAAGATGCACACCGGGTCCGGAAGTACTGAGTAGCTCCTCAGTTGAGAAGCCTCGTCAATGAGAAAACTTTACGCTGAAAAGTGCTACCCCTACCGCAGTACGGCTCGTTGGATTTGATTCGTTTGGGACACTCGGGACTTGAGGTGGCCAAGCTTTTCAAGGCTCGATATACGCGCTTACTCTGTCGATGTACGAACGTTGTGCCACGCGCTACGAGGCTCATAACCTGTTGGATTCGGTCACACAGAACCAAATGCACCAAAGTATCAGTGCTTCCGATGCGTGCGAACGAGGGCAACTGCTTAGTGTATGTTTCGAGCAAGCAAGACACTTTGTGGCGCTGATAGCCATCACATCTAACGGTGCGTAGAATGCATGGTGACGCCTGAGCACAGCAGCAATAATCGAGCAGAAATCGGCTCAACGAATCTACTGCCCGAAACTCGTGATGAGCAGTAACCCGACAGCAACACCCTTGTCCACAACAACTTGCCTGCGAACCCGACCTGTACGCTGCATCCTCGTCAAAGTCTTCGACGCCTTTTTCTTGTCGAGGACGATCGAGGCATTTTACATCGTCAGTTCTCTTTGACTCGACACCAGAGCTACTGGTTGCTGGGATTTGTCCTCCACTCTCGGATACCCCTCCCGCGGCAACCCGAAATTCTGCGCTCATCTCTTGCTCGAACTCGTCTTCGTCAAAGAACGCAGGTCCCGACGGAAGTTCGTATCCTTGCTTCGGACCATGTGACGACGGCTTGTACTTAATACCGAAATTATCCGTGGATTGACGACCATTGTTGTTGTTTTCAACTGTGGCTGTCGCTGGAGTTACTGTTTCGGCATCGGCGCCAGTAGTAGTAGTTCCGAGCTGGCCTCGTCCTTCGGGCGGTGGCCTTAGACCAAAAACGATTCCGTCCATATCCACCGGTGTTTTTCTCTTTGACTCTCCTTTGGATCGCTCATCACCAGATTCGACTCGATCCTGGTTGTTTATTACTGTCGAAGGAGGAGGAAGCGAACCATCTTGACTTTGTTCGGAGTTGAGTTCGACGATGCCGTCGTTGGACCCATCGGAAGAGTCTGTCTCTGACGACGCCGTGAACATGTGCCCGGACACGTTAACTGCTGGTACTCTCAGATCCGTCATGTTTGCTACAGCAGCTGTACATACCTCGTAGCTGCAGCAGAACGTGAGAAATACGGTTACGGTTAAGCCACTGCTGTGAAAGGCGGGCAAACACAAGATACCGTCCACCCGATCGCACGATGAACGACACTTACATCCATAGCCCAGCTCAAGGGCTACAGTTATCCTGTACGCTCTGCAGCAGTACAGCAGTAGGCGGCATGATATCATATCACAGGCGGTAAAAAAAAGATACACAATGCCTCAAAGGGGAGTTCCAAGCTACCTGGAAGGCATTCGGCATATTCCTGAAAAATATTTCGGAGATGCCACCTCTATCAGCCATGACAATACACGAGGCTGCACAGAACGACAGCTGCACAAGCTCTGAGGTTGAGGCACAGATATGCAAACGATAGGCTTGTCAGTGAGGAGATGCCGCGCCCACCGCACCCTCGTCTGTCGAAGCTTCAATAACTGGAGACATCCGTTGCCTACTAGCTGTCGAGCACAAGGACCCACAAGACGACTTTCCTCATCACACGATGACTTTTGGACATCCACCCAGTCTGAAGCCGAATCAACCCCTGCCTACCACAACGCTACTCGTGCCGCCCCCGACGCACCAGCACCTACTGGTGCACCTACTACTGCTACACCTACTACTGGTGCACCTTCTTCCGGTGGTTATGGGACGGAGTTCTCGACACCACCCGTGGGCACACCCGTGGGTGCGATGCCGCAGCAACAACAGCAGCAGAGGCCGGCTGGGGAGGCATACCGGCTTTACTCCCCTAGCGACCAACCGCATCGGCAGCATACAGCGTTCGACATGTCGAGCCCGATGCACCTCTCCCCGGTGAGGCAGATCGATGTGCGTTCGTTCAATGGCACCACTCTGGTGGACATTCGGCAGTACTTTACGGCGGAGGATGGGACCGTGTTGCCGACCAAGAAGGGCATATCTCTGACGGTTGCGCAATGGGAAACGCTGAAGGGGAGCATCCACAACGTCGACAAATTGATCGAAGAGCAGCTGCGAGGGAAAGGCTGGTGATCTACGCATAACGGAGATGACAGGGCGAGATTGGGGGCTATGCCAAAGCGGGGTCCAGCCACATGGCAACGGCCTGGTATGATAGGGATGGTATGATCTAATAGGGGTGGAGTAGTGTGAGCTACTACTTCAACTTATTGTTTGTGAGGAACAACGTATAGATAGGCGGGATATCACCGCTGTTTTACGCGGAAAGAAAGGAGTGGGATGTTCGTTACCAACACCACTGGCGAGTATCTGGTACGTACGTACGTAGGTAGAACTGTCCCTGCGGTGCCAGCACTGAGTCTCGTATTTTTATGAAAGCATAACGATAGCCTATTTTATTTTATTTTTTTCCTATTTTGTCCAGGGGTCGTTGAGCTCTGATCTTCGGAGTTTGTTGCAGCGAGTACAGAGTAGTGCTCGTGTACTCGTAGTGTTTCTGTTTGATGCGCCTGTTACGGAATGCCGCGCGAGTGTGTTTTCACGCAACATACATTCGTAGTTCAAAATGGTACGAGAGACGCGCGAGCATTTTGTAGTTCGTTCATGGGCGCTCATTAGAAACGAATATTTTTCACGATGATACAGCATTGCTGTTGCGATTAATGTTTCAGACACCCTAAAACATCCAGCAGAGCCTGCGTTTCCGCGGTGTTTCTGTTTTCGTTGCCTTTCGTCCCGTATTCTGCGTCTACTTCATTATAGGCGCAAACAGCACCCCTGGCACACTGACGTGCGCCTTGGGCGTGACGATGGCGATCCCCTTCGAAACCCTTAAGAACTGTACCCACGTTTTTGGGGACAAATTACTTGGACGTAGTTGAACGGTCGCCCCGGTAGTCTAGTGGTTAACATCGAATACTACTAAGGTTGGAGTCAGGGGTTCAAATCTCGGTATGAAGGTTTGTATTTCTAGAGACACCAACTGACGAGAGCGCGTTATAGCGTGGGTAAGCACAATTCGACGCGAGTCAACGAGGGAAGAAAGTGCTGATTATTCTCGTGATAAAAATTGAGGCGCGTATCGTAGTAGGGAGGGGGAAGAAGAGCCTGCTAAGTGGCCCCGGATCTGAGCGACGAGGGAGGGAGAAGGAGAAATAAAAAGTGCGAAGATAATAAGATGGGATGAGCAAAAAAAAAAAAGTGTGCGATCATGTTTTCTGAACTGCATCCTCTTTTTGGGGGCAAACACTCGGAATTAGAGTAGAAGATTTTTGCAGTGGAAAAAGGGTTGGGGCTGAAGTTGCTTTTTGACCCCCTCTTTCCCTTCTATCATACCTCCGGTGAACGTTACCAAGCCGATGCGATGCGATGGTCCCGATTTTACACCGTACCCCATACCCCATACCTGGTATGATGTTACCAGGTACCTGGTATACGTTAGTTGCAACGTTCTTGAGGGACGACCTTCCCCCACGTTTGGTCGCGCGCATGTATGCCCTGCACCTCATGACCCCACCCTTCGGCAGCCGCCTGCGTTCGGACTAACACTCAACGAATTTTGTAGCTGCGCACCTGCTGACAAGCCCGCATGTCGGTCTTGCACGGTACCATGTCCGGACGCGGAAGGGAGGATGGGGTATACATCAACCCCCCTCCGCCCTCGTGTACCTCTCCACCGGTATCCCCAACGAAGGAACGCGAGCGACACGCCTCAGCGGCTACCTCACGCAAGTGGCCTAAGCTCTCAATCAACGGTCGTGTTTTCTTCGGTCTACGCTGTCTTTTCTTCTCTACCGCGACAAAATACTCCAAAAAACACCTCCCCTCCCGACACATTCTACGATAAAGGTGCACCAGCTTTTTTCTGAGTCTCCTCACTTGAGGAGCTCTGTATTTCACCCACAAACTGATTTTGTGTAAACTAAAAGTGCAACCTGATGAACACACCCATGGCCTAGGTATACAAAAAATTCAGATTGCAAAACAAGAATGACACCCCGACGATTTTGGGTTAAGAAGCCCCGTTATTCAGAAACAAAAACGCCAAAAACTGCTACCTCTATCGTGGCACGCGTCAAGAGTATTGGCAAGCGTCGATGTTTTTACGGGGTTTTACTCGTGCTGATGCTGCCCGTTTTACTTTTTAAGACGAGTACGCTTTCGCACTGCTCAGCTGCTGTGCTGTTGCATGCGATGTGAACATGACTCCACACGAGTGCTGTAGCAGATAGCAGTGTTGGACGACTCGTAGAGCCTCGTACTTCAACTGAACGTGTTTGCACAGCAAGTACTTGCCTCGACTAATGTTATCCTGTTTCCGCCTCCTTCAGCCGGCTCTTCCAGAAAAACGCCTACCTACTGATTGTGCTTGTGGGTTGTGGATTGAGAGCAAATGCTATTTATTGGCATTGCGAGGTTGCGAGGCATGTTGAGGTTGTTTACGTTTGTTTTGATGGCGTTCGTTCTTCGTGCGACACTTGCCTTTTGCGTCGCATCTATATAATATGACGGTAAGAAAAACAGAAAATCCTTCATATCACATCATACGTGGCCCATAGCGCCGCATGTTACATGTCGCCTATCGTACCATACCTAAATGTCACTAATGCAACAAGGATCACGAGGCCTTGCATCGCATGTTCATGTAGTACCTAAATGTGATGAATGCAACTATAATAGGATCACGAGACCTTGTCGAAGGCGTGCACAGCGGCCAGGCGGGTTGCGGCAAGCTGTTGTTGGCTACTGATGCACCCCCGGAAGTGCTGAACAACCTTCGCTGCGTCCAGGTATAAATACGACATCATATATTTGTTCGTTTACTCGTGGAAATGTCATGTGCTATCGTACAGTCAACAACCGACCTATTAAAAACTACCAAAGGCACTGACTGTAGAGTCACAACCGGTATCGTATATTTGAAACGAACCGTGGGCGTATACCAACCCCGCTGGCGTAGCAGCGGTCTTACCACTAGTATATTTGAAATCAGGATGTGCTGCACAAATCAGGATACGATGCCGCTGTGGGTGTGTTAACCATAGGGCGCCCAAGGGCACTCCCGAAAGCACCTGCAGCATCACGCTCTCCAGCACCTCGCATGCATATACAGAGTATACCGTCACCTCGGCAGGCATATTCCTGACAGCGCATCGCTCTCTCTCTGCCCTGTTGAACTATCGTTCTAGTACTCGCACCGGGCACGTCATCTTCTTATGTTAGCGTTCTGTCTTATTATGTCGGCGTTCGATCCTCTTATGTCCGCGTCTTTCGTCTAACGTCGGCTTTCTGTCCATATTCTGTCGGTGCCTGTCTTGTATGCCCGCGTCTGTCTTCTTATCTTGTGTCGGTGTGAACGAAAAACAAAAGGGATTTTTCGCTCTCGTCGCGCACTCCACAAGCCTGGACATCGTGCTCCCCACGACGCCGCCAGATAACACCGCATCCTTATCCTCTCGACAAGAGCATGCCGCCGATCCGGTCTCATCCAACCCGTGCGACGCTTCGGGAACAGCGACAACCCCCCAGGAAAACTCGAGCCCCCAAGACCCGAGCCCCCAAGACCCGAGCCCCCAAGACACGAGCCTCCAAGACCCGAGTCCGTCCGAGACCGCGCTTGCCCGCGTAGAGTCGCTTGTCACCGACTCAAACTTGTGGCCGGCGGCGTTAAATTTGTGGAAGCGATTCCGGACGTTCGAAACGGCCGCACCGCAGACTGCAACGGACGTAGGCACCAACGGGGCTGACACGAAAACGCTAAAAGTTGCGCAGGACAGGCCCGAGAAGGGACACCACGACGGCGCGCCTACCGACCGGCTTACCGACCGGCCTACCGATGGCGGGCATACCGACGGGGTTACCGACGCCTGGACCAATCTGGAAGCACTTAAGTTTCGGGCGTCGGTTGTGCGTGACGGACAGCATCCTTTTAACTCCGTACAGGCATCCCCGAGACTTGGCGAGGCGGTTTCGTCGGTTAATCCTGGGTGGAGCGTAGACCTGAAGGTACGGTGAATGTTTACGGTGGGGGTATCATACCCCCGCATTGCGATGTTGAGCATACAGGAACGTAATTCGAAGGAGACGCATGCTACTAATAGTACTAATAGTACTAGTAGTACTAATAGTACTGGTAGTACTAATAGTACGGTGGAAGCGCACCTAATATTTTTTTAGGGTCCTCACTTGAGGAGCTCTATACCTCTCTCACCCAAACACTGATTTTGATT
This sequence comes from Laminaria ephemera, assembly GCA_036873875.1. NCBI lineage: Eukaryota > Phaeophyceae > Laminariales > Laminariaceae > Laminaria > Laminaria ephemera. The sequence continues at coordinate 1,664,623 of JAYJMJ010000405.1, forward strand.
AAAAAGAAGTGAAAAGGGCAGCTCGATGAACAATCCCATGGCCTAGGTAGTTAACGAAAAAAATGTTGAAACAAAAATGGTATTCTACCTATATAGGGTAGTTCCTCTGCTGAAGAGCCTCGATCGTCAGATTGTTTTTGGCCTAAATGTGCTACGCCTGTCGTAGCACACGTGAGGAGTTGTGTGTAAGTCCAACAGCAGTAGAGTCTGGAGCCCTCCGTCGCTCGCGATGGGTGGTGGTTGAGCTCCTCGCTGTGAAATCTCTTGGTGGGTGTGTCAGCAATGTTTTTTTTTCTGATTATCAAAAGGCTCTTTCGGAGGGGCAGCCTGTACGACTCAAACGTGGGTTTTCTTTCCCGGCTCGTACTAGCAATGGCGATCTCAGATCGTCGACGTCTTTTCCCGGAAGTTCGTCGCTCCGCCGAATCCCATCAGTCAGCCGCCTGTTGTTGTTGGTTGTTGTTGGTTGTTGTTGGCTGTTGTTGTTGTTGTTGTTATGACGCATGCAACGGTAGAGGTGCGGCCTTTTTTTTCTGAGGCTCCTCACCTGAGGTGCTCTATACCTCTCCCAAAAACTGATTTGGGGAAAATAAAAGTGCTACCCCATGAACCATCCCATGGCCTAGATATACAACGAAAGTTATTGCAAAAAAAAGAACGAAATTCCGACGATTTTGAGTTAAGGAGCCCGTCATTCGGAAAACAAAATATAGCCAAAAAATGCCACCTCCATCGTAGCGCCCGTCTTGTTGTCACGTAAACTAATGGTCGCCACACGCCATAATCTAGTCCGTGGTCACAGGACAGGCTCCAATCACTCATGCTACGGCAGAGGTGCACCACTTTTTTTCTGAAACTCCTCACTTGAGGAGGAGCTCCATACCTCTCCCAAAAACTGTTTTGGAGGAAAATTAAAGTGCTACCCGGTGGACAATCCCATGGCCTAGGGTTACAACGAAAATTGTTGGAAAAAAAATTGCGAAATTCCGACGATTTGGGGTTAAGGAGCCCCGTCATTCAGAAAACAAAATATAGCCAAAAAATGCTACCACCTGTATCGTAGCACGCGTCTGGAAGAAATTCTCAGGAAAAAACGTATCAAACTCAAGCGATACACATATCATAGCTTCTTGTCTGCTGCCTCTGTCTGTGGCTGCTGGCTGCTGCCTGTTGTTTGCTGTCTTCTGTCTGTTGTCTGTTGCCTGTTCGTCCGTCTGTCCGTCCATCCGCCGGTCTGTTGTCTGCTGCCTGCTATCTGCACTCAGGAGTACGATGTGGAAGTGACGGCATTCATTTTGGCTCGGAGCGTGGTCGTCTGTCTCTCTCTCAACGGTGACCGGACCAAGCGCTGCTCCAATGGTGAGACACCCTCTTTCTCTCGGCAAGCGCCAATTGCAGGCCGGGTATGCAAATATATATCTGCACACCTTTAAGTGTATGCTGGTTTTGGCGGGTATACAAATATAACTCTGCACACCTTTAAGTGTGTGTTGGTTTTAGTGTTTGTTGCTTTTCGCTGTTGCCGTTTGATGGAAACCCTCTATCTTGGTGGATTTAGTTGGGTGGGATCAGGGTTCCAGGTGGGCCCTGCCGGCGGCTGAATATAAACCCAGGGTCAGTTTGGAGGGCTCAGGTCCGGGTGGGATCAGGTCGGTGTGGAGTCAGGGTACCAAGCGGGAACAGGGTGGGGGTGTGCAAAGTTTTTGTTGCATACCTGCCCTGCAAATACCGTAATAATGCCATCAAACGCCCCTCGGGGCGTTGCAGTTGTGCAAGTGTGAAAAAGCAACCCGGGGCGTTTACGATTTGACCAGGGCGTATTATTCAACTAGGTCTCGGGCATTTTCGCCCCCCGGGGCGATACAAAAAAATCAAGAGAAGAACCCCAATACATGATAGTACGTACCGGTATTACCGGTATACTGATTGGAGTAGCTGGGTGATGATTATTTTGAAAAAACAGAACGTTTTTAATGCATTTGGTTGTCTGTCCTCGGCTGATTATGTCTGTTTTGCTGTTGCGCAACGCATGGGGTTACGCATATGCCAGCATTCATATGTAGAGCACCCCCTTGCATGCTTCGGAAACAGCTCAATTCCCCTCACTCAAATGTCTTGCCAGCTACGCCCCGGGGCGTTCACCCCAATAATTTGAACGGGGGGGCGTTTACGATATGGCCGGGGCGTTTTTCGCATTTTTTTTTAAATAGGGGGCGTTTACCCTGGATTATATTCGTTTTCGTCGAAAATAGCGACTCGGAGCGTTTGACTTGGGCGAGGCGTTTGATGGCATGATTACGTGAAGTCTCGTCCTTGCTCTCTAGGTGCATTATGTAGCCCAACCAAGCGGCACCGTGTGGAATGGTGTACCGTTTGCCACGGGTGTGTGCATTGAGGCTGCGCTTCAGGCCGTACGCTGTGAGTTAGGAACTAAGAGCAGCCGGGAGTGTCCAGTTGTTCTACCGTGCAAATGCATTTTTTTGTATTATTTTGACACTGGGACACGAAATGCAGATGCAGCAGTAGTAACAGAGCTAGGGGTGGAGCCGGGTTTATGGCGCACACAATCCCTAGCTTGGAATGTATCCTATGCAGCCAAGCTTTTATAAAATATTTCAAATACATCAGCTGTGGGTTCGACCGGTTGAGCGGTCGATACTCAGCCTTGCAAGCTGCGTGATACGTCGACCTCGCGTTTTTTACATTGATTCCTCGTTAAGGGTGTAGGTCAGCGACTGAGTTTTGTACAAAGCTGTGCCAGAGGGAAGAAAATCAAGAGACTCGGTGCCACCCTTCCTTTAAGCCGGGACAATCTCCCTTCCCGCCCCTCCAGGTCGTGTACCGAAAGAAGACAAGGACTTCATTGAAACCGGGTTGCGCATGTCGTCGCTCCGACCTAGCACCGCGTACTTGATGCTGGGAATGGCAGCACCTTCGGTCGGTGACGTGGTCGTTGACTGGTGAGCGCGACACCCACCTCGTACGGCAAATCGCGCTTTGCACTGTCATTATCCACACTTGTTTGCCTATTGCCCATGCTTGCGGCCAGTCGTCGACCGGCTGCTCTGGATTCTGGATAGCCTCAGCGTCTAAATGAGGGCGTCAATCCGAAGATGTTGATTAGGTGTCACATTTATATCGTTCTTGCACACTCTTTGTGTCATTTGTTCCACTTTTAAAATGTCGGTCTGACCTTGTCAACCTCACCCACCCCCTCTCGTTTACACGAGCATGCCACTTTTATCTTTTTATCATGCTGGCCTGTCCTTACCGACCCCCCCCCATCCCCTCGCCTACACGACAGCATGTGCGGTGTCGGCACCATCCCCTTCCTGGGCGCCGCATGGTTCCCGGAGGCGTTTTTGATGGGGGGCGAGGTGGATACCATCGCTCTAGAGCACGTAAGGGAGAACGCGGAGGCATTGAGGCGGTCGCGTGCCGGGCGGGGGAGGGGGGGTGCTGCGGCGGCGTGCGCGTGGGACGCCCAGCTGCTACCTCTTCGCGATGGCACCGTGGACGTTATGGTAGTGGACATGTGAGACACTGTAGGTTATGTAGCACTACCCGCTAGCCTACCGTATACTATAGTCAAGATAACACACCCCCTCGGGCGAATTCCAGAGCCGATTTTCTCCAAAACAAGGGGGGCACACACAACGAAAATGGTGGTTTTGGAAAGATGTCGATTTTTTCACAGACGCATCGCTCGGCGTGTACACTCTTAGACTACCCGTTGTCGAGAAAATCAGCTTCGAAACTCGTCGGAGGGGGTGTCTTATCTTGATTATAGTATACGGTACTGAGTTAACAAGAGAGACCTCGGCCGACCGTACTAAGGAAGCGGTGAAATTTATTCGCGTTTTATTCGTATCAGGGGGGTTTCCGAACGAAACTCGACGTATGTATAACGCCACATGTGGATCGATTGCTGATTACCTCGCCTTTTTGACAACGTCGCATGTGCACCGTAGACGTTATGGTAGTAGACATGTGAGACAATGTTGCTCATATTATATGATGATGATGTTCTCACATTAGCTCAGTTCCCTGAAATATAGCCCGTGGTCACTAAAAAAGCTAAGAAATCATCCCGATGGAGGAAAAGAAAACAAGTACAAACTATTACGTGCACCGCAGTACCACTACGTAAAGGGAACGGCACTACGGGCTGCGGTACCATCCTGTATCACTTGCACTACCCACTAGCCTACTGAGTTAACCAACAGAGACCTCGGCCTACCGTACGTACGCAAGAAACGGCGAAATTAATTGGCGATCTATTTATATGGGGGGGGGGGGTCCGAGCGAGACTCGCCGCCTATCTGACGCCATCTGTGGATCGATTGCTGTTCTGGCAGCAGACTGGGAGATATATCCCTGAGCCCGTGTGGAAAACGCCGCACAAAGACTTTCCTACTGTGTTTTTCCTTTCTTTTTCTCGGCCCCGTGCACCCCTACTATTTTTTAATATATTGCGGGGTTTCGCCTCTATTGGTACCGTCAACTTTTGCTAGCTTGTCAAATGTTATCCGGCTTTGCGTGAAACTGAGACAACAACTTACCATGGTATAATGTCATTATCATCACGGCCTCGCACACCGTTTTTTCCCTACAGGCCATTCGGCTTGTCGTGCGGCTGGCCCTGTCAAACGCCATCTGCGCATCGATTGCTGGTTGTTTTGTCCCTGTTGATACCCTCGTCTTTTGCCAGATTCTTCACGTTTTATCCCGTTGTACGTAAGATCGAGGCTTCGACTTATTCTTCCTCTGTGTTTTTTGTGTGCCCAATCTCATTATCTTCACGACCTCTCACACCGTTTTTTGTCATACAGGCCATTCGGCTTGTCGTGGCGTTTATTTTGCGCTCAACCTCACCATCCTCACGGCCTCGCACCGTTTTTTTGCCCTGCAGGCCATTCGGCTTGTCGTGCGGCTCGCCCAGGGTGAACGCGAAGCTGTACCCGACGGTCATGGGCGAGATGGCGAGAGCCCTCCGCCCCGGCACGGGCCGTGCTGTCCTGCTGGTGACACAGCCCCACCTCCTCGATCTGCCCGAAATACAGCGCGAGCGCCCTAAGGACAAGAAGAAACGGTTTAAGGGAATGAGGCGTCCCCACGAGAGGGGGATCAGACAGTCGGAAAACGAGAGGGGATTCAAACCGCCTGAAAACGAAATTGGAAGCAACAAACCGTCGCAACGTGAGGGGGGTCGCGACGGGAGAATAAAATGTGTCGGTGTTGCCAGTGGAGAGCAGCAGGCGGAGATGGCACCCTGTAACAACGAGGGTGTGGGGGGGCAGGCTTCCCACGATTTGAACTCCTGCAATTTGAAATCGGCGCCGGATGGGGTAGCCGTAGGGACGGCTACTGGAGGTGGGATCGCTATCGCAGTCGCAGCGCCGCCGGCGCTTTGGCAACTCCAGGCGCGACATGCGGTGAACATCGGCGGGTTGATTTCTTGGTTGTTGGTTTTGGGGCGGACCGACGAACCGCCACCGCCGCCGCGTAAAGACCGACGGAACCGTTTTGTGGGGATGAAGTCGTATTGTAAGCGCAGACAAGATGGGCGCCTCATTTAGCTAGGTGCGGGATGGCAGCGGGAACCTTTGCAGAGGTTTCCATACTGACCCTCTATTAATAGTGATATTTTCCCTTAGTGTCGAGGACAGGGGACAGAAGTATCGTCAAACTCCGACCACACATGCCAACCATGAAAATGCGCTCACCAACGTCCGGTCTATGAAATCCGCCATCAATTATGGATGTTCATTATAGGGTGTTTGCGATTTCCAAACTCTATTGGGCTGGAAAAAATGTCAAAATAGTATTGAAACCGACGAATTTCATAGCCCAAGGCCAACCAACCCACGACAAAATAGATGAGAAATTAAAAAAATGGTAAGAAAAATAAAAACTAACCTAACTTTTTGCTGATTTTTCTTGTGTTGGGTTGGCCTTGGATTGTGATTTCGACGGTTCCAATACTATTGCTATATGTTTCCGACCCAACTCCTACCCAACCAAAGTTGGTACATCGCAAACACGCTAATAGTTGAAGTTCGATTTGTTGACTTGATCGGCGTCCAAAATGAAGAAGGGAACCCCCGTGTGTTTTCCTTGGTAGAGGTTTGTTTGCGACGTAAATAACCATTGGTGAGATGAAGTCGTATGGTACGCGCGGAGAAGATGGGCGCCTCAATCAGCGAGGTGCGGGATGGCCGCGGGAACCTTGCAGAGGCTTCTGAAGCGACGCTCTAGTGATCATTTCCTTTACGAGGGGCGTTTTTGTCTACCCATAGTAAACCCAAACAAGTAGTGGGGAAAATTGATACATTCGCGTCCCCCCCCTCCCCGTGTACACCAGTAGGAAACCCAAGTGGTTAGTGGGAATGTTTGACGTTTTAAAGTCGCGCCCCATCAGTGGTAATTTCCCTTAGGCCGTTTTGTATTCGAGACCTTTTTCATCCTGAGCTTTCAAAAGGAGGGCTTACAGAGTTGACGAGATAATCTGAAGTTTATGGGTAATCGCTCCTTTTTTTGGTGAAGAGAGTGGAAAACTTCATCGGCGTCAGTAAGTATTAAAAGGAACCCGTGCGCTGACCTTCGTTGGTATTTATTCACGACTTAACCAATTTAGAAATGCACACGCTTTTTGCGGACAAACTGCTTGGACTTTGACTGGGATCATTTTTGGAGTAAAGAAAGGGAGTTGAAGGTTGGAAAATCCCTTGCGCTATACCTGGTACTCGGGGAAAGCGGTGCGTAACAGCCCCTTTCAATGTTGCACCCACATTTTTGGGGAAAACTACTTGGAAATAGTGTGGAGTCATTTTTCAGCAGTAGAAAGGTTACGATTACTGCTGTTAGGTACGCATCCGTCGCCAATTCTTGCATTTCTGCAGGCCCAAGGGGGCTGGACAATCCGACGGAAAAAAAAATATGTGAAGCATGACCATCGACTCTTTGTTTTCGAATAAACGACGTCTTAGCTTTGCGTGAGAGGGCAAATATATCGCCCCCTCCAATCTCGAAGGCTATTTTATCGCGTGCGGGTCATGTGACAGGCCACGGAAGCAGTTTGATGCGCGGTCAGCGAAAAGAAAACACGCCTCACCCAACCTTAAACTTCCAACAAAGACGAAACTGAGCTGACAGGGCTCACACAACCTTTGCAAGGGTGTAGTTAGTAGGGTATTTACTCTTGAGTACCCGGGTACCTACCCGAGTATGACCTAAACAATCAGATTGGGTACCTGGGTACCCCACAGTATATACCCGGGTACCCCAAAACATTACCCTACTAAGCACACCCTTGAACCTTTCATCTTAAAACACGAAACTGCACAGAAAGGGAAGCGGCTTCCACGAAAAATCGTCTCTAACCAAAAAAACAGTACCGGTAAGTTGCTGCATAAGCGGAGGACAACCTTCCAACAAAGACGAACCAGTACTGAAAGGGCTCACAAAACCTTTCAACAAAGACGAAACTGTGCTGAAAGGGCTCGTCACCCAACCTTCCAACAAACACAAAGCTGTGCTGAAAAGGCAGCGGTTTCCGCGCCAAGTCGTTTCAAATATAAAACAGTAGGGCACCGTACAAGAACAGTAGGCTACTGCTGTATAAGCGGAGGACACGTGCGTACGAGTACAGTCAACGTCAGCGTACCGTTCCACTTGAACTTTTCAAGTTTTCCGTGGCGTAACCGGCCTCTTCAACCGCGCCTTGTCCTTGTCCGTGGGGGGGGGGGGGGGG
>JAYJMJ010000405.1:1718113-1729462 GCA_036873875.1 Laminaria ephemera
ATTTCGTCGAAACTCATCTTTGCAAGCTATGTGTGATACTCCGATCGCGCGTGTTACGGGTTGTGTATGTCCTCATGCAGGATATAGGTCGGTTTTTGTTTTTATGGCGGGTGAATGGCTGAAAAGCCTTAAGTCAAGTGCTGTTGTTTTATGCATGACTGCACGACTGGACGACGACGGCTGATATTATGGTTTAGGATGAGAACGAGGCTTGCCTTGTCTCCTCGACGGTGCTTGATATTGGAGGCATGCTTCGCATTTCCGTTCGGACCATTGCTAGAAATTAGATGCGCACATGGTCGAAACTACTCTACGAGTACACTATTTTGACTGATATGTATGATGTAGCCTTAGTGTAGACCTTACAGTCAGGGTGTAATATCGATAGTAGTGAAGGAGTGTTGATTCGTCTTTGAGCTATGTTTTCAACGAAGTTCGGATACTGAATATACTGTCTCGACTTTCACAGCATGCTTCGCGACCTTGACGACAGACTTAACCGCCGGCCAACGTTGGCGACTGCACTCTTTTTGCTGCACAATTAGATTTTCTAAATTTGACGGCGCCAAAGAATAGGGACCCCTTTCGAGCTGCCTGAAGAGTCCACCGACCACCAACGTACACAAGTTGACGACAGTTACAAATATCCTGCTGTGCGAGTTCCTAGCGACACTTGTACTAGCTTCTATATACAGAGGGGCTGCTAGGTGATTTATCGCCATGGTCAAAGCTGATGCATTTACCGCTCCTGCCGCAACGTGTTGTTTTTGCAGGTGGTGGATGGACTAGCCTCGGAGGAGGGAATGGAAGGGGTGCGCGAAGAAGTGCCGGTGCTGTTGCTCCAGATATTGGATGGCGAACTCGTAATGCTCGAGGGTCTACCAAACGACAAAATTAGGTGCGAACAACAAGCCCCTGCACTCGCCCTCCCTTTTTATACCACGATCTAGATTTCGTGGAAATGAACCCACAAGGATCACAGCTACGGTATGTGTGGGTGCCTGGTATATTCCTCTACGACGCGCGCCTATATGGTGGCGTTCTCTCGTCGTACATGAATACTCACAACCGTGGGTGTGACGACGGCCAGGGAGCTGGTTTCTCCCCACGACGCGCGTAAAGGAGTGGATTTTAATGTTTGCAGCCTCGGATGTTTCTTTGCAGGGATGCGTTAGCTCTGTTCTTTTTTCTAAGGTCGCGGCAAGCCTTGGGGTAAGGGATGACCGCGCTGCGTTTTTTTTTTGTGTCGCCCCGGCTGTTTATTGACAGGGATGCGCTGGCTCTATTATTTGAAGCCTTGGGGTAACGGATGACCGGGTTGCGTTTGTTTTGTGTCGCCCCGGGTGTTTTTTTACAAGCATGCGCTGGCTCTATTATTTGAAGCCTTGGGGTAAGGGATGACCGGGTTGCGTTTTTTTGTATCGCCCCGTGTGTTTCTTTGCAGGGATGCGCTGGCTCTATTATTTAAAGCCTTGGGACTAGAGTCGCGGAAAGCGGGGGACGACGGAGAAACCGGGTACGGTATACCTGATCAGGGATACGACGACAGCGAAGCCGTTATTAAACAGGTAAGCCGAGCGCCGCCCGCGGGAAATATATTGGGTGAGCTATTTACTATTTTTGTATTTGCCATCCTCTAATGTGCAGCGTGAGCTTCAACGTCGATCACTCAATAAACATTCCTAGAAATAAGAGGAAAACCAAGGGAAACCAAAAAAGGAAACCTATGCACGAAGTTTTACTCCCTTCTGTACCTACTTTGAGCTATTGATAGGAACCTACGTCGATGCTTGGCGCGGGTGCAAACATTCAAACACGCTCGCCGGGACAAGTTGCCTCGTAGGCAGGAGAGCAGTCACTCGTTGCCACAGCCTCTTTTTTCGGGTATACATGCTATACATACCATGGATAGTTTCCTCGTATTATTTGGTTTGCAAGTGATACGGGATGGTTTACCGCAACCAATAGTACCGCCCCCTTGTGTATTGGTACTGCGGTGCACGTATCATTTGTGCTTGTTTTTTCTTCCGTCGGGATGTTTTTTTAGCCTTTGTTTTTACCACGGGCTAAGTTTCAGGGAAATAAGCTGATGTGAGCACGTCATCATCGTCATCATCACAGTTGCGCACCCTCTCCTCTTATATATGATACCGCAGGTGACGCTGTGCTATAGTACATGCTCATCTGATGTTGCTCTTCTGTACCTGATAGGTGATGTATGATACCGCAGGTGACATTGTGCTATTTTACATGCTCGTCACATGCTCGTCTGACATTGACCTCCTGTACGTGATACCTGGTACTACTGTAGGTGATAGTGGCGTACGGTGGCGAAGTTGTGGAACAAAGCAGCGGAGCCGATCAAGCCGTCGAGGAGGGGGGTCAATCCGCTGGCCCGGCGCCGCGCAGAGCCCCTATCGGGCCGGCTATGCCGTCGCACGCCATGCTCATGCAGGCTCAACAAGCAGCGGCGGAGTACGCTCAGCAGGTACCACGCTTGCCGCCCCTCGCGTGCAAAGATTCATAGGAAAAGGCAGTATAGGCCTGTGACGGACGGCCGTCTAATACGAGTACTAACTGTATACCATTTTAGTTTGGACCCCTTTAGAACTACACACAGTTTTTTTGGGGACAAAATACTTGGAATTAGTGTGCGATATGTTTTTGAAATTCTGAAGGGGTTGATTGTCTCCGCACGGTTTGACTAACGGCACCCAAAACTGCCGTCTCCTGACATTTTTGTTCGCGTGTTCCTATGCCGTCGAATTTTACGTTAGGCATGTTAGTTTCTGCAAACCTTTGTATGACAGCTATAGCCCTGTCGCTTTTGCCGTCGAGTTTGCTTTGGACATGTTACTTTCTGCGAACCGTTGCGTGCCAACTATAGTCCTGTCGCAGATTTTCGCACTCTAAACACGCTATTAATAGTGCACTCTAAACACGCTAGCGCAGTTTGCGTGTTACGACTAAAAACAGTGCGAATGGCGCGTGCGAATGGCGCCTATTCGCACGATATTGGCCAAAAGTGTGAACGGCGCGCACGAAACGGCAACCGCAAATCTTGAAAGGCGTTAATACAGGGGATGGAACACTATCATTCCCTTCTTGGGAAAAATGCTAAAACATAAGGGGTTTCCATTGCGGAGGCATTTCCCACCTGGGGGCTAATTTTTATATTCCTCGAACAGCAACAAGATTGCTGACGGCGCGTAGATTTGCGAACGCGAGCGTAGGTGAAACGCGTAATATGCGTCCCTGCTCTAAACGCGCTAGCGTTATATCTGGGCGAGCCTTGCCTGTGGTACGCAGGGCACGGGCTCTTTTTAGTGTTTGCGTGTTTTTGTGTGTTGCAGGGCTCTTCTGATGATGATGATGATGATGATGATGACACGAAGATACCTTTAGACCGTTTGTTCTGCAAACCGTTGTGTGCCGGCTATATTCTGCCGCTGACTGTCTTGTGTGTTGGCGTGTTTTGTGTGTTGCAAGGCTCTTCTTCCTCTTCTGATGACGACGAAAACGCATTTGGACGGTCCAGTTTGCAAACCGTTGTGTGCCGGCTATATCCTGTCGCTGACTTTCGAATTCTGAACACTAAACACGCTAGCGTTTGATCTGGGTGAGTCTTGCCTGTGGTATGCGGGGGGCCTGATTTGTGTTGGCGTGTTTTGTGTGGTGTGTTGCAGGGCTCTTCTTCCTCTTCTGATGATGACGATGAAGACACCTTTGGACCGTCCGTCGCTGGGAAGGAAAAGCGGGTCGCATCAGAAAAGTAAGCGTGGGTCTGTCGACGGTTTACAACAAGGCTCGCGTGCATTGATACCCTACCGCTTCGTTGCACATATTGCTGAATGCCAGGTATAATGTTGGTACGTTTCCCCCCCCGCACGTTCCTGTCCAAACACCTGTAGAAGGTGGGCACATTTTTCGCCCACACGTTCCTGTCCAGACACTTGATAATGCTCCACACGTCGGACAGATCAGATCCCTATTTATGATCTACGTCTTTCAGGGAAGACAGATCCCTGGTCAGTATGATCTGCATGGCCTATAGATCATGTTACCGGGTGAGAGGCGCACGATCTGAATGATCTAGCGCATGTTTCCTGGGTTGGATCTGTACCACACAGACCCCGCACAACATATCATAACGACAGATATAGGATCTAGATTATGTAAGATCGTGATCTGTCCGATTTGTGTAGTGCTCATTGAATGACCTCTGGTGGCCGTATTTTGAACCGTGCGCATATTTTTAGGGCCGATCCGAACAAAGCCAAACGCCAGAAACGGCATGAGTTGAAGCGCGCCGCCGAGTGGGATAACGTGACGGGAGTCAACAGAGGGGGGCAGGCTGCGCTCGACAAGGCGGTGAGAGGAAAAAAACGTTGCCGGCCCATGCTGCGGTGGGAGTGCACACACATTATCACATACATTATCTGAGGCTCCTGTGCACATACATTTTCTGAGGCTCCTCACTTGAGCTCTATACCGACTTTCAGAGAATATGAAAGCGCAACCCGCTGAACAATCAGTCCGACGGCCTATTACGGAGGACCATAGTAATCAGGTTACGGAGGACCATAGTAATCAGGACCCACGAAATACACAAAACCTATATATTTCACTGTTTTTACTAACCATGTTTGGTCCTCATTACTCCTCATTACTAGATTACTATGTTCCCCCGTAATAGGCATATAACGAATAATATCGTCAACCACAAAAAATATGCTGGAACGATATTGGGTAGTTTCTCGGTTGGGGAGCCCCGTCAGTCCGAAAATAAAATGGCCACAAAATGCTAATCCTACCGTAGCGTGTGTCCACCGGCTCACGCTGGGGCCGAACACATCGAAGACCAACCCCCCTTGCTTGCTGCGACGGATTCGCGAACGCTCGTTGCGGGCATTTTTTGTGTTTTCACCTCTCAGTCAGAGCGCGGTTATAGGATTTGCGGCATATTGGGTGCGCCTTGGTATAATTTTTTGGCCGGAAAACACCCGCGGTTGGGTTGACCCTTTCCTAACCCCTACCTTGTTGTTGTTCTCACATTAACTCTCATAATCAAGTCCATGGATAGGACAGGCTCCAGTCACTCTGGAGTGGAAGAATAGTACCCCAGCAAAGAACTAATCTTGGTCATATTCCAAGTGTGTTGTCCCCATGCAAGAGTGCAGTGTTAGAAGGGTTAACACTGGTCTGTATAGGCTATGACAATGACGGCGCGTTTGTCATCGCTTGTTTTTTGCATGGAAGTCTCAATGTGCCGCTCCTATAATAATTGACACCGATGCTCGCGTTGTCGTGTTGTTTGGCAGTCCGTAGAATATAGATGTTGCCAAACCGGCTTCGTATTTCTTCTCGTCCTAAGGGCTGGCTTTGCGAACTGCTCTCCTCAAACTACCGTGCCCCACTAAGGGGGGGGGGTACGATTTAAGAGAAACACCGATTTAAGAGAGGTCAAATGGCTTGGCGCGGGCGCGGGCACACTACAAGCTACATAATACCCATTCCCATTTAAGAGAAGTACCGGTTTGAGAGGGGTCTACTTGGGTCTGACACACATCCCTCTCTTAAATTGTAGCCCTCTCTGTATCTCAATGGATGCTCGTTCGCAAACTCCTCCTTCTCAAACTACCGTGCTCCGCTGTCTCAACGAATGCTCGTGCCTTTTTGCTGAATGTTTCTGCAGGAGGCCGACTCTAAGGGCAGGGAGGAGTGGATGCTCGTGCCACCCAAGTCGCTGGGTGTTCTCGGCGCGATTAAGACGTTGAATCCCACCAACCGCAAGTTTCAGACGTGAGTGGCAGGTCGCACGCAGTACAGTAGGGGTCCCTCAGTGGTGCCGGGTGCCCGCTATAGTGCCTGTGAAATCGCTCGCGCAGATGGGAATAACGTGTAGTGGTAGTATGCGGAGTAGCGCCGGTTGCCGCTATAGTGCCGGTATTTTAGGCTGGCACATACCGGCACTATAGAGGGACCACTACTGCAATAAGAAAGGAAGGCTGATAGTCACAGGAATATAAGAAATCCGGGAGCCTTTATACTGAAGTTAGTGTAGAAGGCACCCTCTCCGAAATACGAAACCCACTTTGGGTCAGTATTTCTGTTTCTTATTAGGTGCACTGTGTCGCACGCACGGTTTAACGTTGTTTTAACGCCGTGTGTCGTGTTCGCCTGGAGGACGAGAGCACACGAGGGCGGGCGCTCCAGCGCAGGAGGAACGGCGCTTCGGCGCGACTACGTAACCCTGCGACCACTGCAAAAGCGTTCCCACTTTAATTCCAAGTAGTTTGTCCTAAAAAACGGTTGCGGTTGTTAGGAGATTTTTTTTTCTTGCGCTTCATCCGTGTGCAGTGTGCAGCGAGCAGTTTCTTGCGCTGGTAGCGCTAGAGACAGTGATTTCCTCTGTGCGACAGCGATACAAACGGTGCTGAAGCTCATTCTGATCTGTCCGTGTTACCATCGGTTCTAAAGCTCGTTCTGATCTATCCATGATCCAGTCGGTTTTTAAGCTCGTTCTGAACTGTTTTCTGCCTCCCTTTGGCTTCGTTTTCTGCAGGCGCTCAGCAAGGGGTGCACGCGCCGAGCTCCATGCCCCCAAAGCACCAAAATCGAAAGCGGAGATGGAGGCAGAAGCCGCGGCGGAGGAGCTCATGGCGAAGCACCGCGAGGTGAAATGATCACGCGGAGCGGGCGAGCTTGACAGTGACACTGTTGGTTACATGGCACTACCCACTAGCGTGCATTGTCACGTGGAACAACGTAGGCTAGTGGGTAGTGCTATATAACCAACAGACACCTTCATTTTTTTCACTCGTGTAGTAGATGCGGGTGGACGCTGGCTTGCCTTAACCCTTTTGGAGCCCAGGTGTGTAAACAACGCAACCAAAAAAGAAGTGCCGCCTTGCCAACCGTCTAGTTTCTTGTGACCCATGCTACTAATAGTACTAATAGTACGGTAGCGGGTGCACCTTCATTTTCTGACGCCCCTGACTTGAGCTCTATACCCCACCCAAAACACGACTTGGGTATACAACGACTAAATTGTAAAAGAATAATGGTATTCCAAGGATATTGGGTAGTTTCTCACTTGAGGGGCCCCGTCAATCAGCAACGTTTTGGCCTAAAAAAGGTACAGTACCCCTATCGGAGCCCCGTCAATCAGCAACGTTTGGCCAAAAAAAGGTACAGTACCCCTATCGGAGCTCGTGTCTAGTACGAGTATATACTGTAGCGTCGTACAACCCCTTGCACAGTGACTCGCGCACCAAACCTGTCATCGGGCCGCGTTACCTTCGTGTGGCTGATGCTGTTGCCGTCATTTTTGTTTCGTCTTTTTTCCCTTTAAGTCCCAAAGGGGTCAAAGCGGTCGTCACGCCACTCGTTCTTTTGCATTTCCACGGGAAGGTCTCCTGTTCGTTTCGTACGTATTGCTGGCTTGTATTACAGGGGAACATAGTTATCAGGACCAAATATGGTTAGGAACAGTGGAATATACCAGGCATAGCTTTTTGTGTATATCGTGGGTCCTGATTACTATGGTCCTCCGTAATAGTAGCTTTCCTCAGTGCTTTGCTTTGCTTAACCGTTGTACCACTGCAAAAAATATTCCGCACTAATTCCAAGTTGTCTCCAAAATCGTGGGTGCAGTTCTAAACGGGTGAAGCTTTCGTGTGTGCATTGTTGTTCGTTACCTACAGGCCCGCGGTGCGTCGCTGGTGGATCGGCACAAGATCGACCCAAGCAAGACCAAGAAGGCAGCGGGAGGGAAAGAGGTCGGCGGCAAGAAAACTTTTTCGTGGAGTCGAGAAGAGGATTTCGAGCAAAGAAAGAAGTTCACACCTCAGGTGAAAAAAAAATCGTGTGTGTATCTTCGGGATCTTCAAATTTGCACAATGGGCATGGCAACAGAATGCGCAAATCGTAAGAAAAACAAAGCTATTACGGGGGTACATAGTAATTAGGACCAAATATGATTAGTAAAAATAGGGTACATTATAGGTTTTTGTGTGTATCGCAGGTCCTGATTACTATGGTCCCCCGTATTAGACCCTTACTCTAACCCTTTAGAACTGCACGCACCTTTTTGGTGACAAGGTACTTGGAATTAGTGCGGCATACGTTTTGCAATAGAAACGGGTTAAATAACCACATGTTCGGGATACCTCTCGGAGGGAGAGTTGACCGTTCCCGAGGCCAGGACCTGCAGTTTCGAGTTTCGGGAAGAGATACAGGCGTCCAAAGTGACATGTTTGAACGTCCGCATTATGTTGCCATACCCATTAGCCTTAGGTGGAGCCGTGCTCATGGCACGAAATCACGTATGATGGAGCATTGGTTCTATGGGCACATGTGCCGCTTTGTGACATTTAGAGTCGGTCTTGTTTTTCCGTTTCGCGCTGCATAAATTGTCTAACTCTAGTTCCAAGTGGTTTAGCCCCGAAACGTGGTTCACTGCATATAGACTATGTACCTGTGAAGTAGTATGTACTACTGCTCTGGTCGTAAATATTAGTACTTCGAAGTACATTTTTTAATCTAAAGTGGTTTAACGGGTATGTTGTACGGTGTGCAGGCGTGTGGGTTGGGGTTGCTTCCATGATACCTACTGTATCGATGCATTAGGTCGTACTTGCTTCGGTATTAACGGCTGCTGCGCTGCTTGTAGGTTCATGGTTACTCGCGTCAAGGTCTACTAGGTGTAACTATGAGTTCTACGGTGATTTAGTCGGTTACTCATCGTGGTTTTGTGTTCGGGGAGTTCATGATATATTTGGGATGTTTTGTTGTAGAGTCCCAGTGAGTGGTTTATGATGCCCTCCGTGGGGCATGTAGTTGTCCGGCGGAGCGACGCGCGAAATGCTCACTAAAACGCGTGTTCCGGGCCGTGTATGAAAGATGTGACGCTCACTGAAATACGTGTCCCATGCCGTGTGTTTGACAGATGTACGAAGAGCTGCTGCAGAAGTCGCAGGAGCTGGACACGAGGTTCTCGCGGTCAATCTCCCGAAACTTCTTGTGATACGCTTCTTGTGATCCCCGAGCCGCCTGTCCGCAATCAACAACAATGGCGAAGAAGGACGATGGGGGGATTCGATTCGCAGACTGTGCTTTCATTAGAGATATATCATAACCACTTAGCTAGCAGTCAGCGCTGACTGTTATTAGCTCAGTGCTTATGGCGTATCTCCATCAGATCGCGAAGGAGTGGTGGAGTAGGAACCTTTGGGATGATGGAGCGCCCGGAGCCTGGAAGTTGTTTATCTGCCATGGTATCGGAAGAATATTGGCTTGCCCTTGCAATATACGTGGTCTTCTTTCGGACTATGAGAAACGCCCACGAGTTATGCTTATTTTAGAGCTTTGTAGAAACGATCGGCAAAACTTGTCGCAAATGCGGCATGCTCGTTACCCATGTAACATGATAGCGTGTGCCTGGCGAAGAGCACTCGACAAATATCTCGACAGGGTTTCGGTGCTGCACGCGACAACACAAAAAACAAGCACGTTCTTTTTATGTCAAGTATCATCCGTACATCGAACGATTTTCCGGCACCCGCCGTAAGAACTTCTGATGCCTGGCAATTACAATGGAGGTATGTACGAATGCACGTTAGCCATCCACCACATGCACGCGTTCCACAACTCTAGCACACGCGCGTGTGTCCACCCCCCAAAGACACTCGCTTTGCGGGGTTCACTGCAGCAGGCTGAAATCTCCTGCCCTGTGCTTAACGCCTACTTATAGCCGATGCCATGAGAGCCGACGATATCAACTTTCGGCGGTTTAAGAGTGTGACGGACGGCAATTTTATAAATATATGACGTGACAGATGCTTGAAAATACCGTGACTACTACCAGGTACCAGGTAGGTTTTAGCGTGGAATGCGTCGGCCGTACGCCCGTGACCGATGCTCGCTTTTTGGCCAGGGACCGTTATTATGATAGACGTTTTTTATGAGAGCAGCTATTTCGACAGCATGGCGTAATTCGATAGCCTACCCATGCCCAGTCATGGGTATTATGGATATCCATTAACCTTGCGCCATCCTTTTCCGAGTTCGCATGCCTAACCTTGACCCAACAACCCTCCTTCCCTGCGATACTTTTATTCTACGTTATGTGGACAATTTGGTTGGCGTTTTGAAGGTCTTCGGAGGACTGTCAAAGACGATAACTATGCTGTTTACCCCTTCAGAACTGCACCCACGTTTTAGGGAACAAGCTACGTACGTACCTATTTATCGCCACCCACCCGCACGCGTCCACTGCATACGGTACATATTTTTTTGATGTGTGAGGGCGGTAAAATACTTTGACTTTGGGGATGATCTTTTGCCAGAGATAGGGAGTTAATTCATTAACGCCGACTCCCGCCGGGGCCCCACCCGATCATGATGATGGAAGAACATCCTCAGTCTTTCTCGAATGTCCGCATTGTCCCACCGTTGACCATCACACACACGCAATGTAAGCAGTATGTGGCGGTTGCCTCTCTTCCTTGTGGGGGCGAGGGCGGCATCTTCTTCTCCATTCGAAACGGACTACTGTACAACCGCGTGCACACAACAAAACACATTGCACATCGCAGCAGCAGCACAGCGGCAAACATCATACTCGTACTACTACTAGTGTATCATACCAGGTACAGAGTACAGTACCCGGTTAACGCCCTTTAGAACCGCACCCCCGATTGGGGGACAATCTACTTGGAATTAGTGTAGGATACATTTTGCAGCGATAAAACACCATTTATTTACTACTGTTGTACTGGTAGGTATTTTTATTAGGGTGTTTGCGATTTCCAAAATCTATTGGGTTGGAAAAAATGTAAAAATAGTACCTGGTATTGAAACCGACGAATTACATAGCCCAAGGCCAACCAACCCACGAAAAAAATAGGTGAGAAATAAAAAAAAATGGTAGGGAAAAAAAAAAACTAGCTTTTCGCTGTTTTTTCGTGGGTTGGTTGGCCTTGGATTGTGATTTCGACGGTTTCAATACTATCATTGTATGTTTCCGGTCCAACTCGCACCCGACCAAAGTTGGTGCCAGGTACATCGCAAACGCGCTATAAGGAACGTTTAAGTACTAATAATAATGTTAAACGGTCCTTACATTTCTGTACAGATTGGTATACGAGTTGGAAGTCTACGACCTGTCTGGTGATGATCTGGATCTCCCTGGTGTGTAGCAGTCGGTAAAGCTCCTCACTCTTCCGCCTCGAGCTGTAGGCTCGAGAGCTCTAGAGTCCCAGTGTTATGGTATTGCCCTGGGAGCCTGACAAAGGTTAGGACCCAGGAGCCAAGATATTGGATACCGAGATAAAAGGGTTTTCACAT
>JAYJMJ010000405.1:1781013-1812177 GCA_036873875.1 Laminaria ephemera
TCAAGTGCATTCGCAATCCAGTGTTAGCTGGCGTATCCTTCTGTTCCCGTGGCAACGGCAGCGCGAGCTGTCCCTACAATTAGCGCGATTCGTGGACAGGAGCCAACCTGATTTGATTTACCTGCGATAGTCGTCAGACTTGTCCACTACCATAGGACCGCCGAACGCCCACGTCAGAGCGAACACAAAGAACTGTTCCATGAGTTCGGCCGTCTTTTTCTCCGGGGGCACATCCTCCAGCAGTCCTTCTAGCAGGTAGACAATGGTGCACACCTTGAGGAATACAGTGGTTGGTGTTCGAAGCCGTGTTTCGTGTTTAATCCTTTTGGGGTTCAAATATCGTGACTAAAAATTATACAAGTGTGGTCTGATCAACTGATTTCGAGTAGTGTGAGCGTGCAGCGGTACGAGTAGGATCGTGCCGCGCCCTTGTCGTACGAAGTCCTTGCATTCCAGTTCGGACATCAAATCTATCGTTCTCCAACCAGGCAGTGGTCGTTATTTATAGTCATCGCTTTGTCGTACGACTTGCTTGCATTGCAGCTCGGACATCAAACTTATCGTCACCCAATCAGGCAGTGGACAATGCTGTAATCGTGATTTTTAGTTGTCACTTCCCCCCTCTGAAGTACCAAAGGGGTTAAGGTAGGTTAAGGTAGCCGCGCCGCGCCACCTTCCAGGCAACGGTTTAGTCGACCAACTAGCCGTCATTTGCACGGCACGTGCGCGACACAACACTTTTGGAAATGCACCTCAGGACCCGCCCCCTGCAGGCACCCAAGGGGCAGACCTATGCGCGAAGAGGTTCCTGGGATACACATAGCTTCGAAATCAAACATTACCCCTTTCCCCCCCATTCCTAGATCCTAGATCCGGTTAATAGATCCTGGGTTTTTACCACTGAAAACAAGCATCCCACACTAATTCCAACATGTTTTGTAAAAAAAACGTAGGTGCAGTCCTAAAGGGGTTACAGTCTTCCCAGGGCAGTACCACAACATGTGCGCGGTTTCGTTTATTTTCTTGCAGCTGAGACTGCGAGCGCACCTTGTTGAGAACGCGCAGGGGGGTAACCTCTTTGAACCCTTTCCGCACGATAGTTCTGGTGACCTCCACGTACTTCTCGAAAAGCGACGGTAAAACCTGACGTTCGTTGGCGTCCTCACGGGTAGCCGCCCACGACTCAACAAACGGCTTCCACCCGATGTCTGGGCAGCAGAAAGATCGACGGACAGCGACACACGGGTCGTTGATAAGGCACGCACATCATAGTGGTTGGGTTAGGCTATGCACGAAGGTCTCGACAAGAAGGTGAAAGGAAATGCCGTCCAATATTATTGTTGATTAATTACGTTTTTTCGGGATTCGGGAGACGATACATAGTACAGGGGGTAATTCATTAATTAATAATGTATTTGTTTTCGGTATTCGGGGAGACGATATGTAGGCAGGAGGAAACAAGGACTAACTCCTCACCCGTCTCGTTGATGAAGAGGATACCGGCCCTAGAAACCGTAGCCGGAGTGGCGTTCTTCAACGAGTTAATTTCGAAGACCATACGCATGGCATCGCTCAGCGGCACACGTTCGTTGGAAACCAACGTCAGCACCTGTTATATGAGCACAAGGGAAGGGAAGATAAGGCAGATATTCGATATCACGATGGAAACCAAAGTTAGGACCTGTTGCATGAGCGCGAGGAAGGTAAGTCAGGTATTCGAGATCGATGTCCTTCAAGTATTGTCTTAATACTAAATTTTCCTTCAGACAATGTGCAGTGCATAATTAGTTTCCAATACAGGACGAATGCTGGTGTCCCTTTTCGGCGGTATGAAACGCAAAAGCTGGTACAATACACCGGATATCACCACTCTCACCCTATTCCTTCTCCTTCTCTGCGTGTACAAGTATTGTGAGTTTCCGCTCCCTGCACACATCCCTTCTGCTGTGTATCCTTAACAATCGTTTGGTTGGTTGTTGGTTGGTTGGTTGGTTGGATGGTTGATTGGTTCGGTTGGTTGATTTGGTCGGGCGGTTGGTTGTTAGCTAGTTGATTGGGCGGTTTGGTGGTCGATTGATTTGATTGGGCCGGTTGATTGATTGGATTATTTATTGATATGCCCAAGGGTTGCGTGGTGGCATGACCAATGTGTCTACTAACGAACCTTGTTGTCATCCATAACGGTGTTCATCGACTCGATCCACACGGCGTCAATATCTCCATCCAGAACCACCCACTTGTACGTCTGATACTCATAGAAACCCTGCGCGTACATCACGAGCGAAGCAAGACGTGGGTTATCCTGAACAATAAATCGCTACAAGTCATCCATATCCGCGGTCCGCTGTGCGCGTGCAGCCTAGCCCGCACGCACACCATGTTAATCGCGACGTGTTCTGAGGCCATGGGCAACGGGTTGATATTAACCCTTTTGGAGTCCAGCTATAGCGACCAAAACTATGCCTGGTGCGGTCTTCTCAACCGTCCATTAGTAGTGGGAGCGCAGCAGTACGACTAGCGTGATGTTGCGCGCGTGTCGGAGATAATCTTGCATTGTATCTCGGGCGCATCCCCTGCCTCAGCAACCCGGACTGGTTAGTGTGACTGTGATACTGTGCTACGATAGGGATAGCACTTTTCGTCCAAACTATTTCTCACTGACGGGCCTCCTCAACTCAAGCACTATCAATACCCAACATATCGTTTAAATGCCGTTTTTTTACAATGCTAGGCCATGGGGCTTTTCATCGGGTTAAATTTTGATGTTTTGTCAAAGTCAGTGTTAGGGTGAGGTAGAAGAGAGCTCCTCAAGTGGGGAGCCTCATAAATTATACCTGATACCAGGTAGGTACTACCTCTATCGTAGCATGCGTCTCGTCACCTTTCTTTCGGCACTGTTTCGCCTTGAAGTCCCTAAGGGGTTAGGATGGTCGGGTGAGGAACTAAACACCATGTGTCGTGGATACCAAGTAAACTTCAGCAAAGGCCGTGGCCGCAGGTGAAGATACCGCTAGGAAGCGGCATTGCAACAACGCGTACATAGCAATAGCGCGTATTATAATAGTTCGCGATGGTATGGAAATCGCTGATTCACTAACGACCGATGTTACAGCCACCGCAGTATGCAAGCATGCGTTGTGCAGTAGATAATGAAATGCGAAAACAAGAGGGGAAATATGCGGTCTTAAGGGGAGCAAAGGGCGCTTACAGCCATCACAATATGCCAACATGCGTTGTACACTAGATAATGAAATGAGAAAACAAGGGCGAAACATGTGGTCATAACCCTTTTAGAAATGCAAAAATTATCCTATCTTAATTCCAAGTAAATTCCCCCCCCAAATACCTCTTTTACTACTGCAAAAATGACCCTATATTAATTCCAAATTGTTTATCCCCAAAAACGTGGGTGCAGCTCTAAAAGCGCACCTGGTCGGAAAAGTTCTTGGACATTCCGCGCATGATGATCGACAAAACACCATCTTTCCAGTCCTTTGCGAGGGTCATGTAGCCGTACAGCTCGTCCCCTGAGTACACCCACGCGATCGACAAGTGAGTATCAACACGTACTTAGCTTTGCGGTTAGAGCTGTCGTTTTTCTGTGTAGCTCATGTTCAGGGTCCAGGGTAAGGACTGCATCTGGACATAATTATCCTAGCTTGTATTGGAATCACGTTTGTCTAGTAATAGCACGGTAAGAAAGGAATTGACAAGTGAGTATAAAAACGTGAATAACTTGGCGTTTAAAGGTCGTGCTGTGTTGCTCATTGTTCAGGGTCCAGGGCAGGGAGTGCGTCCGGACCACTATGTGAATGACCCTATGATAGGTTGCATTCGAAATGTCTATTAATAGTACCACAGAACAGGAATTACCACGTGTCTCCGATGATATTGGTCCTTAATGATCGTTTCGCACCTGTCACTGCCTTGGGGTTCACTGTCTCCACCACGCACGTCTTTTTGGGCTTGTCCATGTTGTGGGTCTGAGCAAGCGTCTACAAGGTCAAGCGGTGCGACGGTGGCGCGCGGATCGTAGTTAAATAGACCCAAAAAGCGGTGAAAATGTTAACAGTAAGTTACAAGTACACACTAACACTAATTCAAGACATTAGTTAGTTTCCACATTCGAGAGAGACGATATTGAGGTACTCTCATCAGCGGTGGAATCGGGTAAAGTTGAGATCCCGCACACCGTAGTTGTAGACCATGTTTGCTATATATTGTCTCCCCGACTCCCGAAAATAATTAATTATTAACCAACCCCCCTTGTACCCATTCCCCCCCCGATAAAAACAATTCCTTATTTAACTAAATATGCACTGTGCTACACAACATGCATGTCTCCTGACCTATCAATAACTCTCCAGGCGCATTTTGGCTGGCAGCTTACAAAACACGGCGAAGAAGAGTGCTACAATCACCATCAACAGCAGTGCAACAACCACAATCAGCAGTACAACAACAATCAAACCTTCCAAATGGTGCTTTTGCCGCAGCCCGCTGGCCCGAGGAGCATAACAGAGTGGCGAACGTCAAGCAGCTCCTGGAACTGCACTGTCTTAAGAACGAAGGTGTCGTCAATCTGCAGCCCCCACTCCGTCGAAACGGTGACCACCTTCTGCTTTAGAGTTTCGTCCATCTTCGTCGGCACTTCCAAACCCATAAACAAATCAGCGATGAGCCTCAAGAAAATGGGAGTGTCGTGGGCAGGAATTTTGGGCGTGTTGAAGTCTCGGAGCGCTCGCATGAGAATGGCGGCCTCGTCCAGGTTGGGCTCCCCTCGCTTTAACATCCCCGCCATCCGAAGAACCGACTTAACCGCGCGCAGGCCCCAATCGTAGTGGAACTGTTTCGACAACAGGTCGGAAGATAGCTCATAAAGGGTCACGAACTTAATCGCCAGCGTTCGTGCTTTCTGGAACCCTTCAGACATGAGCATGTTCTCGCAGATCGGCTTAAGGTCGGGTCGGATCATGGCGCAAGACCGGAAAAGCGCTTTCAAGTTTTCCGGAAGTTCCGTTCGTCCTGCGTACCCAGGATTCATGGTGATGTAAAACCCGCACGTGGGTATCAGACTGATGATATCTCCCATGAAATCGAAGACCCCAACCTTGACCGGGGGGGTGCCAGAGGGGAGGTGTTGGTATTCGGAGTCCCTGTTAGCTGGCACGCTGTACTTCACGATCGCGTCTTGGACCGTTTTTACCTGGGTGGCCACCACGGACAGAACTTCAATCGGGATGCGGTTAAACTCGTCGAAACAGCCCCACGCACCCGTCTGCGCTAAGCCTCGGAAGATGTCAGCCATCGTCTGGTAGTTCATCTGGTCCGAGCAGTTGAAAACGTAGCACGGTAGAGCCAGCGCCCTAGCCAAATCTTTGGTTGTTTCCGTTTTGCCTGTGCCAGCCGGGCCAGCGGGGGCTCCACCGAGGAAGAGACGAAGCCCCATGGTAAGGGTAATGTAGCAGCGGTCGGTAAGTGGGGTGATAACCAAGCGACCCGTGTTGCCAATCCATTCGTAAAAGTACTTGCACCTGAAGTCGCAAATGCGGATATCGACGTCCATGTTCGTCTGCGCCCAGTAGAAGCGAAGCTGCTGTTGCCACAAAAACGCGGCAGGACCTTCCGTCTTATCATTGATAAGCTTTTGCACGACATCTCTGGCGTGTACATCGAGGGTAATCAGCGAGATGATCTTCGTACGATCCTCCCGCGTGAGTTCGCCCAGAACTAGGTCGATGAGACAAGCTAAGCGAGCATTGCACACACCGAAATAGCGCTTGACAGCGTCTTCTTGTCCGCCCTCGAATTCCTCCAGTGCTGCCTCTGTTTCTTCTGTCCAGTAGATCTGCGTGCCCGTAAGAACCACTTGTGCCGGGTAGTCGAAAAGCCATTTATGACGCGGTTTCTCCACTTCCCAGTTGACGGCGGTGTCGATGCCGTCGTTGAGACGCAGCTTGAGCGTCATAACCATCATGTCGCTCAGACGGTTCAGGTAGCCCTCTACTTCGCCTTCCATGGTAAATTCTTCGAACGTCTTGACGTGTTCTCGATCTTTCGCCACCTGTTGCGTCAACGGGTTGTAACGCATTTCAAGCAGATGATCGCATGGAAATGTTTCCTCCAACCATAACAATTAACTTTTATACTACTGCGCTGTATAGAAACAGATGTCTAACTCAAATTCTAGGAAATGTGTCTCTAATTCCAGGTAATGTGTCTCGAATTCCAGGCAATTTGTCTCCAATTCCAGGTAATTTGTCTCTAATTCAAGGCAATTTGTCGCCGAAACGGGTATGGTGTCCTCGAGGGTTAACGAAGATGTCGGCTAGTGGATCGTTCGGTTAACTTTGAGCCATACAGCAATAATTAATGAGATTTACGAAACGTGAGGTATAATTAGAAGAAGCGCTACACATTGCCAGCTGGCAAATGGAATAAGATAATAATAATAAAAAAAAACGTTGGTGTGTAACTTCCCTTTTTGCACGAGATTTATGAAACGTCGGTGTATGTAACTTCCCTTCTCGCACGCTAATAAGAGGGAAGCATGAAAATAACCTATCCGCCTTCACAAACGAAGACCAATTATGCGGGCACAAATGAAGACCTGTTATGCAAAAATTGACCAATCAGAAAACTGCGGGCACCAAATGTCTTTCTCTGCTGCTCATTAGCGTTGTGCGACCTTCTTCGACGCTGCGAATGGGGCACTAACTTCCTCACTGTTATTAGTATTATTATATTTGCCGTCCGATAATGTGCAGCGCCAGTGTCAATCACAAAAAATGAAGAGGAAACAGAAAAAGAAGACTACTCTATACCTTGTATAAGACAAAAACGTAAATGTACGATAACCAAAACGTTTATGCTATCTAAGTCCCAGTTGCGAAGCGAACATGCGTGGCAGCTCCTCACCATTTTGTTGATAGTTTTCGACGAGGTTGTTCCGTCCTCAGGGCGAACGAAACTACTACGATAAACCGTAAATGCACGATATCCAAATAAATCTATGCAACTGTATTAAAGTCGCAATTGCGAAGCGAACATGTCTGGCAGCTGCTCACCATTTCGTTCACAGTCTTCGATGAGGTCGTTCCATCCTCGAGAGGAACGAACGTAAGATTCGCAAGCGAGTCATAGCAGTCTCCCAGGTACGGCATGATCTTCGGGGGGTTGGTCCCGTTGGCGAGCATGTCCAGCAACGCAACGTTGGACACGAAGTAGAACCTCGGGAAAATCTGCCAACGGAGCAGCGGCAGACATAGCACATACTTCGTTGAGGGCCATTCTTATTCAGTTTTTTTTTTCCCGACTTTCCTCTTTTTTGTGTCAAAACAAAATGGAAAAACGGGAAAAACAGTGTTTTTTTCAAAAGCAGGAAATTAAATGTGAGATCATCATCATCATCATGGTTAGATCTGTCTTTGACGGTAGATACAGCAGGCCACGACAACAGGGAGAGATCCCTTGTCTTTGTCTTTCGAAAAGGCGAGCCCCTAATATTTTCCCCGCTAGTACTGGTATACCGTTACACTTTGTACCGCAGGGGCGGCGCTCTTCAAACTGGGAATGCCTATCAACAGGACGACACGCACGCTGCATTATACTTACCTGTACGGCGTACTCACGCCATAAAAGACGGCTGATAAGACCATGCTTGCCATATTTCAGTCGCTATATCTGGGTTCCAAAGTGTTTAGCCCTCTTAGAACTGCAAACATGATTCCACGCTAATTCCAAGTAATTTGTCCCAAAAAACGTGGGCAGTTCTGAAGGGCGTAAGCCACGAATTGGCCGTCTTAACCCTGTCACTACTATTAAAAATATCCTACACTAATTCCAAGTCGTTTGTCCTCGACAACGTGGGTGCTGTTCTGAAGGGGTTAGCGTGTTAGAGATATACCATAACCACTGAGCCAACAGTCAGCGCGCACTGTTAGGTCAGAGGTTACGGTGTACCTCTAACAATAGCACGATCCGGGGTCCGTCTGGCTGTTATGCCTGAACCTCGGATTACTCAAGGGTTGCAATCCCTTTAGCTAGCATTGGCTGCTAGCTCAGGGGTCATGGTGTATCTCTAACTTGGCCTCCCTACCTTCTTCTTCATGTCGAGGTATTCGTTCAGGCTCTTCTGGCACATTTCTAGCCGTTGCATCATAGACTTCAAACCCTCAGCACGTCCGTCGACCCCGCAAGCATCCACCGCCATAGGAACATTGATGGCTTCTTTCATCAGCTCCTTGAACTCGCTGTCGATCCCTTCGAACCGCTTCGTATCTGCAACACAACACCAGGTACACATTTTAATGCACAGGTGGCAAAATATCGAGAACACGTCACGACTCTCGAAGAAGTTACCATGGAAGGTGAGGTAGAGGGCCACCTGAACCGTCTGAGTGGCACGATGGTGATGACACTCAAGCGGCGTCTCAACGACGGCCTCGATGAAGGACAACGCCAATTTCGTTCTCCGCACCGCATACTATCTGATTGGGCAAGTATCATAGCTACCAGGTATGTCAGTAAATTCTACTTGTGTGGGAGGGCGCTAGATGGCAGTGGTAGCGTGGTAGGGCCACACGCATATATGGCCCCTGGACTGCACGTACCCTACTCGCTGGTAAGTGAGGTTCAGCTTCCACAAACTCACCGTCGGGTAACTGTGAACGGATGTCCGCAGACGCCAAGAAAATGCTCTCCAGAGAAGCCCAATTGCGGCTCACGTTCGCCCACAGCTTCAAAACCTCCTCCACACTCCCCAAAGTTTTTTGCCAATGCATCACTCGGTCCCGGAAGAAGTCGACGAACTTGCCCATGCCCACCATGGACTGCAACTCCATCTGGTGAGCCTCAAGACTTTCCACCAGCTCCTCGGAAGGTCTAACCACGAACATTTCGGTGTCCTTGTGGGGCACGTAGTGCAGCACCATGTCTTTCCACGCGGCCTCAATGACCTCCAGCTTATTTTCGATCTTGAGCTCTTTCTGGGCCGTTTCGACGATCATGGAGACATCTTCTACGTGAGAGTGGAGGTTAAGTTGCATCATGTCATCCATGGTGAACTTCGGGTCGCTAGGGTTGACGGCCTTCACCTCGCACACCGTGGCTAAGCTCTTCCAGTGACGCACGCGCATGGCAGGACTGTGCAGATCATTAATCAGCGGTAAAACCACGCCCATGTTTTTGATGGAGTCTTCGATATCCCGGTATACTTGCCACGCTTTCACCACCGGGAAATCGTTGCCCTGCTTCCGGAGTTGCTTGAGCAAAACTTTATTCTCGTCGTCGAGAGCTTCGGTGTTGATCTCACTCCATAGATCTGTTCGCCAATCGACGTATGTGCTATCAACCATAGCCTTGGAGTCCCACAACCCCTTGAGAAGTTTCAGTTCCATTCGTGTGTCCTGAGTTTCCGGGTATTTGGACACCTGCAACTCGAACAGATCCTCCAACTCGTTGTACTTGCGCACTTGCGTCTCCTTTTCTAGTAGGCTGGCGGCGTGCTCTTCCATCTGCCTGTATGCGTCTTCGACGGGACCCTTGAAAGCGAAGGGGGCCTCGGCGCGGAACTTGTTTCGGAAATTTCGCATGGCCAAGAAGAAGCCCTCCAACTCTTCCTTCAACGCGTCCACCTAGTATACAATCACGACACGCAGCCGTCACGTGTAAACGGAGTGGGTGAGACCACCATTCGAACAAAAGTGACATGGATGCAAGAACACCTGCAATCACGCCACACAACCCTGACGTGCAAGCGGAGTGAGTGGGATCACCATTCACACAGAGTGACATAGGTGTAGGAGTTTTGCCCCATGCGAGGCAAGTTTTGAATTGGCAACCTTGCTATCACCCCTGTTCTTGCTTGCGGGGATGCTTTCTGCTATTATCAATATTGTTGTTTTTGCTATCCGACAATGTACAAAATGAGCTTCAACGTCGTATCACCCCTGAACATAAACATTCCCAGAATGTACAAGAAAACGAAGGGAAACCCATAAAAAGAGGAAACCTACGCACGAACTCTACCTCCCTTTTGTGCCTACTTCAAGCTTAGCACCGCTCTACTGCTATTGTAGTACTATTGTAGTACTATTGTAGTACTACCGAGGCATGCTACGGCAGGGATAGCACCTAATTTCTCGAAGACTCCTCACTTGAGGAGCTCGACGCCTCACCCAAAAGGTCGACATTGAGAAAAATCGTAAGCTAAGCCCGATACGCAATCCCATGGGCTCGGCATCTAACGAAAATATATATATACAAGGTTCCCCTTCGGGACGTGGTTGGCTTGAAATCCCGGGGGTGTCGCAAGTGAAAAGGGGGAACACAGGCGTTCCTATGAGCGATACCAGGTACGATAACGTAAAAAAGCTCCTGAAAAACTAGAGAAAAAATAAGTAGCCGCCGCGCAAGTAACCGGGCAAGTAACACCGACCAGCTCAAACAAGGATATTGTTTAGTTTATTGCGCATCGGATCCATAGATATTGAGTAGATCTTGAGTTGAGTAGCCCCGTGAGTAAGAGATGTTTGGACCCCCATCGTCGCGCGGTTCCACCGCAAACGCCTTTCGCTGGTTGTCGCGAGATGCATGCTATGGTAGAGGTGCATGCACCCTTGTTTTTTTTGAGGCTCCTCACTTGTGGAGCTCTATACCTCTCCAAAAACCTGATTTGGGGAAAAAATAAAAGTGCTACCCGATGAACAATCCCATGGCCTAGGTATACAATGAAAGTTATTGCAAAAAAAAAAAAGAACGAAACTCCGACGATTTGGGGTTAAGGAGCGCCCCGTCATTCAGATTTTTTTTTTGCCAGAAAGTGCTGCCTCCATCGTAGCACGCGTCAGTTTGTTAAAAAGTTGGGCAGGGTGTAAGGTCCTTACCTCAGCCATCTGCATAGGCAGTATCTCTTCTTTCTTCCGGAACGTCTTTTTCACCAAGGCGTCCCACGACATGGGAGCTTCTTCCAGGAAGTCCTGCGAAAAAACCAAAGCACGTAACGCGTATTAGGGGTATCAAATGACAGCAAAATGAAGCACGTAACGGGTACTAAGAATATGATATGATAACAACACGAAGCACGTAACGCGTGTTAAGAACATGGGATGATAGAAAAACGAAGCACGTGAAGCGTATTAAGAACACTAGATTTTACTCCCGCAGTAAGGCTGGAGCTGGTAGTCGTTAAACCGACCGAGCAGACACGCCGTGTCGAGGATGTGAAGAGTTGATGACGCTTGAAAAATGTCGCTTTAGGGCAACAAATGCTCAGGATGTTGGCACCTATTTCTTAACAACGAGCGGCATTTGACACAGGTTCGTCGAACGGTTGCATGCTGTTAGTCCGACACCCCTCCACTACAATGTACTACGATCGCCACAATAGCACGCCCTGTGTCGTACATCGGTCGACCTCCCCCAATGTAGTCAGACACATGTCCCCACTACGATGTGTATTGTGATCACAATAAAGCGCCCTAAATCGTACCAATCTGGACGGAAACGTAAGAACCGTTGGGATATCAGTATGACTACCCAAACGGTGCTTATATTTCCCGTCCAGAGTGGTATATCGGTCGACGTGTTCCGTCCACGCTTTGTAGGGATGCGAGGGCCAATGATTTCAAGACTACGGCCATACAAGATAATGATTACACCCCCCCACCCTCAATGATTACAACACCACGCCCCCCCTCCCCCCCGCTCTACGGTACGCTACGCACCTGGACGTCCTTCTCTGCCACCTGAACGCCTGACACGTCCACCCCGTGCTGCTTCAGCATGACCACCATTTGATGCAGAGGCTCAAACATTTCCTGGGTTGTGTCCATGGCCTTGCGGACTTCGCTGATGTCTTTCATCACCTGCACGGTTAGGTACGGTCAAAAGCGGGTCGGGGGTTGGGGCAACAAAAACGCCTGAGTAGCTCTCACGGGTGATGTCATACTATCAATTCCGCATGTGCTGCAGTAAGCACGCATGCATATACCCTGACAGCTTCTGGCGGTAGATCGTAGTTCTTAGCAGCAACCAACCAACAAGTACGATCAAAAGCGGCTCGGGTTTTTGAGGCAACAAAAACGCCTAAGCAGCTCTCACGGGTGTTGTCATACTTTGATTTCCGTCACGTCGGGGGTGAGAGAGAGGGCGTCGAAGGGACGGCAAGATGGATGCACCATCAAGCAAGACAGAACCACTATCATCAGGGCCGCGCAAATTACCACATATACTCATTACGCGATGAACGGTTGACTTCCGGACGAGTGGAACAATTCGATGACTCCAGCCATTATATTTATCGAGTCGGCAAGGATGTACCCTGGCAGCTTCTGGCGGTAGACCGCAGTCTGTAGAACAAGCAACCAATCTGAAGCTATTGCAGCAACTAACGAGTACGTCGCAACCAGTCTGAAACTACAGCATCGACGTCTTCAACAGGCTCATTGGATGCACACTCTGGGTTAATCGGCGACAGCCACACCTTCATCAGATTGGCTTTGCCCTCCGGACCTTCCGGCACCTCCGCATCCAGACCAGCGGAAATATCTTTCATGAAGGTGTCCAACGATTCCAGTTTGTTCACCTGAGTGCACATCCACAAAAAATAACGAATAGCATCACTACATCAGTACAGAGACGTCTGCCACGAGTTCGATCAATTGAGAGGGTGTATTACTCATCTTAGCAAAGCTGTGCGATACCTTGGCCCCGCGTGTTCTACATCGTCTCTCTCGAAGGTGGAAATAGCCTTGCATTCTTACTTCGTATGACTACTATGGCTACTACTACCAAGAACATTTCAACACTCGTGCTAGGATAGAGCGATAGAGGTAGCACTTTTTGGCTATATTTTGTTTTGTGAATGACGGGGCTCCCTAACCCAAAACGTCGGAGGTTCAATCTTTTTTTGCAATTGTTTTCTTTGTATACCTAGGCTACGGGGTTGTTCATCAGGTAGAACTTTTGTTTTTCTTCAAATCAGGTTTTGGGAGAGGTATAGAGCTCCTCAAGGGAGGAATCTCAGAAAAAGATGAGTGCACCTCCACCGTAAAATGTGTCTCAAGATACTAACAATTTCTTGTGTACAATACTTGTTTCTACTATTTAGTTTGCCACCCCCACACTGCTACGAGTACATACGTATACATTGATTTGTGTTTATTGCTTGCTCCAGACAACGGCTGAAAACAATGTTGTGTGTCCGTGGTGACGCTTTGGAGCAAGTATTCCCGCGACCGGCATAAGACAAAGATAGTGTATGCTGTCGCTAGGAACTCGCTCAGCATGTTATTTCTAACTGTCGTCAACTTACGTGCGTGTTTCGGTCGGCAGTGGCGGATGTCGAAATCCGATTTCAGCGATCTCGAAGGGGGTCCCTTTTTTTTGGTATATAATAGTGTAAGTAGAAACTCGAATTATCTCGTAAAAATGGCTCACCAGGGTGCTTTGGAGATGCTCTGTGAACGTGTTGACCCACTTTGACGACCACGTCACCAGCGCTTGCTTTACGGGAGTGACCTTTACACGAAGCCAGCCGACATCCTGCGGGCTGCGCGATTGGGATAAACCCCGACATTTGCCGGCACGCCCGGGCCAAGAAATGTGGAAGGAGGGGCATTGTCAGCGCTGAGTTTGGGGGCTGACTCAACCTCTTTGGGACTTCACAGTGAAAAAGTGTCACAGGGGAAAAGCGTCGGAATTAATCGACGGTCACAGCATCGATCGCACGAAGCACCCCGCACCGTCGGGGTAGGGGATGCTACCGAACTACCATGTAAGGAGCTTTACGACACTTGCGCAGCATGGTGATAGGGTGATACCTCTACTGTTACACGCTCACACTCGACGCTCGATAAAATAGCATTCGTCGTTTTTTTGGTCGTCATGCATGGGCCCCCAAGGCGGTAATCGTTGAGGTCGACATGCACCTCAAGGCGCTATGCGGGGGTCACAAGTACGTGTCGCTTGTGGAAGTGACCTCAAAGCATGGTAGTGGGCCGATTTACACCCAAAATAACTATTTAGTGCCGATACATTCATTAATTTCCACATTCGGGGGAGACGATGAATACGAATATAGGGAGTCATGAATTAAATAACAAATTTAAATTAATCAACTAATTAATAAATTACCCAATCATAATTAATTAATTCATGAACTAACTAAGTAGACTGATGGCTTTGTTCGGGGGGGGGGATGGAGATAAGAGGTGTTGGTTAATAATAAATTATTTTCGGGATTCGCGAAGACGATATACTGTCACGCACACCCAAAGTAACGCATCACCTAAGTACGTGTCGCTTGTGAAACTGATCACATAGTGTTGTCACGTGCACCGAAAGTAAGCATCACCTGATTAGCTTTTTAGCCGCCGTCTGCACGCCTTCGTATTTTTTAATAGCGTCCTCGAACTTTTTCAGGTCGGTCAGTTTCTGCCCAAGTGCCGTCGTAATGATTGCATCTTCCGCGAAGTCTTGGAAAAACGCGTTCCTTTGGTAGAGGGCAGGTGAACAGGAGCACCGTGTTACAAAAACAAGTTGGGGTTTGCTTGCAGAATAGACGGGCATCATGTAACGCTTTGCCTTAGGATGAATGCTACGACAGGCATAGCATCTACATCAGGAGCACCGTGTTACTACCTCGAAGGGTTTGCAGAAGGGACGCGCATCATGTAGCATTGTACCATTGACGGCAGGTAACAGGAGCACCGTGTTACAAAAACAGGTTGGGGTTTGCTTGCAGAATAGACGGGCATCATGTAACGATTTGCCTTAGGATGAATGCTACGACAGGCATAGCACCTACATCAGGAGCACCGTGTTAATACCTCGAAAGAGGTTTGGGTTTGCAGAATGGACGCGCATTAAGTAACGGTCTACCTTCGACGGCAGGTAGCAGGAGCGCCGTGGTACTAACAGGTTGGGGTTTGCTTGCAGAATGGACGCGAATGACGTAACGGTTTACCTTTGGATGGATGCCACGACAAGCATAGCACCTACATTTTCTGAGGCTCCTCTCTGAAAGAGCTCTATCCCTCGCCCAAAAACTGAATTTGAGAAAAAAACGAAAGTGTGATCCGATGAACAATCCCATGGCCTAGGTATACAACGAAAAATACTGGAAAATACTAATGGCATTCCAACAATATTGGGTAGTTTCTCAGTTGAGGAGCTCCTTCAGGCAGATTTGTTTTGGCCAAAAAGGGCTAGAAATATCCCTATCGTTGCACCGCATCCCTACATGTCGGTCAGCCACAGGTACGAGAAGGCGTCGTACTGCGCCTTAAGTCTCATGCACGCTTCGTCGTTCTCGGAAAGCGCGTCATTCAGGACGGCCACCAGCATCTGGACTTCCGTGTCGCTCTGGAGATTATGGGTGCATCGAGTGAGACGAAAATTCACGGCGGGTGCATTGGGCGAGACGGTTACCACAGCCATTTTGAGTCGTCAGTGGTTTAACCCCTTTAGAACTGAACGCGTGTTTTTGGGGATAAATTGCTTATAAATAGTGTGCGATAACTTTTTGCAGCAGTGAAAGGATTAAGCGGGTTCGGAAATCGGGCCATCCGCAGCATGTGTACCTCAGGCATACTGGTATTACTATACAACAGCTAGACAAGTCATTGGTGGGTTTACGGTTATCCACTTGCACTGTAGTCCGCCGGAAAAGAACAAGAAGCCGTACTCGGAACTACATCGTGCTTAATCCATTACCTGCATCTCGCGAATATAGGTTCCTTCGTTGTCGAGGCGCTTGAAGAGCGTCGCGATGCTGAAGAAGCTGCCGACCCAGTTGTGCACAACGTCTCGGATGCCTTTGCCGTTCGACGCGAATCCAATCTACACTCGACGGTCCACAACAACGGCGCATCACGATAAGCGAGAGGGGCGTGGTCAGACAGTGTAGGGACGCAACGAAGATGAAGGGAGCAACGTATGAACAATCATTAAAGCTCAGGCATCAGAAGCTCGAGGAAACATTTTTTAAAAAACTACTAAAAAGACACCTCAGCTGTGAGATTGAGAAATTCGTCGAAAGTCATCTTTACAAGGTGCGTGCGATGCTTCGATCGCGCGAGCTACGGGGTTCATGACCTCGTGAAGGGATCATTTTCGACGTAGCGTGCGATGGCCGAACCCTACCATCAAGCGACACCGCATGGGGCTAACCCCTTTAGAACCGCACCCCACGTTTGTGGGACAAAGTGCTTGGAATTAGTATGGGGTATTTTTTGCAGTAGCACAAGGGTCAACTGCTCACCTGGGGCTGAAATCGTATTTTGTTGTCCACGAGGTCCAGGTTGACTTCAATCATCGGAAGAAGCCCTTTCTTCGCGATCACCTCTGGGCCCACCTGGACGGGTTGTTGTGTGATCATTGGGGCATCACGACGAAACTATCAATTCCATTAAATGTTGAGGCTTCACGACATAACCATCGACTAGGTGGGTTTGGGTAATCATTGAGATCTCATGACATAACCGTCAACTGGGCGGGTTTGCATAATCAATGAGGCCTCACGAAAATAACCATCAACTGGGCGGGTTTGCATAATCAACTAAGCCTCACGACATAACCATCAAATTAATTGATCGACGTTGAAGTGAATGTTGTACACTGTAGATGGAAAAAATATAAAGAAATCTGCGGTATTAAATATGACTTTCAGTAACCAGTGAGGCCTCACGACATAACCATCACCTTGAAGTAATCATTAAGGCGTCGAGACAAAACGATCAATTTCCAGTGATCATTCATTGAGGCCTCGCGATAAAACCACCAATTTCCAGCAGTCCTTGGGACCTCACGACATAAGCACCAATTTCCAGTAATCATTGAGACCTCACGAAATAACCATCACTTGATCGACGTTGAAGCTTATGCTGCATATTGTCGGATGGCAAAATTAATAATAGTGCATAGATTTATTTGTTGTTTTGGCTTCCCTTGGTTTTTTTCTTCGTTATGGCAATGGTTTATGAGTGAAATAATATGTTGAAGCTCATGCTGCACATTGTCCGACGGTAAACATAATAAAAATACTCATGATGTCCAGTGAGACCGCGCAAGCAGCAAATGCCGAGAAGCTAGAAATTTCGACGGCGCACCAACGTGTGACTTCTATCGACGTTTTTTATACCCAAGCAGTGCGGATAACCCATCTCGTCGTGAGGAGCGCCAAAAGGCGAAAACTCATGGTCGTGTCCAAGCACAATAAACGACCTCTGGCGCCGTTTTACGGTAGGGGTTGCAATCTTGAGTCCAACTTCTTTTTTTTTTAAATCTCACTTTTACTTCCCAGCTTCTGGACAAGCCGTGGTGACAGGTGTCGTCCCTTCCCCCCCCGGTACGTGCCTTCATTTTTATCGCGCAGGGGGTTCAGCATTCCCAACGGTCGTCGATTTTCATCGAATTTTTGCTAACTCACGCTCTCGCGCTTTCCGCAAGTCAATTTTATTTTTGACGGAGTCCCTCAACTGGGGAGCTACCCAATGCGTTTTAATCCGATGCGTACTGTACGATATTTTTTCGTTTTATGCCTAGCCCATGGAACTGTGCATCGGGCGTAGCTTACAATGTTTCTCAAAGTCGGTTGTTGGGTGAAGTATGGAGCTCCTGAAGCGAGGAAGAAGCTCAGAAAAATTAAGTGCTACACCATCCATAGCACGCGTCTTTGGCGAGACAGCGGTTGGTTTCAAGTACCCAGCTACTAGGTGCTGTTGAGGGCAACACATCCTGCTGAGTACTCAAATGAGTACTCAAACGCACCTGATCGAGTAGGTACTCGAGAGACGCGCATATTACGCGGGACATGCCATCGACGACCACGTTGTTCACGAAGTCAACGTATCCGCGCCAGTCTGGAGAAGCATTGGAGCACTTGAGGACCTTGTTGTTTTCCTTCAACATATTGTGAATCTCCTGCGGGGCGCAGCGATGGAAAAAATGTTTCAGCGACGCCCACCGACCAAGGAACTACCTCGGAACGGGGTATGACATGTCACCTGTTCTGAGCTGCCACGGTCATCCGTTTCAATGGTGGTAAGCTAGTGTCAAGTTGAATATACAATACACCGGTGAGAAGGAACAAACTCGAGTCTCGCCGCATATTGTATTTCTCCTCATCTAGAAGTAAGATATCCAGTGTACTCATGATTAGTGACTGCGCATCAACTAGATACGTGTGGACCTCAAAGCCCATATTCCAATAGCGTGGCATCCAAGAAATAGCAGTTTAACCCTTTTACCACCGAAAAAATGATCCCACGCTATATCTAAGTAGCTTGTCCCTAACAACGTGGGTCCAGTGCCAAAGGGGCTAAAGCAAGCAGGAAACAGGTCATTTCACGACATTAACCCCAATGTTACATTTCATATTTACGTTGGAGCTGGGTTCAGGCTACCTAAGGCCTTACGTTAACACCGCTCGGTAATTATTCAAGTAATACTTGTACATAATGACAGACATCTCTTCCTCTGCACGCTTTGTGTAGCGACGCGCAGCACACCGCGTGTTCCCAAGTAAAAAAACCCAGTGAGGTGATATCATACGCGACTATATAACGATGCCGCAAAGCTAATGCTGGGAGGGTAATCAACAGCGCAAAGCCGATTTCAGCAGCAACTTCACCTTGCCCCCTTCCTTGACAAACTCCTCCGCATAGTTTGTGTAGCGGCGTGCAACGCACCGTATCTTCCCCAAAAAAATCACCTGGTGAGGTGATACGCCACCAAATAAAGATGCCGCAGAACTAACGTTCGGAGGGCAATCAACAACGCAAAGACGATTTCAGCAGCAATCTCACCTTGCCGCCTTCCTTAATTTCAGCATAACGAGAACTCTTGATGGCCTTATGCGCACGCTCGAATTCATCCCGGTCAACAGGTTTGGGCTTGCGCTCCATTAGAGGCCGGTCCCAAGCGTGGAGCACGTTCTTGATGTTGGCCAGATTCGTCTTCATAGTGTGCATCACTTCGTGGACGGCAATTACCTGTTGTGGCCGGTGCATACCAGCGGAAAATCACGCACCGTAATTAATCCGAAACTATGGGAGGCGCGATATGACAGACACAACACAAGCGCTACGACAGAGATAACACGTTTGGCCAAAACGTTTCCGTGATAGCGAAGTGTACATCTTTTCTCAAAAGTCAGTTTGTAGGTGAGGTATAAAACCTCAAGTGTGGAGCCTCAGAAAATTTGGCGCACTCCTACCGTAGCGTAGGTAACACGTGCTAGGAGACGATCGTAGTGATCCCCGTTCACAATGTACATGGCGCGAAGCCTGCCCTTTGAACGTAGACCTGTAATTTCATTAAAAGTACATTTATAGCAAAGCGTGCCCTTTTGAACGTAGATCTGCGATTTCGTTCAAGCATCGTTCGCACCTGTTCCATGGACTCTTCGATAAAGTCGTTGATGCCGTTGCTGTTCCAATTCATTTGGCTGAGTCCAGCGTTGATGACGCGGTCAAACTTGTCAAGGTAGGGCCGTACCAGAGGTTTCTCCACCGGCAGGAGCTGAAGCAGAACGTCGTTGTTCATGTTTACAATCAGGTCAAGATTCCCCGTCCATCTTCGGAAAATTTCAACCTGTTTGTAAATCTCCAGGGCGCTGTCGGGAACCGTGAGTCCCAGCAACAAGAAGTATTTAACTTCTCGGAGGAGCTTGACCAGGGCAGGGTCAAAGTTGACGCTGAGGAGACTGTTATCGAGGTCGCGGATAAGAAGAGGTAGCTTAAGCTTGGCCTGGCTGGAGGCTTCGACGTCGCGGCCCCACTCTTCGATCTTCTGATTTTCGTACTCTTGAAGACTCGCAATGATCGTAGCGTACACCTGGCGAGCATTACAGAGTGGCACCGGTCGTTTGTACAGTATCTCGTCTCCTTCGAACGTGGAAATTAACTAATTATTCCACCCCCGCACTACTACCTATACTGGTCGTGTGTCGTTGGTTTGTCATGGCAACGGCTGCCGCCGGCAGGGTTAAGCAGCAGCCACCGCACACGTGGTGGTTTGGTCGATAATCGGACAGCATACGCAGGCATGAGTAAACACGTTTCTGACTACCTCACACACAGAGTAGAGGTCACAAGAATATGGGCATTTGAAGTTGAGCCAGGAAAAATCTGCCGCGGCCCATAGGCGCGGCAGGTGGCGCCGTCGACTTAGTGATCGAGTTATTGTCGTGCTACTTGTTTCTCCCCAGAATGGATCCGCTAACGGCGTTTGATTGTGGCAGTGGCAGGTGGTCTGCGTAGACCCAGGCGCAACCAGCGAAGGCGCCGGGGCTCGAAACCTGCTGTCGTAGACCGAGGCTATGGTAGAGGGGGTACCCTCATTTTCACTACCCAAGTTAGGCCATTAAAAAACGGGTTTCAACAGATATATTTTGTCGTCGCAGCTTAGCAAACAATTCCATGGCGGTGGTTATCGTGAAACCTACAAGCACAACAGCGGCTCTGAGTCGCTGAAAAAAGAAGCAACCCCCGTACCGTAACACATGGAAAAATCGTAAACCGCGTCCAAATGTTGGAGGTGTTTGTCTCTAGTAAGAGTAGGAACGGTGCTCCGTCTCGAAAAGGATGCGTGGTCAATGGTCAAATCACTAAGACAAGCAACAAAAGAGTACGCCTCCCCCGCCCCCCCTCCCCCCACGCGATGTTTGCCTGGTCGGTGAAAATCCGACGTGCCCCGTCCCGACATTGTAGGGATGCGAGGGTCTATGGTCATGCGACTACGGCCATGCATAGAATGAGTACACCCCCCCCTATCATAGTCTTGGTTCGTAGCTTACCTTGGCCACCTCCTTGGCCTCCTCTCTGTCCAGGATAGTTCGATCAAGCTGTTGCAGCTTCGCCATAGGAATCTGAATTCTGTCCACCAATCCGCGGCACCATGTAAGGGCTCCAGCGATCGGAGGGAGGTTCCACGATATCGGCGGGTTATCTCTATTCTGCAAGAACAGCTCCTGGACTGTCTTCAAGTCAGCGCCGTAACTCTGCACCAGGCCCACGTACTTCTTTTCCAGCTCGTCCTGGGGTACATGAATGTAGGCACATGAATGCAGACGGCGCGAGTCCAAGTCGAGGAAGAGCAGATTGTTGGCGTGGCGCGTTGATATGTTTGTCGAAAGCAACTTACACTAACCCTTTTCCCACTGAAAAAAATATTCCACATTAATCCCAAGTAGTTTTTCCCCTAAAACGTGGGTGCAGCTCTAAAGGGGTTAACCCTTTTATAACTGCAAATGACATCCTACTGTACTTCGAAGTAGTTTGTCCACAAAAACGTGGGTGCAGTTCTCAAGGGATTCACGAGGAAAAATAAAAGCATCGGCAAACGAGTCACGAAGCACAGCATACCTGAATCATGGGTCACTCGAGCAGCCCTTCGAACCTATCGAGAAGCTTCAACCTTCCGTACACATTGTCGGATATGGCGCGCTATAATTATCGAAAGCAACCTAGCTCTGCGAGGAGAAGGATAAAAACGTCGGCAGCCCAATCGCGAAAGCGAAGCATACCTGAATGATGGGTCTCTCGAGCAGCCCCTCGAAGCTATCGAGAAGCTTAAACCGTCCATACACGGTTGCACAGTCGTCGAACGCTAGACTGACCACCGCACCGAGACGACGCTCTAGCTCCTTGATGCTACACCTGAACTCGTAGAAGTCATCGTCAAACTGTGGGCGATTCATTCCGAGCAAGGCACAGGCGCGGGGTGTACCGGTGCCGAAAGTTATGAATACGAGCGCGTGCGAGTTTCTAGTTTACGCGGCGCCAAAAAAATAGGGATCCCTGTGGAGATCGCTGAAGCCGGGTTTTCCGTCCGCCGCCACCGACCGAAAACCAATGCGCACACGTTAACGACAGTTACAAATGTCCTTCTGCGCAAGTTCCTAGCGACGGCTATGCTATCTTTTAGGTGCAACACCCGCTGTTATCGATGGGACGTCCGGCATTTCCAGGCACACAGGCAGATGAGACGTGTACTGCGACAGGGGAAGCAATTTTTCATCCAAAGTATTTCTGACTGACAGGGCTCCTCAACTGAGGAACTACCCTATACCATTTTCCGCTTTACAGACGTTTCGTTACATACCTAGGTCGTGAGATTGTTGATCGGGTTGAACTTTCGTGTTTTCTCAAAAGTCAGTTTTTGGGGAGGAACGGAGCTCCTCAAGTGAGAGATGAAGAAAAAACAGGCATACCCGCTATCGTAGCATGCATCATGAGCACGACGCGGCGGTCTCGCGCGGGGTACCCACCTGCTTTGCTGCGACGTCCAGTATGTCGTATGGCACGCCCTTGAACTTTTCTACCGCCACCTCAAAATCCAGGTGGATCTGAGTAGAAAAAGGCAGAGAACGTCATTAGAAACGGGCGCAAACAAGCTTTAGAACTGCACCCGCGTTTTGGGGATAAACTCCTTGGAAATATTGTGGGATGTTTTTCGCAGTGGTGAAAGGGCTAACCGCACAAAAAAATATATACAGCCGTTTGGAAGCTCTACAACTCTACCATAGAGATTTGCCGTCCCCGTATGGTCTCTGTCCCTGCTTCACAGATGCTGCCAACGAAAGCGTTTCGTTTACCGCATAAAATCGTTACACCTTTGGAAGCTCTACAACTCTACCATACAGAACTCTACCATACAGAATTCCCGTCATCGTATGGTGTTCGTACCTGCTTGACAGACGCTGTCAAGGTGTTTCCCTTCGTTCCGCCAACCTCTATCTTGGCCAGTTTGCTGAACTGGACGATAGTTTGGGTCAGATCTAAGATGTCGTGGCAGCGCTCGAGGAAGCTGTCGAGCCGCATGAAAAGCGCGTTGTTCTGGGAACGCGAGACGGAACGTACATTAAGACGTACGAGGAATTGTGACATGAAACGATGTAATAAACGGTCGCGAGCGTAGTGAGCGAATGAACAGTCCGTAAAACGCTGCTTTTAGGCCAAAACGCTTTTGATACTCCTCCGTGCTGTGTTTCCTGCCTCGAGGCGACGCCACCATCATCGAGCCCTTAACTCATTTACCACTGCACTGTACAGAAAACATGTAATTATAAGTAAGGCGTCCCCAAAACGGGGGTGCACTCCTCAAGGGCCAGACTAAAATCCTGCAATCAATGCATAGCGACAGCTAAAAAATGAATGAAATCGAAGTTGTGAGTCATGACCATTCCGAATGTTTAACGATCGTCCGAGGATCTCGTCTGCGGTACAAGATAAGGTGCAAGGAACATAATAACAACACCCACCTGTATTCGCCACGGGTTCGCAGGACACTCAGCATTCGCCGTAGCCTTGTAATCGAAGTACGTGCTCTTGAAAGTGCCGCAAACCAACAGCGTCGTTTTTAGTTGATCCACAGCCTTGGCCGCGTCTTCCTGCTCAATCAGTGTAAAAATTTGCTCGCCGCTGCTGTACTTGCACGCCTGGATGATGAGACTATTGCAGATCTCCCGCATAAGCACCACCAGGCGGGCTGGCGTATTGTAGTGCTTGCTGTTCTTCCATATCAACAGGATGATATGCAGCATGGGCTTGAAGAGCTGCGCGGGCAAGTGTGGTAGGAAGATACGCCGGGACAAGGAGTAGAATAACGGAGGGAATAGCGATGGAGGTCAGCGTCTAGCCATGGCCGGCCAACAACCTGGGTATATACTGGTGTTGGCCGTAATTCATTAAACTGGTTGACATGATGCGCGCACTACGGTATATACTGGTGTTGGCCGTAATTCATTAAACTGGTTGACATGATGCGCGCACTACCATCATGCAGAGCAGGGGGGGGGAAGGGACGACACCTGTGACCACGGCTTGCTCAGAATGCCGCTGAGGGTAAAAAAACCCTACGAGTTGAGCTGGAAAGTAAATGTGATGATAAAAAAAACAGAGCTGCAGAGGTTAATCAGTATGGTCGTACATAGCTGGGACGTTTTCGGCTGAGTTTCGTCAGCGGCTGCCGAATACCTTACAGATTAT
The DNA here is from genome assembly GCA_036873875.1 of Laminaria ephemera. NCBI lineage: Eukaryota > Phaeophyceae > Laminariales > Laminariaceae > Laminaria > Laminaria ephemera. Next base: position 1,805,007 of record JAYJMJ010000405.1, read on the forward strand.
CTACAAAGAAACAGGAAAGCTGGTCCAGGCTGGATTTCTTATGCACGAACGGGTGCGTTCTACACAAACTTCAGAATAACGACTCCGGATTTTATTATTTCCCTGTAAACCTCAGCCTGGCTTTCTTACTCGTTTTCTTATTAATAGTAAAATAGGTGTCTTGTACTGTACCTCAAGTAGCTTCGGAAAGTCCCCGTCGTCGTTAAGCTTGTCGAACCAATCTTCCAGGGTTCGAAGGTACTTCATGTTGTCGTTCGCCTCCAAACGTGCCGTGAATACCTGCCGCGATGGGGAGGGGGGCGTAATCATCGTACAGTATCATGCATGGCCGTAGTCCGTAGCACCATAGATCCTCGATGGGGGGTTGGAGACTTGAGAGGCTGCATTTGTTGGCATGCTCTTGCCCATTACGAGTATTATTATTAGTATTGGTATTATTATTGCCATCCGAAGAAGACCAAGGGAAACCCTAAAAGGAAACCGATACACAAAGTCTACCTCCTTTTTACCTACTTCCGGCTTAGCATCGATCCTATTTCGCCATCCGACAAAGTGCAGCATGAGCTTCAACGTCGAAGAAATTGTTGAACATCGAACTAAAACGAACGAGGCATCCGGTTTACCGCGGAGAAAGGCACTTGATTGACCCCACTACGCACGCAGCTGTTACGCCGATAGGGTCTGCGTACAGTATGAGGTCTTGCTGCAAAAACCTCTACACAACAAGTATGTTAGGAGACAGCAGTTCGGGCCAGTGACAGACGGCGGTTTAGATTTAATACACTAATTTTAGTGTGGCAGCTCCTAAAGGCGTGACTGACGCCGCCTAAAACTGCCGTCTCCTTAAATATTTGCTACAAAAGCACCTTGTGGCTTTCAGGAACACCCGGCGTATATTTACCGCCACGTATCATACAAGTCTAGGAGTCTTTTTTTATAAAAAATTCAAAAATACACAACAGCTGTGGAATCTAGGATTTCGTCGAAACTCATCTTTGCAAGCTGTGTGTGATACTCCGATCGCGCGTGTTACGGGTTGTGTATGTCCTCATGAAGGATATAGGTCGGCGACTCCCCTTAGTGCTACAGTACAGTAGTTAGCACCAGGGTCAACAGTTCAGTGTGATACGAAGACGTCGGTCTTAATCAAGCTGTGCACGAAAACTATAAACTTCTTAGAGAGGGGGACAAAACCTGACTGTTATAGTACGCAAAAAATACTTAAGAGGGGCTGTTATAGGACGCAAAAAATCGGTATTTGAAATGTGTACGAGTTCTGTCTTGTAGTTTGTGACCACAGAACTCGTCTCGAGGAGGCATCGGCACGGACACTGGTTGTGCTGGATGTAGACGGGCGGAAATATCAGTTTAATGTGAAGAACACACAGACACAACAACAACCTACCAGCTAATACGGTAACATATACAAAGCGCTTCGCTCCGTGGGCGGCATCCACCCGCTACGCTAGCAGCTCAGACAGAGCAAAACGTGAAGCGGACAGAGGTCCATGGTTTGGTGAAACGTGCGACTTGAAAATGCCGAGAGCTCAACGCTCCAGGAAATTAAACCTCGGACGTCGCATTAACGCATGGATCACATCATCCGTACGAAAACGAATGGACGGAGAGAAGAGTAGTAGTGTTGTATCTTAATGAGTTGGAAATAAGGGTAAGTCTTTGCCCATCACCAGATAGCTGCTGCTGCATGTGACTGTATACGTTTTCTGGACGGGCAGATTTCGATGTATCCGTTCGTTTTGAAAACATGGCGAGCTGTAGAAGATACTCGACATGATGTGGGTCGCGCTATGATCGGCACGTATTACTACGTGTTTTGCTCCGTTGTGCTGTGTGGGCTGATTGCGCTGTGCTGTGCTTGCAGTAGTAGATGGTCTACGACAAAAAAACATGCTAGCTCTGGAGCTGGATGTTCTTGCTGCGTGATTGGAGCAGAAGCAGATACTGCTGTAGATAGATGCAAGATAAATAAACGTGTATTGTTTTTGGACAATTTTGTTCCTGAACGACGGGGCACCTTAACCCCAAATCGTCGGAATGTCATTCTTGTTTTGCAATAGTAATATTTTTTATACCTAGGCCATGGGTTTGGTCACCGGGTTGCACTTTAACTATACTCAAAATACGTTTTTGGGTGAGGTATGGAGCTCCTTAAGTGACGAGCCTCGGAAGAAGAATGGTGCACCTTTACCGTAGCATGTGTCCGAACCTAAACCTACCTCGTACTGGTACGTATAACAAAAAGAAGGGATACATACAAATATCGGAAAAAAAAGCAAGCTGTAAATGTTCGACGACACAATAAACATACATACATGCTGATCTCGCCAACTCTGACTACTCGTACTTAAATTACTTGCGTTGTCGCGCAGCAGGTACTTAGTACTACGTGTGCTTCGGTGCCTTGAGGGCTATGTGCGCTGTGCTGTGCTGTTCTGTCCTTGCACGTGGTGGATGTAGTAGCTGTGCGTGGCTGTGTTTCTATTGTGATTTGAGCAGAAGAAACAAGAGGTGTAGGTGCAAAATAAACGTGTCGTCTACAAACGTATTATAGTACGGGCAAAGCAAACGTGCACGTACGTACGTATTCGGACGTACGAACTTTTTGGACTCGTAAAACACACAAGAAACCTGATAAAAACGGCCACAACATAAAAAATATCGGAAAATATATATAGGAAAACATATTGGAAATATATATAGGAAAACGTATCGGAAATATACCGGGAAAAAATATATCGGAGCAAAAACAGAAGAACAATTTCTCGAAACATGAATCAGGATCGAAAAACAGCCAAAAACGAGCGAGATTCGGTGAAAAAAACGAACAAAACCTAAAAAATGATGAAAAGTGACGAAAATCGGGAAAAAAAAAAACTCGAAAAAAAACGCGAAAAAAAAAACAAACGATTTTCCGAAACTCGACTCAGAATCGAAAAAGAGTCGAAGCTGAGCGAGAAAATCGAGAAAACAAAATAACGTCAAAAGGAGGGGAAAAAACGAAGGGAAGCGAGAAAAAAGAACACGAAGAACTCGAAGAAAGCAAAGAACGCAAAGAAAGACGGGAAGGATTCTCCGAGAAGGGGAGTTAGGCAGGCGTGTTCCAAGTGGGAGCGCTGAGATCGAAGCAGGTTCTTGTAATAAAGTGATGAAGGTTTTAAAAGAAAGCGGAAACACAACAAATTATGTAATTATGTTCATATACGATATATATATATATGCTATCTTCTTACCGCCATGTTATAGCCGGTCGCCCCGGCAGTCAAGTGGTTGACCTCGAATACTACTTTGTTAGTAGGTTGGAGTCAGGGGTTCGAATCTCGGTATGGAGATTTTTATTTCTGGAGACACAAACTGTCGAGAGCGCTTTATAGCGTGGGTAAACACAATTCGACGCGAGTTGAGGAAAGAAAGTGCTGAATTCTTCTCGCGATAAAAAATTGAGGCGCGTACCGTAGTGGGGAGGGCCTGTTTAGTGACCCTGGATCTGAGTTACGACTATTGGGAGAGGGAGAAGGAGAAAGAAAAGTGCGAAGTTAATAAATGGGATGAGCAAAAAAAAAATTTGCAGTATTTGCGATGTGCATCTCTGCCGCTCCGATGGTTCTAGTGGTTAACCTCGAACGCTACTAAGTAAGGTTCGAGTCAGGGGTTTAAATCTCGATATGGAGATGTTTATTGCTAGAGACACCAACTGCTGAGAGGGCTTTATAGCGTGCGTAAATACACTTGGACGCGAGTCGACGAGGGAAGAAAGTGCTGAATTCTTCTCGCGTTAAAGGTTGAGGCGCGTACCGCAGTGGGGAGGGGGGGGAGAAGAGCCTGCTTAGTGACCCCGTATCTGAGTTACGTCTCGGGAGGGAGAAGCAAAAAGAAAACGTACGAAGACAACAGATGGGAGGAGCAAACAAAAAAAGAGCATAAAAGTGTGTGACCACAGAGCTCGTCTCTCTAGGAGGAGGCGTCGGCACGACACTACGGACACTGTGGTTGTGATGGATGCAGATGGGTGAAAATTTTAGTTCAATACGACGTATTATGAAGAACACATACACATAACCGACATGTCTCCAGAATACCCTTGAGAATATTCAGAGCACCACCTTTCATTTTTTAGAGCCGGTAGAGCCGTAGTCTAGAGCCTGATGTGTTTTCCTTCTTCATCCAGTGAAAGTTTACTACGAGCCTATGGTCTTTTTTATACAGAACGCAGAGTAGATAGGAGTGGGGCCCATACTTTTTCTTGACCTCTTCTCTCACAACAATACCACAACGACGAAAAGACACACAGCCGACGCACCGACCACGTCATCTCGCGTTCCTTTTTTTTCTGCACTTTTCGGCACGTCGACCGCACCACCCCACCACCCCACCCACCTCCTTCATTCATACGAACGACCTCCGCAAAACCAGTCTAGACAAATTTCGGCATATAGGAGTACTTCGTTTGGCGACCTACTTTGAAGAGCTTGTCTGGTACACAACATAATGAAGGTGGGAGCTGGACGAGCAGCTTGATCGGGAGCGGTGCAAGTTTATAGTACTGGTGGTACGGAATAAGGTGCCCGCTGCCAGCAGTTCCACCGAGCGAGATAATCAAGTGTGGCGGATCGCTGTAAATTTTGCTGGTCTTGAGCTTGACAATTATTATTTGTTTTTTATACAGATAGTACACGACTTTTAGTAGCAATAACATCGCCGATAGCCAGCAGATGTTTCGAGAATCTTTGGCCGTAAGTTCACGGGAACAAAAAACATAATGCACAGCGACGTAAGAGACCCGCCGGTGCATCACACGAGCGGGGACATCGATTGTTTCGGGGGCATTAATTGAACCAGATGAAAAAACGGGTGATATCGTGATATTGGTGCATATTTCGCGCCTCGTCACGAGCATGTGGAACACAAGAGAGCAAGCCCTGTTTTAACGTTTAAACCCCTTTAGAACTGCGCCTCACGTTTTTGGTTGTAAACTACTTGGAATCAGTGTAAGACGGTTTTTGCATTGGAGAGGGGTGGTTACAGGGGAACCTCGTACTCGTACTGTTATGTTGTTGTTTTTTGCTACCCTTTCGCGTGAACCCCAGGGTTGCTAACATCAATTTGCAGTTAGCCCCCTCTGCGGTTCGTGTACCAAACGCTTTCAACGGAGAGCACCAGGCCGACCCAGCGCGGTGCTATTTCACTCCCTTTATCAGCGCGAGCCGTGTCTTGAAGTTGTTTGGCCATGCGCAAGCTTTGTATTTTTGTTTTATGACTCGTCCCATGCGCAATGTTTTCTTGGAACTATACCAGGCTTTCGTCGGTTTGACCGGCCTGCTGTTGGCATCTCCTCTCTGCCTCGCCAAGAAGGGGAACCCCAAGAAAGACAAGATACCGGACCCGCTGCTGAGCGGCAGCGTATGTCCGGTCCGGGACTCCCTCGACTTCCTAGACGTGAGTGAGCTTGCTTATGTTTGCGTAAGGTATACCAGGTGTCAGCAAGCCACAGCAGTACACATGTTAAGGCGCGTACCGTAGTGGGGAGGGAGAAGAGCCTGCTAAGCAGTGATACACATTATTAGACATTTCCAACCATTTTGCCCCATGGCACGTCGCGGCACGTTTTTCGGGGGTTTTCGGCCTTTGCTTCGTATGGGTTAGGGTTAGGGTTAGGGTTAGGGTGGGTCAACCATGGCTGCGCCAAAAAACAACACCCCCAGACAAAGGGGACACAAATATACTAAAACGAAGCATAAACAAACTACGAAAAAACAAGTTTTAAAACAAGTTTTTTTTGGTTTAATACCGATATCCCAACTCCCACCCCACTCGTAGGAAGTCTCAACTAACTCGTGGTTTGTAATTCATTTTTTCCGATATGGTGGTGTGTGTGTTCACATTAAACTGATTTTTCCAACCATTTACATCCAGCACACAACAACCAGTATCCATGGCGGTGCCTCCTCCTATTAACAAGAAAAGCTCTGTATGTGTGTTCTTCATATTAAAACTGATCTGTGTTCACAAACTGCAAGGCAGAGATATACACTGCTGTAAATGCAGGAAGGTTGCTTCGCCATGCAACAAGCGTGCAATGCCAAACGCAGCAACGAAAACGAAAGCGGAACACCAGAAAACTTGCTAGGGGGAAAGAAAAGAGGATGAAAAACTAAAAAGAAAAATGATAGAAAGCGTATTAATAGTACGAACGTATGATACCAGGTATGATAGTGTGTCGACAACCCAACTCCCACGACATGCGTGTTACTAAGAATCGTTACTGCGTGTCTAGAAATCTTGTGTTTTTACCTTCCTCCTGTGTGGGCCCCGGCTGGTGCGTCAAACATCTGACTGGCGCACAGAATAAATGGGATGAAAAACACACACACACACTGCGCGTCTCGAGTTGAAGCAGAGGCAATGGTGGCGAATGGATGAAACCTGCCCTGTTTTTGTTTTGTCCTGCTTACAAATGCGACGATTGCATTGTGTTGGTTGAAACCTGTGCAAGCAAGCGTGCAAACTGCGCGATCAAACATACGAGCTGTCTGTATTTTCAATTTATAACCAAGCATGAATACACACCGGACGACCTCAATATGTATTTGAAACTTGCATCATTACACACAGGACGACCTCAATATGTATTTGAAACTTTTAACCTTTTGCCCGTATTCAGCGCTGGCTGCGTTTTTCTCCGACGCCATCAGGCAGAGAAGGCAAAGAAGGCAAATGCATGCATGATATTTTACGGATAGCCCGCAGTCAGATAGCAAACAGACCGCGAACAATCCTCGCTTTTCTTTCCGTGATATTTGCTGTTGCTTCCGTGGCTAAATATATATGTATATATGTACATACGGCAGACACCAGCGTGTTTGCGATGTACCAACTTTGGTTGGGTAGGAGTTGGGTAGGAAACATTTAGCAATGATATTGAAACCGTCGAAATCACATGGGGCAAAGGAGGCAGGCAAGTGGTACCGGGGGGTCCTCGAAGCAGACGAACGGTTTATGGCCAGGTGGCACATAGACGAGGCGAAAAAGAGCTCGGAGCGTCTCGCAGCCCGAACGCGTGGCGCCCAAAGCCGACGGGGGGGGGGGGGGGACGTAGGGACACCGCGGTTGAAGAAAGCAAGGAGATGGCAGACAGGGTAGCAACGCACCAGGC
>JAYJMJ010000405.1:1908526-1919384 GCA_036873875.1 Laminaria ephemera
ACCTGGTATGATGATACTTCGTATTGCCCTGTGCTGTACTACTACAGTAGTAGTAGTAATAATAACAAAAGAGAAAAGACTGTAGCAAAGAGAACAGAGAAAACAAAGAACGGTAAGAAATCCGGGAAGGTTCCGCAAAGAACTTGAAGAAAAGAAAGCAAGCAAATCATATTTTCGTCGGCAATTACGGGCCGAGGATGGCTGAGGGTTGAGAGGATATGCCGAGGGAACACATCGACCTAGGGAGGATAGAAGTATGTATTTCTATAACGGAGTTGAGTGGGGTTGTTTGCGTTTTTTTACTCATAACGGCGGATCTGATGTGACTTGCTCTGACCTCTAGCATGTTGCAACACGCGTGTGTTGTTGGTGGTTATCGTCGATGAGTGGCAATTATTGTGCGGCCACGTGAGTGCATTTCCACACAACAAAATCAGCGTTCTAACGCTGTCGCAGAGTCTTCACCCTTTCGTAACTGCGCCTCCTTTTTTTGAAAACCCTACTTGGACTTAGTGTACGATCATTTTTGCTGTAGTTAGACGGTTAAAAGAAGATGCACTATGATGGTATGCTGCTCGCCTGGTCATTGGTGAAAACAGTAGCCTCGGTCCTCTTGAGGTTCGTCCGGACCTTGCCGAGGTAGTTCCCATTCTTCTTGCTCAGCCGCTGATTAATCGACGAACGATCAGGCCGAAGCATCAAATCAACGACATCGACAAATAAAAAACGCGTCAATCACAACGCAATTGGCGCAATCAACCTGTTAAGGCTCTCTTGTCTCGACTTCACATTCGTTCGTCGTCATTTTCAAGAGCTTTGGGTAGTAACTCGATCGGCAAATCGACGACGCCGACAAAAAAAAAATGCGTCAATCACAATGCGCAATTAGCGCAGTCAACAAGTAGACGTGCTCTTGTCTCGAATTCACATCTCCACATCGTCATTTTCATAAGCTTTCGAATATAACTCGATCTGCAAATCGACGACAGTGACAAAACCAAAAACGCACCAATCACAACGCTCAACTCTAGCGCAATCGACAACTTAACCCTTTTGGGACTGCAACAAAATATCCCACGCTATTTCCAAGTAGTTTGACCGCAAAAACGTGGGTGCAGTTCTGAAGGGGGTAACGCTTTTAAAACTGCTAGAAGTATCCTACACTGTTTCCAAGTAGTTCGACCGCCAAAAACGTGGGTGCAAATTCCCACGTCATTTTTCTCAAGAGCTTTGGGCAATAACTGGATGACACTGGGTGAGGGTGAAGGTGTGGATGCAGCCTGTCCCAGAATACCTCGCTTTAAAAATACAGCACTGGTCCCTCTACAGCGCCGGTATGTGCCAGCCGGAAATACCGGCACTATAGCGGCAACCAACGTTACTCCGCATACTGCCACTACTGGTTGTTTCACTCTGTGCCAAGCGATTTCACAGGCGCTATAGCGGGTAACCGGTACTACCCAACCAGCACTATAGAGGGACCACCATTGTAGTGGTCGCTCTTCCCTCCGTTTGAAAAACCGCAATACCTCAGCGTACGGATATAGCAGAGTGGATCAACGCTCCCCTCTGGAGCGCTCAACGTGGCAGGTGTTCTTCGGGGTACGCGTGGGGCGCCCCAAGCGTCCAACCGAAGAACACCGTGCCGCCACGAACAGCCTTGATAAATGTGTCATTCAGCCTCTCTCGTGTGCCCGCTAAAACTGCTCTCATTAAACGCTCACGGCCGGACTTAAACCTTACATTACTGGAAAACAAACCCCAACACTAGTTCCAAGTAGTTTGTCCCACAAAACAAGGGTGCAGTGCTAAATACCGGGCTTCCTGGCAGAAAAACTTGTAAATACACATATATATTAGGCTCTCAAACCTTCACGAGTCGCAGCAACAGCTGTTGCGACGGTGTCGTTGGACCCATGTAGGGGTTCGGGTTAACCCATTTCCTACTCCATTTTTTGGCCAACTCTAATTCCAAGTAGTTTGCCCCCAAACACGTGAGTGCAGTTCTAAACGGGTTAGGGCGTGGCGTTTAGGTTTGTCATTCCTCCCCTACTTACCGTCCGAAACCCTCCTCGGTGCATGTCGAACACGTGGTAGTTGCTCGAGCGGTTCTTGCTGCACTTCTGCGCCACCATCATGAGTTGATGTTCTCTCCCTTGGAAGAAAAACTTGTACTGTGGATACAAGCGGTTCATACCAGAGCGCTGCGACGGGGCAAGGCATAGCAAGCGCGGGGTCGCCAAGTAACTGGTTCGCGCCCTATCCCGTTCAAACGGTATTGCCAGCAAAATAACTACTGCTCGCTGCTACGTACGGCAAAGAGCAACAGCATATTGTAGCCGAGTGCGTTAGTTAGCCTCACCTGCTGGGCTACTGTTAGTTAGAAGCTCCACCTGTTGAGCCACTTCAGTGACGTCACTGAACTAGCTAAACGGGTAGAGTTTCTAACAAACAGCTACTTAAGCCACACTTCTAACTAGCAGGGTCGTCTACAACCCACGGCCTGACGTAGCTGCCCTCTGAAAAATCTAGCCTCCCTCTGAACAATCTAGTAACAAACTAGCGCAGTTGAGCAAGCGGTCTGGTGAGTATCACTCACATCGCGCACGATGACACATTCCACCAGGTCCGAAGTTTTACCCCTCTCGTACGCCAGCATAAGCGACAAGCTCTTTTTTTGCCTGTCGTTCGGCGGCAACGCGCCGCAATATCCTCTATCATCACCATCACACCCGCCACCACCACCACCACTATTGCCTCCACCCCGTTCACCCCCACCCGCACCGTCGCTCGCCCGCCTCCTGTCCGCCTTCGGGCGCCATCTCCCGTTACCCGCACTGCTATCTGAAGACGAGTCGATGTCCCTGACTTCTATTTCACCATCCTCTTTTGTTTCCTGTCCGTCGATCGCGAACCAACCACCGGCGGAAGCCCTTGGCGTGCCACTACCTGTCGTCCCTCGACTGTGTATCTTGCCCGACAGTTTTTTCGGTCCGTGGCCGCCGTCGTCGCCGCGGCCGGAACGATGTAAATCTTCATCACTACTGCTTGTATGGCCCCGCTCTGGGTCCTCCTGGCCGGCGCTTGCCTCGTGACCTGGCTTGTCTCGACGGCGGATATGAAAACGATCGCTACTCCTTTCGTCGTGACGTGTTTGTTCCCTGAACGGATGCAGATATAAATTACGGGTGTATGCGCGGGTCAAGGTTTAGACTTGAGCGTGGGTGACTTGGAGAGCGGGAGTCAAAAGCAACACAAAAAAATGCAAGACATCACACAGGGGATGAACGGTATTGTGATGCCGTGTCTGCTATAAACGCAGTCCTTCTTTATAGAGGATTCACACAAGCAAAGGGTGCAACTCCAGCGGAGACTCCTTTCAATCCCTTAAAAACCGCACACACGGCTTTGAGGACAAACTACTCGAAAATAGCGTGGGATCATTTTTACAGAAGTAAAAGGTTTAAGTAAGGGGGGTTGTCGTCCTCCATGTGAAACCTCTCGGTAGACATATTGTCACCAGTATAGCACTTTATTGTTTTACGACAAGCCTCCCCTCCCCGCCCTGTCTTCCCTCTATCCGTAGTACGCACCCTTGGCACGAAGAATTACGAGACGCACGCCTGGTGTCTACCCTGCCAGCTGAATCCCTGTTCGTCTGACCCAAGGGCTCGTTCCCGCTTTCCCGGCGAACACGTCGCTCTGCATTGTCGCCGAGCGGCACCTTTACTCTCGGAGGATCTCGAAACAATGGAAAGTCGACGGTGTTACTGTTTCGGTTTTCTCTCGATGAAAAAAACCCGAATTCGACGTTGTTATCGCCACCACCGCCGCCGCCGTTGTTGTCGTCGTCGTTGTCGTCGTGCACTATATCCGTCGATAGGTGCTCGCCTTCACGACGAGTACGACGTTTGGTTGTGGGCGAGATTGACGTAGAGTGACGCTGACCAGAGCTGTCGAAGCTGCCGCTGCTGCCGCCACCTTCACCGAGGCATTGGTCATGTGCCTGTGGAGTAGAAAACGGTCGCGTTTTAAGTTTCAAGGGGAGAATGGCTGCGTCATTCGTCGGGCAGGTGTACAGCGCTAGTTGTGCGTAGCGAGTATCGAGATAAGTACGAGCACGTTGAATGTCGACTGCTAACGTGTTCCTATTGGAACGTTCTCGTTGCTGTCGCCGAGGAGCTTGGAGGCGGTCGATGCAAACGAATATATCGTGGCAAGCACTCCGGCAACCAAACATGCTTACAAAAGAAAGTTAACAGACTAACGAGATCAGTCTCGTGCACGCCCCTTGTTCCGTTGACCAGCATGTTTACCAAAGCAAAGCAACAGACCAACACGATCAGCCTCATAAAACACACCTTGTCCCGTCGAGAAACGGTCCGAGAGGACCCGCCTGCTGTGCCCACCGGCCCCGCCGGCCATGCCAGTCCCCTCTGGGTCACGCCGTCAACGACTAGTTCACCGAACGATCCACCACTAGCACTGGGGTCGCGGGGAGAAGCTGTCGCGGTTGTCTCGGACCCCTGCGCTTCAGCGGAGCCACCGTGCCTCTTTTCGCTGCTGCGGCTTCTGCCGCCGCAGGTCGGGCTTGAACCGTTCGTTTGGTCATTGTAGCCGTCAGCGTCGCTGCGGTCCGAACGCGCGGTATTGCACGGACTATTGGTCGTCCTACGAGCACTCTCCGCGGCCTTTCTACTCCTTGCCTTGCTGTAACGTTTCTGGGGCTGCAGAGAAGGTTTGTGCTTCTCGTTCTCCCTGGCAGTTTTCTCTCTGGACCGCCTTTTCTGGCCGTCGCTATCCCTACGCCGACGTTGACCGCCGTGAACTCTACTGCTATCATTTTCTTCGTCTCCGTGAACATTTTCGTGCTTCGATTTTGCGCATCCGGCGTGGCCGACTTGACGGATCCCACGAAGCACTTCGCGATTAACCCCCTTGCTGTGCTTGCGTGTGTTGTCCACGTCGTACGGTTTCCTGTCTTCGCCGCTAGTGCTTCTACTACTGCTTCTGCTGCTTCTACTGTTTTTGTCGCTTCTACTGCTTTTGCTGTTTCTACTGCTTCTGCTGCTGCTTCTACTGCTGCAGTCTCTATACTGGATGAAATCGCTAGTTCTGCTCCTTATGGGTCTTGTTCTACTACCATTGCCGCCACCGCCGCCGCCGCCGCCGCCGCCACCGCTGCCGCTGCTGCCGCCGCTGCTGCCACGGTCATGACCGTGGTCAAAATCTAAGCTACGGCGACTACCGCGGTAAAAGCGTACGGGATTACTACCTCTTCGCTTGAGGACCCCACCTTTGTGGAACAAAGCACGTGGCAGTGAACCGACCGGGGGTGGAAGGAGGGCCCGGTTGGACCCGCTAGCTCGCGTTGCCTGCGCTTGCCAAGCGCGAACACTGCTGTCCTTGTTCTTCTTGTTGGCCGTACCGGCCCCGTCATGAGCGCCATCACTCTCGACGTCTCCGATTGAAAACGGCTCCCTGTGTGTCGACATGGAGGAGTCGTGGTTAGACTTGGAGTAAGTTGTTACGTACTAACATGGACTGAAATGTAAGGACCGTTTGAATATTCTTATTGATAACCCATCAATCCATATATTTGTCGTGGTTGGACTATGACTAAGTTTTCGTATGGACTGAAATGTACGGACAGTGTGACTATTCCTATTATTACCCAACAGTCCTTTCATTTTTATCCAGAATGGTACCAGGTACGTACAGTTCTGTAGTAACGCAGAGTTCGCGACGGGGTGTAAAATGGACGATACTGTAGCATTTCAGGCACAACTTGCTATAAAGAGAGATCTCGCTGCCGCGTGCCGCGTGTTGCGTGTGCGTGTGGTGCGTGGCGGAATACTCACCTCTTCTGCTAACATGATTGACGCCGGCCCTAAGCTACGTCACACAGAGCATCAAGCAAAATAACAAAACGAAGCCGTCCCTGACTACTGTACGAACCCCCAAAGAGATAATCACTGCTGTGATCGTGAACACACTGCTGTTTAACTTTTGTAAGTGCATGCGTCGAACGCCTATTCGTACAGTCCATGTACGAAAGACCGACGCTCGTTGGGTGACCCATTTTGGGTTGCTCATTTTGCACATACCGCACATACCGCAAGCTGGTCGCTGTTCTCGACGCGGCGTTCTCCCGAGCAGGTGCGGGGGAGGATTGTTTGGAGGCGGTGATGGGACACACTGCTGTGGCTTTAACCTTTCGTAAGTGAATGCGCCGAACACCTACTATGTACGAAATAATGGTGCTCGTTGGGTGACTCATTTCGCACACACACATCACATTGTATACAGTACTGGACTCCTACTGCTGTAGTATAAGAAACAAGGTAATGAGAAGGGCAGGCTGATATTCACAGGAATTATTGGAGAAATCCTGGAACCGTTATGCTGAAGTTAGTGTAGAACGCGCTCTCTCCCAGACGAGAAACCCAGCTTGAGTCAGCATCACCATTGCTTTTTCTTTCTTGGTGTCATGTACTGTACCTCAGATTTGGCGCTGTTTCCCGACGCGGAGTTCTCCGGAGCAGGTGCGGGGGAGGGTTGGTTGGAGGCGGTGGTGGGCCCGCAGGTATACTCGTAGGGGTTCTCCTCCTTTCGTACTGCTGCCGAGACCCGACAGAGTGGCTGGCGTCTTCGTATGATCCGTCTTGTCCGAGAGAAGCAGCTCCCTCGGTAAAGGTAAACGTTGCGGAGGAGCTATCCATACGACGATCGTTGTTATCATGCTCGTTTCGTAGACGTCCGGGATCCTCTCGACTTTTCACAGTGGTTCGTGCTTGCGTGCAACCCGGGCCGTCCGCAAGACTGCAGCCCTGATCCCCCATCATCGCCGCATTGTTGCTAGTGCCTCCCTCGGCGTCCCTGCTGCTGAAGAGTGTCCCACGCCCCCCTGCCGGGCGGCAGGATCCAGAAGTAATCTCTCCGCATTTTCCGTGTTGTTGCGGACTACTAAGCGCGTTCTCGACGTGCTGAGCTACCGGCATAACTTGGTTCCTCGACAAAGAGTTCTCGCGCTGACCCTGACATTGCACTACTGGTGCTGCTGTGGCATCCTCGTGTGGGATGGATCCCATGCCGATTCGTGGTCCCGAGTTGCCTCTCTTGGGGGTCGCGCGTTGTACGGTGACCATAGATGACAGCAGTAGTCGGCAGGGGTGTGAGGCGCCGATGAAAGCAATGATGACACCTTGTAGATGCGGGCAGGATCGGGATAGATCCAACCCTGCGAAACTTTGTTTACGTACTCGAAGTGGACAGATCTATCCTACCAGCACGGTGTGCAGCACCCGCCACAACTCTTTAAGAGCCCCTTGGCAGCAACCAACAGGATTGCTGCTGTCATCCCATTCTCTGCTTGTGTGAGAGTTGCCTACAGGTTTGTCGCTCCAGCATTGACTGCTGTACGCCGTACGCAGAACTGCACCAACGATTTTTACGGACAAACTACTTGGAATTAGTGTAGGATCATTTTTGTAGTCGGCATAATAACAAAACGGTTTCATGTGTCCGTTCGCGATCATGTTGCAGGCTGTACGCTTTTCCCACCGCAACTACGCCTCTACTCTAACTCTAAGTAGTTCGACCCACAATCGGGGATGCTGCGCCAAGTACGGGGCGCGCCTACGAGTATTAACCCTTTTCCTGCTCCAAAAATATTCCCACACTAAGTCCAAGTATTTTGTCCCCAAAACCGGGCGTGCAGTTCCAAACCTATAGGTTGTAAAAGAGAACCAACACCCAAACATCCATCCCGTGGAAACCCCGGGGTGACACACCTATATGTCCCCTATTTGGTTCTCCCGGGAAATTCAAAAACAGCCGAGGCAACCAACAAGGCCAAAACAACACACGAAGACACAAACAACACCCGTGGCCAACCAACACCAGCACCACCACCAGGCCACCACCAGGCCATTGCACATAACACCAGCCTCACAGAAGCAGCCTCACAGAAGCACCAGCAGACCAGCACCAGCAGACCAGCAATAGCAGACCAGCCGCACCAACAGCAGCAGCAGCAGAAGAGCAGCAGAGCGATAAACAACGGCACAGCGTCCTGCCCTCTTCCTTCCCGGTAAGCGGGATGCACACGGGCGATGCACGCTGCCGTGAGTGAGTGACTATAGGTTGTAACTAGGCACGTCCTTTGTAAAATGGAGTTCGATGTGTGTGTGTAAGCGTTTGTGGGACGGGGCAACCAGTATTGTCGACCCACAACCGGCCCACAGGCCGTACTTCATGTGGAGACTGGAGATCTAGCCTCATATTCACCGGCACCACTGTTTGATTTCTGGGTGCATGCCTACCTTCTTCTGGTGTGGCCAGCAATTCGGGATCTGAAAGGTTCGTGGACGATAGAGCGAGAGCATGTTGTAGGCCATGTCTCGGATCGAAGAGCGATGAATCTTGCGAAGTCGTTGTTGTTGCAACCCTGACCGCGAGTGCTGCACCAGATCTATGTGGTCCCCCAAAGAGCGTGCTCATAGACAGGGCGTCGTGTTAATCAGCGCAAGAGTCCGTCTGAGAAATGCTGTTCTACACGATGCAAACTTCATGTCTGCTTCAACATTTTGTTTGAAATTTTGACGAAATGCGGCCCAACCACGTGGATTTCAAATGTCATGATGCTACGAGCTACCTGGCGTGTACGCCAGTAGCGCGGGCATGATGCAACAGTATGGCGGCACTGTTGCTGCTGTGCATGCCCAGCTTTGGTCTATACATCAGTACATGGCAAGAACCGGCAGGAGTTGTTGTGACCTGATGATCGATGACACTACATCGAAGGACCGGTCTCCTATTCGTACCAGTGAACGCGAGTTTCTAATTTACACGACACCAAAAAGCAGGAACTCCTTTCGAGATGGTAAAGACATTTTTAACTCGATTAAAAAGATGATTTCGACCGCGGAGCACCGTCATACACCCATCTACTAACGCACACAAGATGGCGACAGTTACAAACATCTTGCTGTGCGACTTCCAAACTAGCCCCAGCTTATATTACAGCTTATTCTTCGTAGCACATACCAGGTATCACACAACCCCATGCTTATCCGGACGGCAAAAATATAAAAAATCCGATGATGATACGATGACCGATATGCGAGGTAAAAACTCGGAAATGCAGGTCATGGTGTATACTGAAGAGGAGCATGCATGTTTTTTTCTTCGACACCGAGACACCTCACGTCAAATTGTTCGCCTTGAGCACCCTCAACAGGGACGAGGGGAAAGTAGATTGGTGTCCCCTCCCTTATAGAAGAACGGCGTTTTTTTATCGGATATCGGGACACTATTTTTTCGGATTTGTTTGCCGATACGATTCCCGATTTATCGGAACTTGCGAGACGATGTCCTACATAAGTTGTCATAGGTAGGCACGATCCATCATAGCCGTACCGCAGCAGTGCTGAGTGCCGAGGTATGGGTCCTATCATTCGGCAGCGCGCTGTCACAATCATGCAACCCTTGGGCCATGAGCCGTGATGGTAGTACAGCAGCAGTGAGTGTTGCTTGTAGTACCAGGTGCAGCAGCAGCCGCAGTGCTAACAGCATGCTGACCGCAGAGTGCTGCAGCAGCACTGACGGCACTAACAGCACTGACAGCACAGCAGCAGCTGTGCTAACAGCACCGCAGCAGTGTTGCAGTAGGTCACCATTTCGTAACCCAAAAGAACAGACACTTTCACGATTTCGATACACTCAAATGCAAATGACTCACGATTTCGTTACCCACAAATTCACCTTCGGCATCCACTCTATCTTCGCCTTCTTTGCCGACACACGTGCGCGTTCCTGGACCGTGTCGAGTCAACAGACCTAGTTAGATCGCCGTTTGCCACGTCAAATACCGGCTGCACCCCCCTGTGTACCGGCTCCATGTTTTCCATTAAATCCTCGTCGGCCTGCTGCAGTCGTTGTGGCATAGTATCCAGGCCCTCTTCCTTGGCCATGTCAACCAAGACCGGCGACGCTGACGCAACGTCGGCCGTCGAATCGCAGGCCACTTCCCGCTTCTTCTGGATGATACCGTGCAGGTTAGAATTCCAAGCTGTCGCTCGGAAGTGCCTTGCTTCATGATCGCTGCTGTAAGGGTCGTCGTCTTTAGAAATAGGAGAGGAAGAAGACGCGATGTAGTCTGCCATGGTGGTTGGAGGGAAGATGCTGAAGAAAGAGGATGGAAAGGGAGGAGGATGTGTGGTAGGATTATTTGGTGTGGGGATGAGAGGAAGTGCGGACACAGGCAATTTCGCAGTGTGTACAACGTCAACTTTATAGATACTGTATTCAAAATAGGTCGATGCATTCGACCGCACCTGAAAACCGCGCCTCTCCCATGTACTTTCAGTGTCAAGACGCATCCTGCTACATAAAAAAACTGGCCGCTTTTAGTACAGCAGCAGCTAGCTGTGAATACTGTGTAATTCCTTCCAGAAGATGATAAAAGTGCCCCCGGGGACACTTGATTTAACGACGCCCCTGGGGGCACTTTAACTCGGTGTCCCCCCGAGGTACTCCCTGCTGTAGCGTTTGGCGGTACGTCTCTTCGTCTTCGTCTCTTCAAGGCAACCACATCCCAAAGGGGAAGCTTGTACATCGAATCAATTCACATTTAATTAATGAAACCATTATCAGTGTGCCAGACTTGTGTGCGATAAGGAAAACCGAAGCCTGCACACGAACATGTATATAGTACAAGGCGCTTCGCTCCGCGGGCGGCATCCGCCCGCTACGCTAGCTCAGACGAGCAAAACGAGAATCGGACAGAGGTCCATGGTTTGGTGCAACTTGCGACTTGAAAATGCCAAGAGCTCAACGCTCCACGAAAATAATCCGG
>JAYJMJ010000405.1:1970324-1982040 GCA_036873875.1 Laminaria ephemera
GGCGGAAAGTCCGGACGAGGGGGGAAAGCAGCAGAAAATCCAGCGACGGGGTCCGCTGTGGAGGCAGCGGTGGCGGCAGCAGCAGCGGCGGTGGTGGCGGCAGCGGCAGCTCCGGTTACTACCCGAGAAGCCACCGCTAATGTTGGAACCAGCAGTGGAGTTTGGAATCTGGGTTGCAGTTCGATGGCTTCGGTTATGGCGAGGGGGGGGAAGGAGGCCGCCATGGCTCGTTTGGCGGGAGCGCGAGGGGCGTCGATGCGAGACGGGGGGGAGGGTACGGGTGGGCCATTGTTAGAAGAAGCCGGTGATGGTGATGGTAACGGTGACAGTGGCGTTGACGGTGGTGATGCCGCTGACGCTGCCGCCGCCGCCGCGGCTCCTTGTCAGAACGAAGACGAGGATGCCTCGAGCGGCGTCGGCGATGACGACAACGAGGGTGTTGGGGGAAGCAACGGCGATGGTTCTGGCGCGGTTAGCGGTAGCGGTGACGGCGAGGAGGAGGAAGAGGAGGAGGAAGAGGAGGAGGAGGAGGACGAGGAGTAGGAGGAAGCGTCCAATGAAGCATGTGTGCGGCAGAGGGAGACGGGGACGGCGGAGGTTTGTTGTAGGGAGGCGGGGCGAGCAGGGCGGAGCGGGCGAGGGGTTGGGGTGGGTGTCGGGGATGGGTACATTCTTGGCCCAGCGTTTGACCCGGCTTGGCGTAGCTTGGCGCAGCTTGACGCAGCTTGGCGACAGCTTGACCTAGCTTTGCGCAGCCATCGACTTAGCTAACGTAGCTACCTAGCGATAGAGATTGGTTTGTTAGAAAGCTCGCGATGGGGTGGAGCACCTTTTGCCTCTAGGGCCGTGAGCGGGGAAGCGAAGAGATTGTTACGGTGGGAGGTAGCGGTGTCCGATGGCAGGGGCGTGGTATATAGAAGAATTCCTTGCGTGCACTACAGTGGTATGCTCTGTAGCTGGTCTTGTGCAGGCAGAAAGAGCGCGAGAACTTTAGGAATGAACGAAGTTGTTTTTATATGTTGCTGCAAACAAGGAGGAGAGGCTCCGCGAGCGAAACTCCGATGAGAAGAGGGAGGATCCGAACATTGGATTCGCAGCGCATGCTGTGGTTCGTGTGGCTCGTGCTGTGCACGTAGCCCCCGCCCCAGCCCTTATTCATATTAGTGGTTTCATGTTCTAAAGTAATAATATGTGTTCCGGTAATAGTTACTTAGTCCGAAGGCTTTTTGATCGTCTGACGACGGTTTTTGTCGCTCTGATTTGACGCCATTGCGCGAGGCCAGTACTTGCGACATGCTTGCCCCACGACGGCACTGCTTGACGTATCATAGATTGCAATTATGTGCCGTTCCGCGAGCATGAATCAGATGTATCTACAAAATGTATACACTTCAAATTACACCTATGTGTGATGTTCCCGATACTATCTCGTACAAACCCCGCAATCCGAAAAGGTGCGAGTTTTTTTGTACTTCATTGGGACAAGGGACAAGCGAAGTTTTGATGGCCGTCGTGCCCAGCGTACCGACCAACGCTTAACATTTATTTGTGATTACTCAAATGGAAGACATTTTATCGCGACACCAAAACTGGCCGCAAAACGCACCATGCTTCGTGTACGTATGTGCATCGACAAACATGGCAAAAGCAAGAAGCAGAGCGGCGCCCACTGTAGAGGAAGACGGAGATATTTCACACGTTGGACAGATCACGATCTAGGTCATCTAGATCCTACATCTGTCGTTACGATATGTTGTGCAGGATCTGTGTAGTACAGATCCAACCCAGGAAATATGGTATGTGCCAGGTCATGCAAATCATACGGATCCCATCAGGCAACATGATCTAGACCATGCAGATCATGCATGGACCCGGGATTTGTCTGCCGTGAAATGCATAGATCATGAAATGGCATCTGATCTGTCCAACGTGTGGAGATCTTCAAGCAAAATTGGCGGCGGGCGGTGCTCCGTGAGCGGCCAGGCCATACATAGTTGCGAGTTGTGGGCTGGTTGCCTTTTTTAACGTGTAGTAGCGGTACGGCCACGGCTCCGCCCGTGGCGCTAGATCTGCTTTGCCCATAGTGGTATTCTTACAGGGTAGGGCATAGTAGTACCCGTCGTATTGAATTGATGATAGTGTGCTGTGATGTACCACCCTGATAGAAAATGTACGGACCACTGGGGTATAAATGTAAAGTCCAAACGGCGCTTACATTTCCGTCCGTATTCACTGAGTGGTAGTATTAGTATGTATAGTACAAGGCATGAAAAGCATAGCAGCGGTAGTACACGTGTATAATAGCGCTCCGCCACGGGGAAACATTCGTACTGCTACTACTACCACTACACCTACTACTACTCCTTCTACTACTCCTAGTACTACTACTATTACAACATAAGTATAAACTACACCTTACTTCGACATATTAGTCGCGAGCTAGGAATATTCCACAGTCCACAGTGCGCAGGTCTAACGCACGCCGGCCAATCAGCAATCAGTCGATGGGGGTGGGGTTTCCACACCCTGCGGGGCGGTATCGACCCGGGGGATCGCCATTTTCATCCCCGGGTTGTTGGTTTTGTAGATGTATGGAGGATATTCTGATCCGGGGATGGGACCTTATCCTCCCCGGGTGCGGACGGACCTCGACGTTGTCCCGAGGGGCAACTTTCGCAGCGCGCTGACTCTATGATCCCCAGCCAATCAGCGATCAGCCGATGGTGGGGTTTCCACACCGTTCAGGGAGGTATGGACCCGGGACGATCACCGTTTTCGTCCCGGGTTGTTAGAGTTGCAGATGTATGGAAGGATTTCTGATCCGGGGATAGGAGCCTAACCTCCCCGGGTGCAGCGGGACCTCGACGTTGGCCCGAGGAGCAAATTTCCCCGCGCGCTGGCTCTATGAGCCCCAGCCAATCAGCGACCGATTTCCACCACAGATGGGGGTGGGGTTTCCGCACCGTGCGGGGCGGTATCGACCCGGGGGATCACCGTTTTCGTCCCCGGGCTGTTGGAGTTGCAGATGTATGAAAGGAGTTCTGATGCGGGGATGGGACCCTAACTTCTCCGGGTGCGGCGGGACGTCGACGTTGGCCCGAGGGGCAACTCTCCCCGAGCGCTGGCTCTATGAGCCCCAGCCAATCATCGATCAGCCAATGGGGGTGGGGTTTCCATGCCATGCGGGGCGGTATCGACCCGGGGGATCACTGTTTTCGTCCCCGGGCTGTTGGAGTTGTAGATGTTTGGAATGATTTTTGATCCGGGGATGGGACCTTATCCTCCCCGGGTGCGGCGGGACCTCGATGTTGGCCCGAGGGGCAACTCACGCCGCGCGCTGGCTCTATAAGCCCCAGCCAATCAACGATCAGCCGATGAGTGTGGGGTTTCCACACTGTGCGGGGCGGTATCGACCCGGGGGATCACAGTTTTCGCCCCGGAGTTGTTGGAGTTGTAGATGTTTGGAAGGCTTTCTGATCCGGGGATGGGACTCTATTCTCCCCGGGGAGTTGTAGATGTTTGGAAGGCTTTCTGATCCGGGGATGGGACTCTATTCTCCCCAGGGAGTTGTAGATGTTTGGAAGGCTTTCTGATCCGGGGATGGGACTCTATTCTCCCCGGGGAGCGCGAGCTCCACGACCCACAGCCTATCAGCGATCAGCCAATGGGGTTGGGGTTTCCACACCGTGCGGGGCGGTGTCGACCCGGGGGATCGCCGGTCGTTTTTGTCCCCGGTTGGTCGGAGTTGTAGAGATATGGAGGGGTTCCTGAACCGGGGATGGGACCCTATCCTCCCCGCCTGGGGCGGAACCTTGGTGGCTCTAAAGGCGGGAATATTCCTGTTCAGCACCAACCGTCTAGCAAAGAGCCAGCGGAGTCTGGCAGGGATTTGATAGGCCAATCAGCGGCCAGAATAGTAATTCAAAATTGTGTTTCAGCAGCAAGGCTGGCTTGATGGCTGTCAAGACTCAGGACTGCCTCCTCGGCATTGTCGGGAATGCTCAGCACGCCACGGCCACGGCTCGGCGCGGCACGAGACCCGGCATTCTGCTGGTTGTGCCACCCACCCTCCCTACCCATGCCGCGAGGCGGGGCTGAAACGCTCTGGATGGCGAGACCATGACGACAGACAGACAGAATAGCAGCATTTAATCATATAGATTTACGTTAAAAAAAACTTTGGAACTGCATAGACGTTGATCAAGGCTACGGTAGGGGGGTCACTCTTATTACGGAGGACCATAGTAATCAGGACCCACGATATAGACAAAAACCTATATATTAAACTGTTTTTACTAGCCATATTTGGTCCTGATTACTATGTTCCCCCGTAATAGGACCTTTTTTTTTCAGCCACTTAGAGCCACTCGCACGAGTGGCTACCTATGTGCTTGTCGGTTTCGCGATATGCACCGCCGCGATGGAAGTATTTGCTACGCTGCCTGCGCCAACAAAGGTTTGTTTTGGGGTCCGTTTTTGGGGTACTGAGCCACGCCCTCGAGCGGCCGATATTTGGAAGGGAAAATGGGGGTAACCCCCCTACCGTAACATCGGTGGGACAAACCACTTCGACTAAGTCCCCTACCCACCAATTTTTAACCAGCCCCTCCTGCGAAACTTAAAAAACGGGGCAGATGACACCCCCCAAAAATCTTGGCACTAAGGGGGGCACTGCTTTTTTGTTCAGTCCGCGTACAACCTATAATTTACAATATGAACGAAACTCCCATCGCTAGTGAATGGGTTAACTCTATAGTATTCAGTCCGCATACAACAACCTGTCTATACAATATGAACGAAAATCCTATCGCTGCGAAGCGTAAAGGATTAACTTCATTCGTTCCGCGTACCAAAGCCTATCTACAATGTGAATGGAAATCCCATCGTTACAAATAAATTAATTCAGTCCGCATACAACAACCTGTCTACAACGTGAACGAAAATCCCATCGCGGGCGACGAGGTCCGTCTTCACCAACCGTGCCCGCCGTGCAGGCTTAGTCTCGCCGGAGACGTACGCCACCTGCGGGGGGAAACAAAACAAGAACACAAGAAGAAAACGCCACCCGAGTGAGAACTCCAGACGGGGAGAATGAGTCGACGTGCGTCTTCAAACATACCAGGGCATATTTTTCAAGGGGGGGGGGGGGGGCGGGCGTACACATTTCTTGCTTGCCTTAGTCATTTGACCATTGACCACGCATCCCTTTCGAGACGGAGCACCGTTCCTACTCCNNNNAGCAGTATGTAGGGGCCCGCCAACACGAAACACCTACTGCAGGCTGAGCAAGGTTTGAAATCCCGTTGTGACACCAACCTTGAGGAATGTATAGGGTTTAGTGTAGCGCTCGCCGCTGAGCACGATTTCGTATTCAAAATTGAAGTTCTTGACACCAAACAAGTAAGGCGGATGTTCTTATTAGAATACCAGGCATTTATGTTTCGTGCGCCTGTACCGCCTGTATTTCCTCCAGAAATGGTTGAACTCTAATTCCAAGTAGTTCGTCACCAAAAACATTATGCGGTTCGGTAAGTTGGTCGTTGAGTTATATTGCAGTAAATAGGGGCCCGCCAACACGAAACACCTAATCTGGGCAAGGCTGGAAAACCAGCCGCTTGAAACCCTATTGATTGTGACACCAACCTTGAGCATAGGCTATTGCATACCAGTAGGTTTTACAGTAGTACAGGACACCTAATATGAATATAGACACTGACCCAGGCTGGGTTTCTTCTTTGGGAGAGGGTGCGGTTACACTACGTTCAGTATGACGGCTCCTAGATTTCTTACATTCCTGTGAATATCAACATGCCTTTCTTGTTATATATCTATCCTGTTTCCTATCAGATGCACTCGGATAGCACTCGCCGCTGAGCACGATTCTTTAATCCAAAGTTCTTGGCAACCCCCAAAAAAGTGAGGCTGATGTTCTTACCGTACTCGTGGGCCTATCTTGCTATACTGCTTGTATAATACTTACTCCAGAAATGGTGGAACTCTAATTCCAAGTAATTTTTCACGAAAAGCAGTATGCGGTTCTGCAAGTTGATCGTTGAGTACAGCAGTATGTAGGGGCTCGCCAAAACGAAACACCTAATCTGAGTAAGGCGTGAAAACCCTTTTGGTTGTGACACCAGCCTTGAGCAACGTTGAGCATGGGCGAATGTATAGGGTTTGGTGGAGTGCTGTACGATTTCTTAATCCAAATTTGTTGGCGTCGCCCAAAGAGTAAGGCTGATGTTCTTACCGTACTCGTGGGCCAGGTATAGTACTTACTCCAGCAATGGTTGAACTCGAATTCCACGTAGTTTTGTCACCAAAAACGTATTGCTTGTGTAAGTTGATCGTTGAGTACAGCAGCACAGTAAATATCCCTCTATAGCGCCGGTTGAGTAGTGCCGGTTGCCTACTTGAAGTGTCTGTGAAATCGCTTGGCACAGATGGGAACAACCGGTAGTGGCAGTATGCGGAGTAATGCCGGTTGCCGCTATAGTGCCGGTGTTTCCGGCTGCACATACCGGCACTATAGAGGGACCACTACTATATACCTGGAACGATATAGAGGCCCGCCGCCGCAAAACACCTATTCTGAGCAAGGCTTGATACCCTATTGATTGTGACACCAACCTTGAGCAACCTTGAGCGTAGGCTATTATATACCCTGGCAGCTGGTAGGGTTTGGTGTGGCGCTCGCTGCTGGGCACGTTCTTACTGTTTGTACATATTAATAGGTTGTATTCCTTATTCGTGGGCATATCCTACTCTGTACAACGAACGCTATGATACGAAGTAAATGCCGGTCGCCCCGGTGGTGAAGTGGTTAACCTCGAATACTACTTGGGTTGGAGTCAGGGGTTCGAATCTCGGTATGGAGATTTTTATTTCTTGAGACACCAACTGCCGAGAGCGCTTTATAGCGTGGGTAAGCACAATTCGACGCGAGTCGACGAGGGAAGAAAGTGCTGAATTCTTCTCGCGATAAAAAATTGAGGCACGTACCGTAGCGGGGAGGGGGGAGAAGAGCCTGCTTACGAGTGGCCCCGGATCTGAGTTACGACTGGGGAGGGAGAATAAGAAAGAAAAAGTGCGAAGATAACAGATGGGACGAGAAGAAAAAAAAGTATCACCACCATACGCACCCATCATGGGCCACAACAACAACCACAACAACAACAGGTTGCTTAGATACGCCTCCCTACTCCTGTGGAAACCTTTCAAATACCTATTTTCAGGTAATTACCGATATCTACAGGTAATTACCGGCCTTACAACGAAATACCATAACATAGGCCACCAATGTATGGAATTCGTGATGATGCTATCATATAAGGTACAAAGCTGCGGCGGCTAGAAAGAGCGCGAAGAGTGAGGGGAGTGCAATTGCATTTAAACGCAGGGAGCTCAAGCAACGAGCTGGCCCAGCTGTCTGGTCGCGCGGATCTTTGAGGTGGTAGACTGTTCGCGTTTGCGAGCCAGGAAGCACTTCCTGGTGGGATCAAGGTACGGGCGTATACCCAACCCAACCCCTAATCCTACAAGCAACACCCATCTACTGCATGCTGATTATAACAACAGAGATTCCGTTGCCCCTCAACGCGTAACGCATGTTTTCGTCTATCGTTGGAGTGGTGTGTATTAATGCGTAGAAAACTTGCCTCCTATCTTGTAGGCGCCGTCCATAATGTGAAGGCCCCACGACGAATCCTCGAAAGCGTCGGCTGCGAACGAAATAGACACATCAAACGGGAAAACAATACTAAAGGGGTTGCAACCCTTGGGTTAAATCTAGGGCCCAGGCCCAACGGCCAGGCGGACCCCGGATTGTGCTTTCCAAGTATGCACCATAACCACTGTCTGCCATAGTCAGCGCTGACTATGGGCTGACTGTGGCAGAATGGTTATGGTGCACATTTAACGTATGCAAAACGTCAGGCTCGGACATTAGTCTCAGGAAAAAGAAGATCGTAACTCCACATTTCAGCATTTGTTGTTGTTGTTGTTGTTGGTGTTGTTGTTATTGTTGCTGCTGTGGGGAGTATTCTGATTTGATTGTGTTAGCCGTGTGCCCTCGCGGCGAAAACGTTGAAAGGACACCTACAAGTAGTAGTAATTCGTACCATAGCAGCTCCAATAATGTCGTCGTGCCATCGTTTCAGACGCGTCAGCTGTGACGGTCATAAGTCCGGACGGAGCAAGGTCCGGGGAGATGTGGTCGTTTTCATTTTGTCTTGTACTCTCAAAATCCTTACACGCACGAACTATCTTGACTTGGACTTACTGTCAGCAAGCTCAAAGCTCATACACCTCGTGCAACAAGGCGTACTTTCAAACTTTACGTACTGACTGTCATGCCATATCGTACGTACCGAGTACGAACGCACGGTAACGAGCGTCTTCAAAGTTCTCTCGATGCCACGCATTGACGTACGCACATTCACACACACCCCCCGTACGAACTTGCACACACACTACACACAAACACATGAGAAGAATGTATTGTCGTTATGATAGGGGCGAAAATGTTAATGCTGTTGGCCCCACACACGAACTACAGTATGTACCTTTACTTGGAGTTACACGCTGTCTGTAGCGACAGCAAGCTCACCTCATGCAACAAGCCGTACGTTAAACAAAAATGTCTTACGTACGTACCAGGAGTACACGCGGACGGATTCTTAGTCCTAGAGCTCTCGGTACACCCGTACAAACTTGTACACACACGCACACACGGCGGCAGGCACCTGAGAGGAATGCGTTGTCGTTGGGAGCGAGGATGGTAATGCTGTTAGCCCCCTCCAACCTTCCGGCTCTCCGCATGGCCTCAAGGAACAGGTGACAGCCAGAGGCCGACAGCAGCTCGGCCAAAGGTGGGGCCATGGTTCTCATGCCGAATTCGTACTCGGGCCTACCGATCGCGTTCAGCGGCGCCGCACCCCCCCCTGGGGGTTGGATCGAGTCGCCCATGGATTCAAGATTACTCTGTACAGTAGGAGGAGAGATCATACCATGTGCATCAACACAGCAGCACACACACCAGGTGCGAACCAGATACCAGAGTGTTATCCGGCCGACCTGCTATCCCGCCGTTCCAGGGGGAGAGAGTGTTATAAGACTCAGCTTGGGTAGGTATTTGATTAACCTTTTACCAGAGTAGTCCAGTGGACTAAGATCGTAGCACCAGGTAGGTACCTGGGGTAGCATTTGGCAGCATCAGAAATCAGAAGATCGTGTCGCAGCGTGAGGGGCGGAGGGGACGGGGGATCTACGGAGATCACGTTTCAACAAGTTTCTGTCCCCCCCCTGCAATACGCCTCTGATCATACAACAAAAACTTCGTTCGATTTTTATTGAATGTACACAGAATGTCGCAGCTGCACCCTTGTAGCACCCTGTACGTGGACAACATAGCTACGACTCTGGTGAGAAGCGTCTTGCACCAGCATGGAGATCGGAAAAGGGTGGAACGGGCAGAGGGCTGAGTGGCGCGGGAGCCTGTGCCGTTCGGACGGCAGGATCACTGTTGGCGTCTGCGCTCGTGAGAAAAAAGCTCGATCCAAGCACATGGAAGCTATCACGTCGCAGCTGCCCTCTGAAAAATTCGAGGTGGGGCACCCCGCGTGCTGTTGTATTGCTTGAGTTTTTCTGAGTAGTCATCTCGCTGACACGGGTAGTACCGTTGTCTTCCCTGGGGTTGAGGAAGGGTTACGATGGGCTTGGCGAGAGGACCGCAGGGTTTGGTTGGTGGGGAGGAGAGGTTTAGGTCTGTCTATTTTCTGTGCGGTGGTCCTCTGTGCGTGCGGCTTGATTATCTCATACTAACCCTTAGATAGATACGTATGAAAAGTAGAAAAAAAACGATGCAAGATTTTCTGTGAAAGCTTTGAGTTCCTATCACAACAGCACGGCATGCGATACACACGCTAGACTAAACCAGAGACAGCATGAAGCAGCAGAACCAGCACCAGCACCAGCTACAGCTGTACCCTTGCTTGCTTACTTGGTGTGGCTGGAGACCCGTGTTTCTTACATGGGTACACGGGATGTACACGGACGGGTACATGGCGGTACAGTATACCACCACCACGTACCAAACGTACGTACCAACATCAGATCGGGAATAAAATGAACCATTTCCCCGCACGATTTACGAAGTGAATCGTAGTGAATAAAAGAGTGAGAGCTAAACTGCGGGGCCCTTGGTGCGCGCGGAGGTCACATACAGAGCCTCGTCTAATAACTAATAAGGGTACTACTGCCACTAGCTGCTGCTTGCTGTACATCACTGCTGCATCACCCTGCACAGCACTCCCGAATGGGCATGGGTGGGGGGAATGGGCATATCCACAAAGAAAATACTCTTCGAGCAAGTAACACATGATGAGCTTTTTAATGGACCGGCGACAATCCCAATCCCTACTCTTCTGGCAGACGAAATAGTCCTGTTGACCCTGGCAGCATCTAGGGGAGTCATTGACCTATATATATCCTCAAAGAGGAATACGTCTGTACAAACGCGCGGCCGAAGTATCACGCAGCTTGCAAAGATGAGTATCGACCACTCAATTATTAATAGTCGAACTCACAGCTGACGTACTTGAAATACCATTGTCGTGTTGACCCTATTAATAGCAGCATCTAAGGGAGTCACTTGACCTATATCCTCAAAGGGGAATACATCTGTACAAACGCGCGGCCGAAGTATCACGCAGCTTGCAAAGATGAGTATCGACCACTCAATTAGTCGAACGCACAGCTGACGCATTTGATATAAAATTTGAAATATTTTTATAAAAATAGCCCAGACTGCTCGGGGTAGGTGCGATGCGTTGAGTGTCGGAATATTACGCTTGTACATATTATCTACATGTGTTGAAGCTTATTGGTTTAGGTTCCACCGCATTATCTCAGGTTGCGCCGCATTTCTTTGTGTAACGTATCTACCGGATTATGTTGACATTGGGTTCCCGAACTCGATGGTAAGCACGGAGTAGTACGGCTCGCGGGCAGCAACATGTAAGCTATGTACTGGTATGATACTTGTGATTCGTGCTGCCAGCTCACACTGATAGTCGACACTTGCTTCTCTTTTGTTTTGGTTGCTGTTCCTGAGTTCCCAAAGGGTGCATGGGTTCATAGTGCTGGTTGTTGCTGCTGCACGGGCTGTTGGTGTTGGTGTTGGTGTTGATGTTGGTTTTGGTGTTGGTGCTGGTGCTGGTGTTGGTGTTGGTGTTGGTGTTGGTGTTAGTTTTGGTGTTGGTGTTGGTGCCCGTTTTTGGTTTTGGTGTTGCTGTTGATGTTCTTGTAGGTTGTTGGTGCTGGTGTTGGGTTTGGTGTTGCCTCGCGCAATGTGATACCGGTCGGTATGAGCTATGAACCCATTGATTGGAAGATTGGACCCGCCGCTCGTTTGTTTAATCGAGCCGCCTTTACCGCAGCTCTGATTTATTGTCTAGGATAATATATTACAATGTGTTAATACATAACGTATTTTTTCTCGCTCGTCGCCCTGTCTGATTGACATATTTTTTTATGCCAGGTGTTGTTGATACACGACGCCGACACGGATAAGGAAGCCGCGGCGATGGACGTTAGGGTAGGACAGACGTCAGACCCCTCACACCTACAGGGCACCGCTCATTTCTGCGAACACATGCTATTCCTCGGCACGGGTAAGAGAGAGAAGCTGAGAGAGAGAAACCGACAGACTGAGAAGGAG